>OU015761.1:45968534-46056696 GCA_907173295.1 Fagus sylvatica
GAGCTCATTGTAAGCACAAAATTATATAGTAAAAATGTAGCCGTCAAGAGCTTTCGTGTGTGGATGTAGGTCTTCATGACCGAACCACGGTATCTCTTTGTTTCCGCTCTCTCTACTCTCTACTATTATTGCTTTCTATTTTCCTACATGGTATCCGAGCCTCTCTTAGATCCTTGCCAAGCTCTTTGATGTTGTGTTTTGTGTTGTTTCTTGGTTGTTTCTCGAAGTTGGTGGCTTATGTCTCGAGGTTGTTTGATTGTGTTAATTTTTGGTGTTTTTTGAAATATGTGAGTTCTTTTGTAGAGTGGGTATTTCAGGATTTTGATTTCCTTCTTGGTATCGGGTTTCTCTAAGGCTCATATCTCATTTTCAGCTTCTAGGTATGGCTAACCAAATAAACAAAAAAAAGTGATAAATCAGGTATTCCAGTTTTGGGTCTTTTGCCTTTTGTGTTGGGTTTGTGTTTATACTGTTGTTTGGTACCAAGACTTTTGGGTTTTGGATTTTCGAAGGATTGGCAGTGGTAATGAAAAACTTTCTTTGCTTCATATTCAATTGCGATTTATGTGTTCTTGTACTCCATCCAAGTTTGGTTTGTGTGGTGGTGTTTCTCGGTAGTTTCTTGGTTCTCTCGGAGTTCTTGATGTCTCTTGGCGGTGGCTTTGTCAAAATTGGGCTGTGTATCAGCTTTTTTTCGGCAACCCAACAAATGAAGACCAGTGTTTGGTTGCGGGTGTTTGATGTTATTATTTTGGGATAAGGTTTTCCCTATCCCACCTCACGGACAACTCTAATCTGGATCTAATCAGAACCATAAGGGCCTATCTGTTGTTTTTGGGATTTTCTTTGTCATCTAGGTGGCTGTTTCTCGGTATTTTAGCATGACCCAACTGCTTCTGAACATGGTGGTCTTGTTGCGGTTGTAGTTGTTTTTGGGAGCTGGCATTGTTGAAGTAGGCTGCTGTTATTGTTGCTGGTTTGCTGTGGGTTATTTGTTGAATGTGTGGTACCTGTTGCTATTCTGGTGAGAGTGCTGTTATGTAGTTCCTTTTTATATGGTGGTGTGGTTTTATTTTTATTTTTATTTTTGGTTAGATTGTTGCTTGGGTGGTGCTATTTCGGTGTGGATGTTGTTAAAGTATTGTTGTGGTGGTTGTTGTTGTTGAAGTAGTTGTTAGTGTTGTGATTGTTGAAGTTGTTGGTGTTGGTGTTGGTGTAATGAAGGTATGAAGTGTTGTTGTAGCTGCTGCGGTTGTGGTTGCTTAAGCAGTTCCTTGGTATTGTTGGTAGAGTTGAAGTTTCTGCTTCTGGTTTGTTGCTGGTCTGGTAGCACTCTTTGGTTTTGTCGTGTCTTTGACAAGATTTGCTGGTGTTGTACTGCGGAAGTGCTCTTTGTTTGTTGGATGATATTGTTCTCATTGGTATTTATCATTATTCTCCAACATTTGGTGTTGGCAGACTGCCGAATCGGTAGCTATGTTCTGCAATGTGGATGCTGCAGTGTTGCGCTAAGGGCCTCTGTGTCTTTGGTATTTATCCTTCTCCAACATTTGGTGTTGGCGGGCTGTCGGGTTGGTAGCATTGTTCTGCAGTGTGAGTGATGCAATGTTGCACTAAGGGCCTATGTGTTTTTGGTATTTATCTTTATTCTCCGACATTTGGTGTTGGTGGACTGCTGGATCGGTAGCATTGTGCTCTTTTTCAACAGTTTCTTTGTGGATTTCATCTCATACAATTTCAAACTCAAGCTTCTGTCATGCTATACCTTGAGTTTGAGAGAGGATGTTGAAGTACATAAATGCCCATTCCTAGTCTAGGCCTAAGTCCAATACTTGGTATTAATTTAGGGTTAGATTAGGGTTAATTTCCTATAAATACGTTGTCAAGAAGCTTATTGTAAACACAAAATTATATAGTTAAAATGTAGTTGTCAAAGGCTTTTGTGTGTTGATGTAGGTCTTCTTGACCGAATCACGGTATCTCTTTGTTATTATTACTTTCTAATTTCCTACATGACAAACCGTAGAGTTTTTGTATTTAGTAGAACTTATGCATAACCAATTGAGAATCCAACATTCATATTGTGCTTGGGTTGTCAAAGACACTATCAGCTTTTCTCAACTCTACTTTCTCAGCCTTTGCACTAGGATTGATAATAGGATTGAAAGATGCTCGTGAAATCTGGGAAACTCTAAAGAGGAGATTCACCTCTATTTCAAGGTCAAATGTGTTAAATCTAAAGAACGATCTACACAGTATTAAAAAAGAAAACAACTCCATAGCAGAGTACCTTCAAAAGATTAAAGACGCTAGACTAGCAACAGTGGGAGTTATAGTCGATGATGAGGAGCTATTGCACATTCTAATAAAGGGACTTCCCAAAGAATATAGTCCATTTTGTTTTGCCTCTGCCATTAGAACACGTTGCAAGTCACACACTTTTCAAGATTTGAGAGTTCTTCATTTGAAACATTCAATTAGATAATGGTCAATGTTGAACTCACCTCTATAGTTTCAAATTACGCAATATTTTACGAGTACCAAAAATCACCTCCAATTTAGGTTGTGTTTGGATCCTTTAGAATGTATCTTGATAGAATATGTTTTGCTGAAATAGTGTGTTTGGTAAAATATTGAAACTTTTGCTAAGTAATTATCCTGAATGAAATTGTGTTTGGTTTGAAAAAATTTAGAATACATTTTTGTTATATTAACCCATTTTTTAATAGGATGGCTATAGTTTCAAAAAAAAAAGAAAGAAAGTTTCCCACACAAATGGTACATATAAGACATACATTATAATTAACATTCATTACATAAAATCTCAAAAATAAAGATTTCAAAAATTAATATCTACTTAAAAACAATTGCCATAATAATATTGATATCTATTTAAATACAATCATCATTAATAAAAAAAAAGAAAAAAAAAAGAGAAGAAAATACATAAACCTAGCGAAATGACAAAGGCTAAATAACTTATAATCCACCCTTCTTGTTTACGGGGTACTGAATATGATGTACTTGCATCATGTGTGTGTGCGCATGTGATGTGATGATGTCCTTCCCCTAAAATGTTTGGTTCATCTGTATTCCATATGAAAATATTCTTGTGATTCTGTTCAACAAAAGCAAGTAAAATACATTTCTCAATTTAACCATTTGCACATAAAATGTATTAACCATTCTTCATAGTTATTTCAATATGTAGCATACCAAATGCAATGGACATTGATAAAACCTACCATAGTTTTGTCTAGTCTTAGCCATGTACAAATGCATGTGACCACCTCCACATGCACACAATGGTGCCTCAGCCATATTTATCTGTATTTAACATAATGATACAATATCATCAAATAAAATCTCAACTACCATCATACATACCAATGTAAACATCCACAAAAGGTAGCATGCCAAAAAAAATTTCATCCATACCTCATCATAACATATTTCGATTGAATGTCTTAGTTCTTGCGGTTGTCTATTGTGCCTTATCCTTGTCACCCTTATCACCCCGACCCCCACCCCCTGTAGGTCCATCAGGTGTAGGTGTGTGGGAGGTTGTGATGCTATTACTACATAATACATGTTAAATAAGAGATAGAAGCATATAAGCAAGTACCATATATGGGCAAGAGAAAACAAGAATAAAAAAAAAATGTATAGCCACAAACATAGTGCCATCAAACTCATTATAAAAAAAACCCCAACAAACTCATCTAAAAATATCAACACCAAACTCATCTAAAAAAATCAACACCAAGAGAATATAGCCACAAACACAGTGCTAGCAAACTCGTCTCGAAAAAAAACCCACCAAACTCATCTAAAAAAAATCAACACCAAACTCATCTCAAACCAAAACTCATTTAAAAAAAATCGACACTAAGAGAATATAGCCACAAACATAGTGCCAACAAACTCATCTCCAAGAAACCTAGCAAATGCAGCCCAAAAAATCAACACCAAACTCATTTAAAAAAATCTTAGAACTCATCTCAAAACGTCAACACCAAGAGAGTATAGCCACAAACACAGGTCCCAAGAGTGCATCTTTCTTAGCTATGCTACTCAGTCCAAAGGATGTCTTTGTCTTGATCCTACTACCAATAGACTGTATATCTGACGAAATGTCAAATACAATGAAACTCTTTTTCCACATGTCCAACACAGTCCCAACACTTCCTCTTCCAATCCATCTACCACACAAATCCAATTGGTTCAATCCATTTCTCTCTTTTCTTCTTACTCCAATGCACCATCCATCCTAATACTTCTTCACCTAACACCTCAGACACTTCTTCATACCCACAAACACACCAGATAATTCTCAGTTAAACACACTCAACACATTAGACCCTCGTGCTCTAGCCATTACAAACACACCCCATTCGTCAAAAACTTCAAACATTGCAGAAACTCAACTCTAATCAACAACACAAGCTTTAGACATTGCAGGCCCTCCTTCTCCACCACAACATAACAATTGACCTCCCAATCCAATAATGGTATCTATAAACTAAGACTAAACGTCTCATCAAAGTCAATACCATGTTACTGGTGAAAACCCTTAACTACCAAATGGGCTTTAAATCTAGCAACAGAACCATTGACATGGAATTTCAATTTGTATACGCATAACATTTCTGTTGTAAAGAGAGCATTGTACTCCTCTATCATGATTCACTGACAATGTAGTCTAAGGATGACTTTGTGACTCACCTTTTGCTGGCCATTGCAACAACTCTACGTCAACAATGCATTTCTTCACAGTATTCTAAAGGAGGAGGTTTATAAGGACCAGCCTATTGGTTTCATTGATCATCATCACCCTGATTAGGTGTGCAAATTACAAAAGTCTATATTATGGACTGAAAGAAGCCCTTGGGGCTTAGTTCGAGTGTTTGTCCACTCAACTACTTCACCTTGGTTTTTCTTGCTTTTACAGCAGACTCGTCTTTGTTCATCTATTTAACCAGCACTATCACTGCCTACTTGTTAATCTATGTTGATGATATCATTCTCACTGTTAGTGATTCTCGATTTTTCTCACACTTGGTCAATGAACTTTGTTCCTCCTTCGAGTTGAAGGATCTTAGCCCTTTTTGCTATTTCTTGGGGTTTAAATTGAAGATTCTCTAGATGGTTTATTTCTCCATCAATCAATATATTCTTCCGATGTTATCACTCGTCACAATATGCAACACTGTAAACCTTGTAAGACTCCATGCTCTCCTTCAATTCGATTAAATGCTCATGAGGGGTCCCGTCTCTTTGATCCAACTCCTTGCATAAGTCTTGTTGGTGCTCTCCATTATTTGACTTTTACTCTCCTTAAGATATTGTTTGCAGTTCATCAACTATGTTAGTTCATGCAAACTCCATTGATGTTCACCTTGTTGCTGCAAAACATGTTCTTCGTTATTTGAGTGTCATGGTGTCACGTTTCTTCCTAGAAAGCTCAAACCTACAACCTTCATTGACATTGACTGGGTTGGCAACCCCAATGATCATTGTTCCACCATGGGTTTCCTTATTTATTTGGGTCGCACACCTATCATCTGGTTTGCCCTGAAAAAATGTATTGTTTCTCGGTTCTCTATGGAAGTGGAGTCTCAAGCACTCACCACTACTGATGTTGAAGTTTGCTTGTTGCACATGTTACACAAGGCCTTTGACATCTTCCTCCACTATCCTCCTCAACTTTGGTGTGACAATTTTTTTGCTTCAGCTCTTGCCTCTAATCCCGTCTTCCATGCTCAGATGAAGCATATCGAGTTTGACTACCATTTTATTCAGGAGCGCATCCTTCGTCGAGATATTGACATTACATTCGTCTCCACTCGTGATTAGTTAGCTGTTCTGTTGATGAAAAGTCTTTTTTTAGTGGTTCAAGGACCTCCCCAAACTGAGGGGGATGATAACAACCAGAGCACAACTGATACAAGCAGCACTGACTCAAGTGTTTTTACACTCAAAGCCAATTAACATCAGGTGGAAAATAGTCTAACAGCTTGTGTGGTTTGTCCTAACAAAGTAACTGTTATAACAGATTGTAACCATCAAGTCGTTAGGCAGTTAGGCTTGTTAAAAGTTATTTCTCTCTAAATAAAAATGTGATGTAATTCAGCTAGAGTTAGATTAGTTCTCTATAAATACCAAACATTACTCATTCATGCAGAAAAGATATAATTGAATTAGTCTCATCAGGAGCATAGCCAGCATTTTATACTTTGGGGAGCTCACGTGATGTAGGAGCTGGAGTGATGTATTCATACAGGGTTTCTAAACCAAATTTGATAGACAATCTTTTCATACTCATTTTCAACTCTAGGGGTTTCTATAAAACTTAAAAGCATATTGAAAATCTCTGCAATAGTGAGGTTTTTTTTTTTGGTACGGCTAATACTTATTTTTCGAGAGGGGTTAATATATAGTTAAAAAAAAAAAAAAAAAAAAAGAGGGTGAAATATAATTTTTGGGCATATAATATTTAAAAAAATATTAAAAATACCTATAATGTAAAATATTTAAAAAAAAATTTGGGGGGCTAAAGCCCCCATCTCATAACATGGCTCCGCCACTGAGTCTCATATTCATTCCTTCTAATTTCTTCCTTTATGCATTTTCTTCAGGATTCACAAGTCATTTGCAATTCTCTAACACAAGTTACACATACCCAACTAAATAACATGCAATAAATGAGCAAAGAGAACATAACTTTAAATTACATAGCAAGCCACAACAAACATTAAACTTTTCCAATAGGTCCCATGACAATTAAAATTTAAGTAGTGAGTAAAATACAAAACTTATACATACCCAACAAATAAGAGAAAAAAAAAAAAAAAAAAAAAATCATTTTTAATTAATAACACAACAATTACAAACCAGATGCGAAGAATTCATCTTCCCATTTTGAGCCAGCATATATGCTTTCGTTTAAGATCTGCTTTTTGTTTAAGGTAGCTGCAAATAGATTTATGAACACTTATCTTTTACAGGGTTGATATTGAAGTAAGTCTGCAACGCACTTAAACCAATGACAATAATTGCAGCAATTAAACCGATAGCACTCCATGGGTTGCTAAAATATTTGGAAATTATGTCAGCTATCCAGGTCCTTATGTTGCTGTTAATGTGCTTTTCAATATCGCCTGTAACACTTTGGTAAAGTAAAAGATTCGGCCAGTATGTGGCAAACTCTCTAAACATTTGAACCACCTCTTCGTCGCTGCCTAGATTGTTGAAAAGAATACGTTTTGACCGCAACTCTTTCACATCGTTAGGATTGTCAATGAGTGTATTTAGGAAATTGATGTAAGATGTAATAACCAAATCCTCAATTATAGGAGGACCCAATTCAAAGGCTACCAAGTTGGTATACAATATTATTGTATTAGAATGAAGGATCAAAGGGGGAAGCTTAAGCTCTCCATAGAAGAAGCCTGATTTGAATTCAACATCACGAAGAGAGAGTGATTTTTTTATTTTTTTTGATAAACAAAGAGAACTGGAATTGTTAGACTTGAAATGGATCCCCTTTGCTTTAAGTTCACCAACTGAACCGAATGATGGAATATAATCTTTATCATGTGGGCCCTCTATCACTTGAGGTTTTTGACTTTGACCACCTTCTTTGGAGAATTCTTTTTGTATAAAGTCAAGGAGATGATTAACATGCAGTGGCTTCTTATCCTCGTCTCCTGTAACTTTCTTTGGAGATATTCCCCAACTAAGGAGATAAATGAATTTCTTGATCATTCTCAGCCCTACTTTTTCTTCGTATCTAAGGCTCATCAAAACATCCAAAACTCTAAAAGGAATTTGGTTCTCTAGTAAAATCATGTCTCTCACTAAATAATGAAGTCGCAAGATGCCTTCACGTTGAGCAAGCACAAAAGTCTCATCACCCTTTAAATTTACGGTGATGTCTATTATATGTAGAATTAAACAGCCATCCCGAAGCATCATCAATGCAAACTTATTATCACAATACTCGTCTGTTGAACCATCAACGTAACAAGCTCTAATATCGCGATTCATTTCACGTACCTTACTGTAGAATTCCATAATCGGTTTGTGAGATTCTGCAATAAACTGTAGCATGATTTCAGTTTTGAGCGTCTCTGCTTCCTGGAGTTCAGGTTTTCCATGGTGGTAAGGACCGAAAGAAGCAACCATTGGATCATAGTAATGCTTGCTTCGTTCTCTATTTCGCAGTATTGGTGATACTTTCCCACAAGTGACTTCCCTTGGACTTTTCTTTTTTATGGGGTGGCCTTTATCGTCCATTAAGGATCTTAGCTCCGTAGGTATGTTACTGTGGTTGCATAGCCAATCATTTCCTTCTCCTTCCATGGAGATCTCATTCTGCAGGTTGACGCTACCAGGCATTAGTTTACTTTCTTAAAAAATAAAAGAATAAAGAAGCAGTTTGCTCCTAAATTTTAGTCGATTAGCCAGTTTAAGTGATGCTTTTTGTTCTTTAAAAGCAGGGCCGACTCGATACGACAAATTTAATTGACACATTTTTTATATTAAATATTAAATTTATATATTTATTTATATATATATATATATATATATATATATATATATATATATATATATATATATAATATATATATATATATTTTTAAAACTATTCTTTTTGCTTTTTTGATATAAAAAAATACTAATTAAGTTTTTCTAACATCTCTTTTTCAATTCATAATAACTAATCAATTTAATTTTCTTGTGACATAATCAATTTGAAGTAGGAAATATCATTTTTCAATTATTATTTTTCTGAGTTGTTTTTCAAACCGTGACAAATCAAAACCAATAATCTCAAAAATAACAAATTAAATCTTCAAATTAAAAAAATGCAACAAATTAAATCTCTCTCTCTCTCTCTCTCTCTCTGAAACAATTTAGGGTTTGAATTGACTACATATTTTGTGGACCTTCTTGGAGATGGGGAAGGAAAAAAGAGTGCACAACCCACTTATGATTTTTTATTTTTTATTTTTATTTTTATAGGTAATAGAGTAGTAGTATTATTTAGAAAAGAAACAACTTTGTGTGCTTAAAGCATGGACACAAAAGTGTCAAGTAATTACAATGAAGATGAAGAAGGCATAACTCCTAAATTTCCAAGAAAGCTAACAATGGAAATAGAAGAAGTGAAACCCCAAACCCGAGACCATTGAAATAGAGAAGAAATAAAATTTTTAACCAGCTTGCTCGAAGGACTCTCCATGTCCTAAAAAATATGCTGATTGCATTCAGTCCAAATAGTCCAGAATAAACAAGCATGGACCATATTCCAGATAGATTTTGAATGTTTCCCAAGCCAATTCCTTTAGGTATATAATAGATCCATTGCTTGACCTGGTACGACCCAATCAACCCAAAGGAATGGAAGACAAAATTCCACAAATCAGCTACCCTAGGGCAATCAAGTAATAGCTGGTCTATTGTATCCTATTTTGGGGCCTTTTAATAATGGGGATCCATAATTGGGCATACGCCTTGGCCTTGAGCCGACCCTGTTTAAAATCTTAAAGTGATTTTATTGCTTCTTGGGTAAACATCAGTTAAATATCTCTAACAAAATGAGGACGTGGCGAACAAAAATCTGACATATCAGTGGCCCATCGTCAAGTGAGAAATTGGAAATTGGTCCAATTACACCAATGCTTATTGTACAATCATGTGCCTTAGCATTTTTGGTAGGTTCATTATTGATTTTCTTCCTAATTATTATTAATTTTACGTTTACCTAACATGTTTTTATTTTGGGTAAATTACACTAATCTTCCCTGAAGTTTAACAAAATGACACTTCCCCCAAACCTTTCAAGAAATGATACTCCCCCGTAAAGTTTTTATATATGAAACAAATAAGTCCATGCCCATGCCTTCTTACGCAGATAATTTTAATTGAATATTTCATTTTTTTTAATAAAAGATTCTTATCGAAACTATGGGCAAAATGACACCGTCATGAGGTTTGTGAACAAATGAGACTCCTCCCTTAGGTTTGAATAAATGAGTAGGAATTAAAAAAAAAAAAAAAATTAAATATTTCGACTGGGAGATCATGGTGTGATAAGTCATAGACTTATATGTTGATTAATACAAACCCAAGGAGATGGGTGTCACTTTATGAACGTTTAGGGGAGAGTGTCATTTCGTGAAATCTTAAGGGAGGTTGGTGTAATTTACCATTTTCTTTTCAAAACTCTATATATTAGTTATAGCTATAGATAAATTCAGGCCCAACCCTAGTCTTAAGTGAAAGGACATAGTTTACCAAAGAAAGAATGATTTGACACATATAAACCTTGCAACAGTACAGTCATAATGGGTAATGATGCTACAAGTTATTGGGATTGGTACTATGAAGATCAAGATGTTTGATGGAGTTGTGAGAGTTTTTGAAGATGTCAGATATATTTCGGATCTTAGAAAGAATTTAATTTCTGTAGGAGTATTGGATGATTTGGGTTAAACCTATTCATCAGAGGGTGGAGTCATGAAGATTACTAAAGGTACTTTGTTAGTAATGAAGGGATGGAAAGTAAATCAGCTATACAAACTTATTGGGAACACAGTTGTAGGTGGAGCTGTAGTTATCACTCCAACAAAGTCTAGCATAGACGACACAAAATTATGGCAGATGTGACTTGGCCATATTGGTGGTGAGCGTGGAATGTTAGAGTTACACAAGAGAAACTTGTTAAGGGGAGTGAAGACCTTCAAACTAGACTTTTGCCAATATTATGTGTATGAGAAGCAACATAGAGTCAGTTTTAAGACAGGCTTTCATAACAGTAAGGGTGTTCTTGATTATGTCCATTCACATGTTTGGGGGCTAGTTTCAGTTTCTTCTCATAATGGTGCTCACTACTTCATCCGTTTCATTGATGACTACTCTAGGAAGGTGTGATTTTTTATTTTTTATTTATTTTTTTTAAGTGGATGTCTGAGGTATTTAGCGTATTTAAAAAGTGGAAATCACAAGTTGAAAATTAAATTGATAGAAAAATAAAATACCTTAGAACTGGTAATGGCCTAGAGTACAAAGACAATGAATTCTTAAAATTCTGTGAATCAGAAGGTATTACTCATCACTTCACACCATAACAGAATAAGGTCGTAGAGAGAATGAACAGCACCTTAGCAGAAAAGGCCAGATGCATTAGATTGAATGCAGGGCTGTCTAAGGTGTTTTGGGCAGAGGCAGTTAACACAACAAGCTTCATTATCAACATATCTCCCACAGCAGACAATGATTTCAATATTCTGCAAGAGGTCTGGTCAGGAAAACCATTTGATTACTCAAGTTTGAAAATCTTTGGTTGTCCAACTTATGTGCATGTGCAAAGTGGAGAGCGTACAAAATTGGATCCAAAGTCAAGAAAGTGTATATTTCTTGGTTTTGAGAAAGACTTTAAAGGTTATAGGCTTTGGGATCCGATCTCAAAGAAAAAAGGTGATCAGAAGAGATGTTATATTTGATGAAACCTGTATGTTAAAACAGAATGAAACAGAAGTATGTGAAGATAGCCCAAAGGATAAATCAATAGTTGAGGTGGAGCTTGATGAGGATAATTTACCT
Source organism: Fagus sylvatica (assembly GCA_907173295.1). Taxonomy (NCBI): domain Eukaryota; kingdom Viridiplantae; phylum Streptophyta; class Magnoliopsida; order Fagales; family Fagaceae; genus Fagus; species Fagus sylvatica. The sequence continues at coordinate 45,980,145 of OU015761.1, forward strand.
AGTGATAAGGATAATGACGAGGATGACTCACAGGAGCAGCAACAGGAAAAGCCTTATTCAATTGCTAGAGGTAGAGAGAAACAAGTTCACAAAGCACCACAAATATATGGCTTTGAAGATATGGTTAGCTTTGCTCTCGTTACCAGTAGTGGAGATCCATTGTTTTACAGGGAGGCTACAAACAAGAAACACAGTGATAAATGGCTTGTAGCAATGTGTTATGACCCTAACCATCCCAAAACTGTGGGCTTGCATGCCCTAGCCCTTAAGGCATGGATTAGAGTAGCTAACATTTGATTAAGTGCTCTAATTGCATTTTTGAGCTTATTTTCATGCTTAGTTAGTCCAAGCTATGTAAGCTTGTACCTAGGAGGTTACTTGGGTGCATTAGGGGTCTAGTACATTCATAGGCTTTAACCCCTTGTACTTGTTTGTTAGAGCTTCAAAGCATTGTACCTTGGTTGTTACTACACTAGCCAATAGGAGGCTTGATGTAGAGGAGCCAATGGGAGGCTTGCATGGGAATATCCCATGCAAACCGTTATCTTCCCCATTCCTCCATTGTTGCTCATTATCCAAATATATCCATTGAAATGCTTAGAACTCTCTCTAGGGGATCAGATAGAATAGCCTAATTAATTCCTTGGTAATTAGTGCATTTATCTTCATCAATCCAATCGATTCAACCCTCTCAGGTTGTTTCTTTCACTGGCTTCCTTTTGCATCCATTTTGTGTGTGAGTTGTGAGATCAATTGAGTGAATTAGAGAGAAAGGAAGTGGGATCCTTTCACAATGTCAGAAGAAATGGAGTCACTACAGAAAAAAAGAAAAAAAAAAAAAATTGTGAATCATCGAAATTGCCCAAGAAAAAGAAGGCTACTAGCCGTAAGTGGGTATACCGCAAAAATAAGAATTGTTAGAAAAGAAATGTGATATATCTTTGTCGAAGAAAAACACGAATGAGAATGCTTCTGACATGTTGACGAAGCCAACTCCTACGAACAAGTTCAAGCATTGCTTGGACTTGATTGGTGTTCACAGTTTGTGATAGCCCTTAGGGGCTAAGGTGGAGCCGATGGAGGAGTTTGGTTTGTGTAGCTTGATCTAATTCAAGCCAAGGTGGAGATTTGTTGACGCGTGGCTTGAATTGCCACAGTGATCAAATTTCAGTCACATTAGTTGACTGGATTCTATTAATAAAAGGAATCCTATATGTTTTAGAACTCTAAAAGAGTGTGCAGCAAGGACTATCCTCTGGGTGACTTATGCCTAATATAAATAGGCTTGCCCTCTTGTTTTTATATTATGAGTGTGTTGCAGCAATAGTGAACACAGTGCACTAGTTAAGTGCTTGTGAGAGGCAGCAACCACATAGAAGAAAAGAAGAGGTTTTATGTTTTGTTCTTCAGTAAGAGAGAGCCTAGGGCGTATTTAGGGTTTGTGTTTCCTGAGTGAGTCTTTGTACCACAGTTGTAATCTCCCTGTCGCCGTTCGTGGATGTAGGCAGATTGCCGAACCACGTAAATTCTTGTGTTATCTATGTATGCTTATTAGTTATTTTGTCTTTACTATTATTGGTTTGAATCCCTGGGGTGCTATTTGCACAACGTACTTGAACACATATTGAAAGAATTTCAAGCAAAGAAAAAGTGTTATTCTAGTGGAGCTTTGGGCTCACCCACTTATGCAGAGTTGGGTTTGAGCCAAACAACTACTATTGGATTGTTGTATCCAGGAGGGGAGAAGTCAAGAGAAGGTCTACTACACTGGTATTTGAGTTTTGCCAACCGTAGAGGGCTTGAATCTCCTTAAAGAGAGTGAGATATTCGCGCCTCAGTCCAATTTGTATTAAATTATTTTTTTATTCCTTGTATTTTTATTATAAAATTGTATTACTCACCAACATAAATTCAAGAAAATTTTTCACAAACATCAAAATTCAAGAAGAAATGATTGTAGAAAAAAACTATCTTAAGTTACATGATAGAACTCGCACATGTCAAAATAAAAGGGAATAGATTATTAATATAAGTTTTTAAAATGAATAATTTTTTTTTTTTTTTTTTTTTTTAATTCTATAAAGTTTATTATTAGAGTTTATTTTTTGGAACTTAGGAAATAGAATTTCCGCCACAACAAATTATTTTAATTATTTAATTTACTTATACACAACATAAATATGTAGTACAATGTGTAACACAAATGTTGAGTCATATGACCAATGACTTTTAGGTCAATTAGAACTTTTTACTATTTTTAATGGAGACATTCTAGATTTAAATATTCTCATCCCCACATGAGTTGTATATAAAAAAATAAATTAATAAAAACATTGAGTCATATGACCTAAATATTACTTCATAGCCAACGTTTATTATATTACACTAACTACATATATATACCATTCAAATGCACAAATTAATTACAAATTATATATAAATTAAAGAAATATTTTATTACTATAATCAAAGTTGAACCATAAAACAAATAATACAAATAAAAGAAAAAATTAACTTAATTGTACTTACCTCCACGAAGGTACCCTTGTGATGAGTTCATTGGTCTTGGATATGACATAAACCAAGAGGTCCCAGGTTCAATCCACCACAATATCAATTCATGGGGTTTCCAAGATGTCTCCTCGAGTGGATTTAATAAAAGAAAATAAAATAAAGTTTAGTTGTACTTACTTCATCATAGACTGTATCAGTGGGAACAACTGATTGATCATGGTGTTTGCTTGTTTCATCAGTGCTTGTTCTTTCAACCTTTGTCGAAAGAGACTGATCCATGGAAATAACATGGTCCATTCGACAATGTCACAGTGTTCACCCACACAAGGTAACTATTGTTGTGATCACATTATTGTTTCAGTGTTCCACTTTATACTGAGGAAACATGGAAACTTGAGCCTGAAGAAATTAGAAGCTTAATTCAACTTTATTCATAATATCAAGTTTGGAAAAAAATGTACACTTTTGTAAAGTCAAAATTGTTGTATGAACTCAACTTTGATAAAGTTGTGAATGGACATGAACCAATTTTTTTATTTTTAAGCAAGCTTGGAACTTGATGTACAAATTTCAAATTGTACACTTTCCCAATAAATTACTAGTCAAGCTTATTTTTTTTAATAATACTATAGGATTTAAACATATGGTCTCTGTTTCATAATAATTACCCCTTATTACTATCATCTCAACGGAATATACTAATTGGTTTATATTTTTACCTTTATGCAAGATTGTTAAAATCGCAATCTAGATCTTAAAACGAGTAGGATCACCCAAGGATCGGTCAAGGTCAGCTGGGATCGATTGGATCGTGCGCGATCCTACGATTGTGAACCGATCCTAGTTTTTGTTACAATTTGTCTGTATTCCGCACTAGCTGGACTGAAAAAAAGAAATAATGGATGAGGACTCTCGGGCATTCAGGCTGAACGGATGGCTTAACTACATAATGGAAACAAAAAAACCAAAAAAAAAATGGTCGAAAGAAAAAAGGCATAAATTTCTTACATTGGAAAATCCCTCCTTGATGTTATCGGCGATCTGCCATCTGCGATGCCTCAGCAACTTAAACTCGGGGTTATCGACCACTTCTCGTTCCTATCCCTCTTTAGTCTTTTCCAGAATCCAAAGACGTCGCCGGAGGATTCTCGGGTCGACAGCGTCACCGGCGACTGCTTGGCTCGATTGCGTGGAGCTGAAAACGTTTACTTTGGTTTTGCTTTTAATTTTTCTGATTATTGTACTTTGTAAGAGTGGGTGTGAGTGTGTGGGGTACTGTTTAAACTCTTATTTGCAATTATAGGCAAAAAACTGATGTGGCAGGATGGTATTGGAGGGTGTAAAACCCTACTTTTACACCTGATTCTTAAATTTATTCTCATAGCCAAACGCCATTTACTTAGTAAAAACAAAAAACACAACTCACATATTGAAGGATCTTCAATGGAATTTAACTCTAGTAATTGCACATCAAAAGGCATGGTAAATGCTTGAGAATAAGAAAATTTATGCTTGACCATAGGTGAGATAAAAAAATTCTCTCTCTCATGGTTATTCCTCTACCTCATCTCTTCATCTACCCCTCTCTCTCTCTCTCACCTCTTCATCTCCTTAATTAATTATCTCACATTTTCATCTACCTTTATCTCCCTCTCACCTCTTCATCTCTCGAATTAATTGCACCCCCAATTTTCTATTTAAATCTTGTGTTGGGATTTTTTTTTAGTCTCCTTGCGGTCCCTATGATTTTATTGTTGTTTGAGTCTTAAAGGTTCGTTTTTTTGGCTTTTGTTTTTTTGTTTATTTTTTGTTACTGTATTCAATTAGAAGGTTTAAGTTGTATGTCATTGTGAATAAAATTGTATAGGGCTATAGTTATGTTTGTAGTTCAATTTGTCATTTAGAGTTTTCCGTGCATTTCATGAGTTTGCAACTAGTTTTATTTAAATGCAAATGCAATCAAAGAGTAATGCATGCATCTCATCATCTCATGTTTCTATCATTAGGCACCAATCAAGTTGACGAAAATTTTCAAACATAAGAAAAAGAAAGAGAGAAATTTCATACTAAGATTTTTGCTTCTATATGGTAATATACTAATATTAATATCATTTCAGTTTCTTTATTTTCATTATTGTTTTTATCTTTTTGTGGTCATCATTCATAATCAGTAAAGTGACAAATCATAGGTCCCCTCTAAAAATTTCTGTCCCATTATTTATTAGCACTACATTTTTTTTTTTTTTTTGCTGAATATATATTTCCAGTTTTCCACTACATTCTAATATATTATAATGTTTCCTATACCATATAAACCTTATTGTATACATAATTTTTTTATTTTTTTTCAAATGGGAGAGTTTTAGCTACAAAATTAAAATGGGAATGATTCGAACTAATAAATTTGGCATCATAAAACATGATCTTAACCAATTATGTTCATCTTAATTTTGGAACAGGATTTTAAATAAAATGTATAGTAATAATGTAATATTTGTTTACAGCCTCCAAACCCGGAAAATAGCCTCCAATGATTATATGCTATTGACAAAATGAATGGCTGTCGGCCTGGAAACAGCAATCAAAAAGCACAACACTAAAATGTCTAAAAAAATACTAATCAATCAACTTTATTTGTTTGACATCAATTAAAAGTGATCCAATGTGTTGGAGATGTATTATGATGGACAAGATTCATCCCATCTAGACTGAATCTTTCCCTTGCTATCTCTTACTTGGAACTTTAAATTTTTAAGGAATAAAATAAAAAACATTCCCTAAACTTCAGGTTAAAATCAAATAACCTCCTAATCTTCTAATTTCAAATTAGAAGCCCTTGAACATTGAAAATTATCCAAGTTGATCCTTATCTCTAAATTTCTATGAATAAATGAAATTAAATATAATTTTTATTAACTTTCATTCAAAAATATTTTTTTATTGAAAAAAATATTCTAAAATTAATTTTAACATAAATGAAAAAAAAAAAATGTGATGAAAATTTAGACAAAAGAAGTTTAGACATTTCGCAAAGTTTCGGGACTTCTAATTTCAAATTAAAAAATCAAAGACTATGTTTGATTTTAACCTAAAATTTAATTGAAAGAGAACCCCATCATTAGAGTCAAATTCTTTTGAATACTAGTATATATATAAATTAAAACTCGAAGGCTAAGAGAAATAAATAAATAAATAAATTTCTCCTCCAAACACCGCCACGTCATAATCTCTTCACCCATAGACGTACATGTCATCTTACCCTCTTTTTCACTATTTCTTTCTCTCCCTCTCTCATCTTTCACCTTTTCATCTCTCCCTCACCTCTTCATCTCCCACTCTCTCCCCCCCCCCCCCTCCCTCTCCATCTCCCTCAACTCTTCATCTCCCATGGGTTTTTCCACCCTTTGCCTCTTCATCTCCCATGGGGTTTTTCCCTCACCTCTTCACCTCCCCAATTGATTGCACCCTTAATCTCCTATTTAAACTCTCCACTACCCACTACTCTTCATCTCCCATGGGTTTTTCCACCCTTTGCCTCTTCATCTCCCATGGGGTTTTCCCTCACGTCTTCACCTCCCCAATTGATTGCACCCTCAATCTCCTATTTAAACTCTCCACTACCCACTGCCCCAACAATTGGTGATGCTTCGCTCGAAATTTTTTTACCCCCTGTGCTTCTATGGTGGTTTGTGTATGAAAGATGCAATTTTTTTTTTCCTCTTTTGCTCTTTGATTCGATTTGTGGATTTTGTGGTATGTGTTATTATTAGGATTGTAGTTTTTATTTTTATTTTTTTTATTGGATTTATGGGTTCTGAACCTTTGTTTGTAGTTTTGTGGTGGTTGATATTTTTTTTCTCCTTGGTTTTGTGATTGAAGTTGTGTGTTTTGTGTTATGGTCAAATTGGATTTGTTTTGTTTTGTATATATATATATATATATATATATATATATATATATATATATATATATATATATATTATATATATATTATTTTATGCATAAATTTTATTCAATAATTGAAACTATTCATTTAGAATAAATTGATGCTACAGGTTATATTTTATTTAACATACAAAATTAAGTTTACACATTTAATTAAATGCATCATTCGCGCATCGCGTGGGTTTGAGACTAGTAATATATTAAAGTAGAAGACATTGTCATATTTTTGTCACGTGGCATATATGGCAATGTCTTCTAGACGACATGTGGTATATCTATAGGAATATGTCGATATGTTAAGCCATATGTCATCAATTTATTTGTACATATCAAATCTTTGTCACGTGTCAATAATAAATATAAATGAATAAAGTTATGCTCTTAAATGTACAAATAAATGCTCTTTAAAAAATATTTGAGCAAAAAAATTAATTTTTTAAACCTTTTTTACAGGTTACACTGTTATACATGTATAGTCTCCCAAAACGACATCGTTTTGGGAGTTTCACGTTAGAATTAAAAATAAAAATAAAAAATACAACTAGAGTTTCACGTTAGTTTTCTTCTTCACGCTTCGTCTCTAACTCTCTCTCTCTCTCCTATCTCCCCATCTCCCTCCCTATTTCAATTGCCACCACTAGAATTAAAGTGTTCATATTGATTGTTCTTATATAGATATCCAATCTCACTCTCTCTTCTCACCATTCATCTGCGATTTCACTGGAGCAACCCTAGGTGAGTTTTTTTCTCTCTTTTACCCTGTTTTCTCTCTCAGTACTATCATTATTGGTTAATGATTGCTATGTAAATTTTGTTAAAAGATTCATCATGTGCATATCAAAAAATTTCCAAGATAGTGCAGTTTTGATACGAACCCCCAGGTAGAACTCACCCTTGAAAGCAGGCTTACAAGGGGAGGGTGTCTAGGAGCTAATAAACACATGTTCAACCCTATACTTAACCAATGTAGGACACTTGGGATTGTAACAAACCATCACGCTCCATAGCTAGCGTCCACGACGACTCTTACTCTAAGGCAGGGCCCACGCTCTGCAACCGACGTCCACGGTAGCTCTTACTCTAAGGCAGGGCCCATGGCCCTCCCTAGGTAGCCCTTTTCGAGATGACTACCATATAGCCGCATAGCCCATACTGCATTTGAGTCCATACTCGACGTAATGGGTGGCTCTGATACCAAATGATATGAACCCCCAAGTAGAACTCACCCTTAAAAATCGGCTTACAAGGGGAGGGTGTCTAGGAGCTAATAAACACATGTTCAACCCTATACTTAACCAATATGGGACACTTGGGATCGTAACAAATCACCACGCTTTGTAGCCAATGTCCATGGCGGCTCTTACTCTGAGGCAAGAAAACAACTCCATATCAGAGTACCTTCAAAAGATTAAAGACGCTAGACTAGCAACAGTGGGAGTTATTGTCGATGATGAGGAGCTATTGCACATTCTAATCAAGGGACTTCCCAAAGAATATAGTCCATTTTGTTTTGCCTCGGCCATTAGAACAGGTTGCAAGTCACACACTTTTCAAGATTTGAGAGTTCTTCATTCAAAACATTCAATTAGATAATGGTCAATGTCGAACTCACCTCTATAGTTTCAAATTACGCAATATTTAACGAGTGCCAAAAATCACCTCCAATTTAGGTTGTGTTTGGATCCTTTAGAATGTATCTTGATAGAATATGTTTTGCTGAAATAGTGCGTTTGGTAAAATATTGAAACTTTTGCTAAGTAATTATCCTGAATGAAATTGTGTTTGGTTTGAAAAAATTTAGAATGTGTTTTTGTTGTATTAACCCAATTTTTAATAGGAAGGCTATAGTTTCCAAAAAAAGTTTCCCACACAAATGGTACATATAAGACATACATTATAATTAACATTTATTACATAAAATCTCAAAAATAAAGATTTCAAAAATTAATATCTACTTAAAAACAATTGCCATAATAATATTGATATCTATTTAATACAATCATCATTAATAAAAAGAAAATAATAAGAAGAAAATACATAAACTCTAGTGAAATGACAAAGGCTAAACAACTTATAATCCACCCTTGTTGTTTACGGGGTACTGAATATGATGTACTTGCATCATGTGTGTGTGCACATGCGATGTGATGATGTCCTTCCCCTAAAATGTCTGGTTCATCTGTATTCCATATGAAAATATTCTTGTGATTCTGTTCAACAAAAGCAAGTAAAATACATTTCTCAATTTAACCATTTGCACATATAATGTATTAACCATTCTTCATAGTTATTTCAATATGTAGCATACCATACGCAATGAACATCGATAAAACCTACCATAGTTTTGTCTAGTCTTAGCCATGTACAAATGCATGTGACCACCTCCACATGCACACAATGGTGCCTCAACCATATTTATTTGTATTTAACAAAATGATACAATATCATCAAATAAAATCTCAACTACCATCATACATACCAATGTAAACATCCACAAAAGGTAGCATACCAAAAAAAAATTTCATCCATACCTCATCATAACATATTTCAATGAATGTCTTAGTTCTTGCGGTTGTCTATTGTGCCTTATCCTTGTCACCCTTATCACCCCGACCCCCAACCCCTGTAGGTCCATCAGGTGTAGGTGTGTGGGAGGTTGTGATGTTATTACTACATAATACATGTTAAATAAGATATAGAAGCATATAAGCAAGTACCATATATGGGCAAGAGAAAACAAGATTAAAAAAATGGTATAGCCACAAACATAGTGCCATCAAACTCATATAAAAAAATGCCACTTGGGTATGCGGCCCAGTGGTAATCCCCCTCCCAAAAAATCTTATCCCTCTATGAGGGCGTGGGTTCAATCCCCGGGATCTTCAAAATATATGTGTGTATGAGTTTAGATTAGAATTTCTATCATATATATATAATAAAAAAAAAAAAAAAACCCCAACAAACTCATCTAAAAATATCAACACCAAACTCATCTAAAAAAATCAACACCAAGAGAATATAGCCACAAACACAGTGCCAGCAAACTCGTCTCGAAAAAAAACCCGCCAAACTCATCTAAAAAAAATCAACACTAAGAGAGTATAGCCACAAACATATTGCCAACAAACTCATCTCCAAGAAACCCAGCAAACTCATCCCAAAAAATCAACACCAAACTCATTTAAAAAAAATCTCAGAACTCATCTCAAAACGTCAACACCAAGAGAGTATAGCCACAAACACAGTGCCAGCAAACTCATCTCCAAAAAATCCACCAAACTCATCCCAAAAAAATCAACACCAAACTCATCTAAAAAATCCACCACCAAGAGAGTATAGCCATAAACACAGTTCCAGCACAAACAACACCAAGATATTTTCAAATTTTGTGCAGAAAAATAAAATCCCCAAATTTATCTTATGATTGTAGATCTAACAGTTGTTTAGTACAAAAAATTAAACAAAGAAAAACCCTAATTCCATGTTTAAAAGATATGTTGAAAACGCATCAAAGAAAATCAATGTAGTCTTTGAAAAAATTAAACCCTTGTTTGTTTGCTATAAGAGATCTAATGAGTACAGATAAAAAATAATATGTAGTCCAAAAAAATTTAACCTATGTTAGATTTAATGAAAACAAACCAAAGAAAATCACCACCACCTCCTTGTCGTCGTCTTGGTCAAGACAAGGAAAGGCAGAGAGAGAAAGAGTGAGAGGAAGAAACAAGAAACGAGAAAAATGAAAGCTCACCCAACCTTCCTACTATTGCCTTGGTCACATAATCGCCTTGTCTCGGTTGACTTTGGGTGAGCTTTGATTCTTTGAGAGAAATTGAGAAGCCAGTAGAAGAAACAAGAAAAATAAAAGAAATAAAGGGAAAAAACGAGCGAAAAAATAGTCGTTGGAGCAATTAATGCTCCTATTAGTAGGTCTCACTTGCGTTAGCAAAATGAGAATCAAAAACTAAAATCAGAATCGAAAATTTTTTGGATTTTGACTTCTGCTTTAGAAATGAGAATTTTCAATATGCATTTTGCCTAGAATGTATTTTCATTTGCCAAAATCCCAATGAACCACCTCAAACTTTTTTGGAGAATGCATTTTATGCATTGGAATTCGAGAAATCTGGTTTCAGTAGAGGATCCAAAAACTACCTTAATTTTTTTACTTCGCTTATGTCATGATGACAATTGCTCGTGTCACTTCGACGCTAACCAATTCTCAATCCAGGACATTGCTATGAGAAAAGTTCTTTACAAGGTTCTGAGTGAAAATGGTTTATACCCGATCCACACCAAGAACTTCATTGCAAAACATCTTGCAACTACATCTAAAATTCCTCTAGAAACTGTTTTAGCATCTAAATAGCAAGCTATTCTCTATCCTAACAGGTTAGGACACCCCGATCAAAATGTACTCAAATCTGCCTTACAATGGCTATCTTTAAATAGGTCACATTGTGAAAATTCCATTTGTTAGCATTGCTTCCTTGGCAAGATGCATTGTTTGTCATTTCCTACACCTCATAATAGGTCATTTTCTCATTCACAATTCAATGTGTGGGGACCAACTCCAATAGCCTTTATAAATGCATATCGATATTATGTGATCTTTGTTGATGATTGCACTCATTTCATTTGGTTTTCTCTTAAAACAAAAGTCTGAAGTTCTTCATACATTTATTCATTTCCAAAATACCATGGAAAACCAATTAAACAACAACATTTAGGTTCTAAGATCTGATTATGGGGGCGAATATACCAAGAATGAGTTTAAACACTGTTGTTCTTCCAATGCCATAAAAAATTAATTCTCTTGTCCCCACACACCTCAACAAAACGGGGTTGCCAAGAGAAAACATAAACTTCATTGAAACCACACTCGCTCTGTTGTCCAAATCTAGCTTGCCCTTACCATAGTGATCTTATGGCGTAAGTACTGCAACTTACCTTATAAATCGAACACCCAACTCTACACTTAAGTTAGTTTCTCCTCGGCAAACCTTGTTTCATCAATTACCAATCTATTCACACTTAAAAGTGTTTGGCTGTGCTTGTTATCCATACATTTGACCCTACAATACACATAAGTTGTAACCTAGGTCCCAAGAGTGCATCTTTCTTAGCTATGCTACTTAGTCCAAAGGATGTCTTTGTCTTGATCCTACTACCAATAGACTGTATATCTGACGAAATGTCAAATACAATGAAACTCTTTTTCCACATGTCCAACACAGTCCCAACACTTCCTCATCTACCACACAAATCCAATTGGTTCAATCCATTTCTCTCTTCTCTTCTTACTCCAATGCACCATCCATCCTAATACTTCACCTAACACCTCAGACGCTTCTTCATACCCACAAACACACCAGATAATTCTCAGTTAAACACACTCAACACATTAGACCCTTGTGCTCTAGCCATTACAAACACACCCCATTCGTCAAAAACTTCAAACATTGCAGAAACTCAACTCTAATCAACAACACAAGCTTTAGACATTGCAGGCCCTCCTTCTCCACCACAACATAACAATTAACCTCCCGATCCAATAATGGTATCTATAAACCAAAAATTTGTCGCAAAGTCATCCTTAGACTACATTGTCAGTGAACCATGATAGAGGAGTACAATGCTCTCTTTACAACAGAAATGTTATGCGTATACAAATTGAAATTCCATGTCAATGGTTCTATTGCTAGATTTAAAGCCCATTTGGTAGTTAAGGGTTTTCACCAGTAACATGGTATTGACTTTGATGAGACGTTTAGTCTTGTTGTCAAGCCAGCTACAAGACGCCTTGTTCTTGTACTTGTAGTCACCTTTTGCTGGCCATTGCAACAACTTTACGTCAACAATGCATTTCTTCACAGTATTCTAAAGGAGGAGGTTTATAAGGACCAGCCTCCTGGTTTCGTTGATCATCATCACCCTGATTAGGTGTGCAAATTACAAAAGTCTATATTATGGACTGAAAGAAGCCCCCGGGGCTTAGTTCGAGTGTTTGTCCACTCAACTACAGACTCGTCTTTGTTCATCTATTTAACCAGCACTGTCACTGCCTAGTTGTTAATCTATGTCGACGATATCATTCTCACTGGTAGTGATTCTCAATTTTTCTCACACTTGGTCAATGAACTTTGTTCCTCCTTCGAGTTGAAGGATCTTGTCCCTTTTTGCTATTTCTTGGGGTTTAAATTGAAGATTCTCTAGATGGTTTACTTCTTCATCAATCAATATATTATTCCGATGTCATCACTCGTCACAATATGCAACACTGTAAACCTTGTAAGACTCCATGCTCTCCTTCAATTCGATTAAATGCTCATGAGGGGTCCCGTCTCTTTGATCCAACTCCTTACAGAAGTCTTGTTGGTACTCTCCATTATTTGACTTTTACTCTCCTTAAGATATTGTTTGCAGTTCATCAACAATGTTAGTTCATGCAAACTCCATTGATGTTCACCTTGTTGCCGCAAAACATGTTCTTCGTTATTTGAGTGTCATGGTGTCACGTTTCTTCCTAGAAAGCTCAAACCTACAGCCTTCACTGACATTGACTGGGTTGGCGACCCCAATGATCATTGTTCCACCATGGGTTTCCTTATTTATTTGGGTCGCACACCTATCACCTGGTTTGCCCTGAAAAAATGTATTGTTTCTCGGTTCTCTATGGAAGTGGAGTCTCAAGCACTCACCACTACTGATGTTGAAGTTTGCTTGTTGCACATGTTACTCAAGGCCTTTGACATCTTCCTCCACCATCCTCCTCAACTTTGGTGTGACAATTTTTTTGCTTCAGGTCTTGCCTCTAATCCCGTCTTCCATGCTTAGATGAAGCATATCGAGTTTGACTACCATTTTATTTAGGAGCGCATCCTTCATCGAGATATTGACATTACATTCATCTCCACTCATGATTAGTTAGCTCATCTGTTGATGAAAAGTCTTTGTCTTAGTGGTTCAAGGACCTCCCCAAACTGATGGGGATGATAACAACAAGAGCACAACTGATACAAGCAGTACTGACTCAAGTGTTTTTACACTCAAAGCCAATTAACATCAGGTGGAAAATAGTCTAATAGCTTGTGTGATTTGTCCTAATAAAGTAACTGTTATAACAGATTGTAACCATCAAGTCGTTAGGCAGTTAGGCTTGTTAAAAGTTATTTCTCTCTAAATAAAAATGAGATGTAATTCAGCTAGAGTTAGATTAGTTCTCTATAAATACCAGGCATTACTCATTCATGTAGAAAAGATATGATTGAATTAGTCTCATCAGGGCCATAGCCAGGATTTTATACTTGGGGGAGCTGGCGTGATGTAGGAGCTGGAGTGATGTATTCATACGAGTTTTCTAAACCAAATTTCATAGACAATCTTTTCATACTCATTTTCAACTTTAGGGGTTTCTATAAAACTTAAAAGCATATTGAAAATCTCTGCAATAGTGAGGTATTTTTTTTTTGGGTGGGGGCTAATACTTATTTTTGAGAGGGTTAAAAAAAGAAAAAAAAAAAAAAAAAAAAAAAAAAGAGGGTGAAATATAATTTTGGGGTATAATATTTAAAAAAATATTAAAAATACCTATAATGTAAAATATTTAAAAAAAAAATTGGGGGGCTTTAGCCCCCACCTCATAACATGGCTCCGCCACTGAGTCTCATATTCATTCCTTCTAATTTCTTCCTTTATGCATTTTCTTCAGGATTCACAAGTCATTTGCAATTCTCTAACACAAGTTACACATACCCAGCTAAATAACATGCAATAAATGAGCAAAGAGAACATAACTTTAAATTACATAGCAAGCCACACCCACAACAAACATTAAACTTTTCCAATAGGTCCCATGACAATTAAAATTTAAGTAGTGAGTAAAATACAAAACTTATACATACCCAACAAATAAGAGAAAAAAAAAAAAAAAAAAATCATTTTTAATTAATAACACAACAATTACAAACCAGATGCGAAGAATTCATCTTCCCATTTTGAGCCAGCATATATGCTTTCGTTTAAGATCTGCTTTTTGTTTAAGGTAGCTGCAAATAGATTTATGAACACTTATCTTTTACAGGGTTGATATTGAAGTAAGTCTGCAACGCACTTAAACCAATGACAATAATTGCAGCAATTAAACCGATAGCACTCCATGGGTTGCTAAAATATTTGGAAATTATGTCAGCTATCCAGGTCCTTATGTTGCTGTTAATGTGCTTTTCAATATCGCCTGTAACACTTTGGTAAAGTAAAAGATTCGGCCAGTATGTGGCAAACTCTCTAAACATTTGAACCACCTCTTCGTCGCTGCCTAGATTGTTGAAAAGAATACGTTTTGACCGCAACTCTTTCACATCGTTAGGATTGTCAATGAGTGTATTTAGGAAATTGATGTAAGATGTAATAACCAAATCCTCAATTATAGGAGGACCCAATTCAAAGGCTACCAAGTTGGTATACAATATTATTGTATTAGAATGAAGGATCAAAGGGGGAAGCTTAAGCTCTCCATAGAAGAAGCCTGATTTGAATTCAACATCACGAAGAGAGAGTGATTTTTTTATTTTTTTTGATAAACAAAGAGAACTGGAATTGTTAGACTTGAAATGGATCCCCTTTGCTTTAAGTTCACCAACTGAACCGAATGATGGAATATAATCTTTATCATGTGGGCCCTCTATCACTTGAGGTTTTTGACTTTGACCACCTTCTTTGGAGAATTCTTTTTGTATAAAGTCAAGGAGATGATTAACATGCAGTGGCTTCTTATCCTCGTCTCCTGTAACTTTCTTTGGAGATATTCCCCAACTAAGGAGATAAATGAATTTCTTGATCATTCTCAGCCCTACTTTTTCTTCGTATCTAAGGCTCATCAAAACATCCAAAACTCTAAAAGGAATTTGGTTCTCTAGTAAAATCATGTCTCTCACTAAATAATGAAGTCGCAAGATGCCTTCACGTTGAGCAAGCACAAAAGTCTCATCACCCTTTAAATTTACGGTGATGTCTATTATATGTAGAATTAAACAGCCATCCCGAAGCATCATCAATGCAAACTTATTATCACAATACTCGTCTGTTGAATCATCAACGTAACAAGCTCTAATATCGCGATTCATTTCACGTACCTTACTGTAGAATTCCATAATCGGTTTGTGAGATTCTGCAATAAACTGTAGCATGATTTCAGTTTTGAGCGTCTCTGCTTCCTGGAGTTCAGGTTTTCCATGGTGGTAAGGACCGAAAGAAGCAACCATTGGATCATAGTAATGCTTGCTTCGTTCTCTATTTCGCAGTATTGGTGATACTTTCCCACAAGTGACTTCCCTTGGACTTTTCTTTTTTATGGGGTGGCCTTTATCGTCCATTAAGGATCTTAGCTCCGTAGGTATGTTACTGTGGTTGCATAGCCAATCATTTCCTTCTCCTTCCATGGAGATCTCATTCTGCAGGTTGACGCTACCAGCATTAGTTTACTTTCTTAAAAAAAAAAAAAGAAAAAAAGAAGAAAAAAAGGAAAAAAAAAAATAAAAAATAAAAAGCAGTTTGCTCCTAAATTTTAGTCGATTAGCCAGTTTGAGTGATGCTTTTCGTTCTTTAAAAGCAGGGCCGACTCGATACGACAAATTTAATTGACACATTTTTTATATTTAAATATTAATTAATGATATTTATTTAATATATATATATATATTATTTTAAAACTATTCTTTTTGCTTTTTTGATATAAAAAAATACTAATTAAGTTTTTCTAACATCTCTTTTTCAATTCATAATAACTAATCAATTTAATTTTCTTGTGACATAATCAATTTGAAGTAGGAAATATCATTTTTCAATTATTATTTTTCTGAGTTGTTTTTCAAACCGTGACAAATCAAAACCAATAATCTCAAAAATAACAAATTAAATCTTCAAATTAAAAAAATGCAACAAATTAAATCTCTCTCTCTCTCTCTCTCTGAAACAATTTAGGGTTTGAATTGACTACATATTTTGTGGACCTTCTTGGAGATGGGGAAGGAAAAAAGAGTGCACAACCCACTTATGATTTTTTATTTTTTATTTTTATTTTTATAGGTAATAGAGTAGTAGTATTATTTAGAAAAGAAACAACTTTGTGTGCTTAAAGCATGGACACAAAAGTGTCAAGTAATTACAATGAAGATGAAGAAGGCATAACTCCTAAATTTCCAAGAAAGCTAACAATGGAAATAGAAGAAGTGAAACCCCAAACCCGAGACCATTGAAATAGAGAAGAAATAAAATTTTTAACCAGCTTGCTCGAAGGACTCTCCATGTCCTAAAAAATACGCTGATTGCATTCAGTCCAAATAGTCCAGAATAAACAAGCATGGACCATATTCCAGATAGATTTTGAATGTTTCCCAAAGGAATGGAAGACCCAATCAACCCAAAGGAATGGAAGACAAAATTCCACAAATCAGCTACCCTAGGGCAATCAAGTAATAGGTGGTCTATTGTATCCTATTTTGGGGCCTTTTAATAATGGGGATCCATAATTGGGCATACGCCTTGGCCTTGAGCCAACCCTGTTTAAAATCTTAAAGTGATTTTATTGCTTCTTGGGTAAACATCATTTGAATATCTCTAACAAAATGAGGACGTGGCGAACAAAAATCTGACATATCAGTGGCCCATCGTCAAGTGAGAAATTGGAAATTGGTCCAATTACACCAATGCTTATTGTACAATCATGTGCCTTAGCATTTTTGGTAGGTTCATTATTGATTTTCTTCCTAATTATTATTAATTTTACGTTTACCTAACATGTTTTTATTTTGGGTAAATTACACTAATCTTCCTTGAAGTTTAATAAAATGACACTTCCCCCAAACCTTTCAAGAAATGATACTCCCCTGTAAAGTTTTTATATATGAAACAAATAAGTCCATGCCCATGCCTTCTTACGCAGATAATTTTAATTGAATATTTCATTTTTTTTAATAAAAGATTCTTATCGAAACTATGGGCAAAATGACATCGTCATGAGGTTTGTGAACAAATGAGACTCCTCCCTTAGGTTTGAATAAATGAGTAGGAATTAAAAAAAAAAAAAAAATTAAATATTTCGACTGGGAGATCATGGTGTGATAAGTCATAGACTTATATGTTGATTAATACAAACCCAAGGAGATGGGTGTCACTTTATGAACGTTTAGGGGAGAGTGTCATTTCGTGAAATCTTAAGGGAGGTTGGTGTAATTTACCATTTTCTTTTCAAAACTCTATATATTAGTTATAGCTATAGATAAATTCAGGCCCAACCCTAGTCTTAAGTGAAAGGACATAGTTTACCAAAGAAAGAATGATTTGACACATATAAACCTTGCAACAGTACAGTCATAATGGGTAATGATGCTACAAGTTATTGGGATTGGTACTATGAAGATCAAGATGTTTGATGGAGTTGTGAGAGTTTTTGAAGATGTCAGATATATTTCGGATCTTAGAAAGAATTTAATTTCTTTAGGAGTATTGGATGATTTGGGTTAAACCTATTCATCAGAGGGTGGAGTCATGAAGATTACTAAAGGTACCTTGTTAGTAATGAAGGGATAGAAAGTAAATCAGCTATACAAACTTATTGGGAACACAGTTGTAGGTGGAGCTGTAGTTATCACTCCAACAAAGTCTAGCATAGACGACACAAAATTATGGCAGATGTGACTTGGCCATATTGGTGGTGAGCGTGGAATGTTAGAGTTACACAAGAGAAACTTGTTAAGGGGAGTGAAGACCTTCAAACTAGACTTTTGCCAATATTATGTGTATGAGAAGCAACATAGAGTCAGTTTTAAGACAGGCTTTCATAACAGTAAGGGTGTTCTTGATTATGTCCATTCACATGTTTGGGGGCTAGTTTCAGTTTCTTCTCATAATGGTGCTCACTACTTCATCCGTTTCATTGATGACTACTCTAGGAAGGTGTGATTTTTTATTTTTTATTTATTTTTTTTAAGTGGATGTCCAAGGTATTTAGCGAATTTAAAAAGTGGAAATCACAAGTTGAAAATTAAACTGATAGAAAAATAAAATACCTTAGAACTGGTAATGGCCTAGAGTACAAAGACAATGAATTCTTAAAATTCTGTGAATCAGAAGGTATTACTCATCACTTCACACCATAACAGAATAAGGTCGTAGAGAGAATGAACAGCACCTTAGCAGAAAAGGCCAGATGCATTAGATTGAATGCAGGGCTGTCTAAGGTGTTTTGGGCAGAGGCAGTTAACACAACAAGCTTCATTATCAACATATCTCTCACAGCAGACAATGATTTCAATATTCTGCAAGAGGTCTGGTCAGGAAAACCATTTGATTACTCAAGTTTGAAAATCTTTGGTTGTCCAGCTTATGTGCATGTGCAGAGTGGAGAGCGTACAAAATTGGATCCAAAGTCAAGAAAGTGTATATTTCTTGGTTTTGAGAAAGACGTTAAAGGTTATAGGCTTTGGGATCTGATCTCAAAGAAAAAAGGTGATCAGTAGAGAAGTTATATTTGATGAAACCTTTATGTTAAAACAGAATGAAGCAGAAGTATGTGAAGATAGCCCAAAGGAGAAATCAATAGTTGAGGTGGAGCTTGATGAGGATAATTTACCTAGTGATAAGGATAATGACGAGGATGACTCACAGGAGCAGCAACAGGAAAGCCTTATTCAATTGCTAGAGGTAGAGAGAAACAAGTTCACAAAGCACCACAAATATATGGCTTTGAAGATATGGTTAGCTTTGCTCTCGTTACCAGTAGTGGAGATCCATTGTTTTACAGGGAGGCTACAAACAAGAAACACAGTGATAAATGGCTTGTAGCAATGTGTTATGACCCTAACCATCCCAAAACTGTGGGCTTGCATGCCCTAGCCCTTAAGGCATGGATTAGAGTAGCTAACATTTGATTAAGTGCTCTAATTGCATTTTTGAGCTTATTTTCATGCTTAGTTAGTCCAAGCTATGTAAGCTTGTACCTAGGAGGTTACTTGGGTGCATTAGGGGTCTAGTACATTCATAGGCTTTAACCCCTTGTACTTGTTTGTTAGAGCTTCTAAGCATTGTACCTTGGCTGTTACTACACTAGCCAATAGGAGGCTTGATGTAGAGGAGCCAATGGGAGGCTTGTATGGGAATATCCCATGCAAACCGTTATCTTCCCCATTCCTCCATTGTTGCTCATTATCCAAATATATCCATTGAAATGCTTAGAACTCTCTCTAAGAGATCAGATAGAATAGCCTAGTTAATTCCTTGGTAATTAGTGCATTTATCTTTGTTAATCCAATCGATTCAACCCTCTTAGGTTGTTTCTTTCATTGGCTTCCTTTTGCATCCATTTTGTGTGTGATCGTCGTTACCCAAGAAAAAGAAGGTGCCATAAGATCAAGAAATAAATTCAGAAAAGAGTGAATTCGAAGATTAACAGAGAAAGCTTTTGAAGTGGGAGCTCCTCCAAGTTCAAGCATTCACAGTGTTCGCATGTCAGCTAAGGTGGAGAAAGTTTGGTTGGAGATCTAATTCACAAGGTGGGGATTTGTTGTACATTGCCACAGTGAAAATTTCGGTCACGTTAGTTGACTGGATTCTATTAATAAAAGGAATCCTAAATTTTAAATCCAAAACAATGTGCAGCAAGGAATCATCTTATGCCTAATATAAAAGGCTTGCCCTTGTTTTTATATTATGAGTGTAATAAGAAAAAGAAGGAATAAATAATAATTATATTTTCCTAATATAATCCCTACTAGACACCCTAAGGGATATATATAAACCTATGTTTCTCCTTGTTAGTGAAAACCCTACAGCCTCTCTCCCTCTCTCCCCCTTACACGTTAAACTATCCAATTCCTTTAACTTTGGCAAAATTTGGCCCCTTTATACCTAGTTACATAGGTTGTATTGTTATTGTCTCTTGCTTACATATATTAAAAGATTACATAAATGTGATATATCTGTAGGTGGTTTGTCGATTGTAGATAAAGTTATTGTAGGTGGGGTATGGGACTATTAATTCATGGTATGGTTATGAATGAGTCCGATTTGTACTTGTAAAATCCTACATATTTCACTCTTAACTTGATCAAGACTATCATCATAATGCAAAAATGTTGATTTCAAGGGAATGGGCCAATATATATTCCTAGTGGGAAACATATATGTACGTAGAGTATAAGCACTTTAGGATACCAAAATTTAACGGGATATTTAAGATCACCTTTAAACTATGAGTTTTAGGTATTAGGTTAAATTTGTAAGATACCAATATACCATGAATATTGATCTTCGAGGTTAATAGTATTTATTGTGTTAAGTGATAGTGTAGATTTGGAATTTTATATGTCCTTATTAGAAATATTATGTTTCTTGATTGGTCCGAGGTTGACGAAACTAGTGTAGAGTGATATTTGCTTATTGGTTTGTGTTTAAGTGGGACTTTACACATTACTCTCCTTACGTTCCCCATAATTATTGTCAAATCCATTGGACTTTCTGTCTTGATAAATTTATACTTTCTTGAGTGCTCTTAGTCCATTGAGATCTTTCCTTCATATTGTATTGTGACAGATGACCGTTATAATATCAAATTATTTTTACATAACTCTTGAGCTATTGATTTTGCCAAACTGAATTGTTCGTGTACCCTTAGAATTCTGCCATGAAATAAATCTACCCCATCCATGGGGGCAATACGTGGGCCATAATCTAGATTATGAAATTGATGTTGTGGAGAATGGGATGTTGAGCAAATTTTGAGTGACCCTACCCATGGGGGCAATACATGGGAGTGACCCTTCCTTGGGGGCAATACACAGGACATGGCCGAATTATGTATTTATGACATTGTGATTATACCCTACTACACTTATAATATTCCAAACCAATTTGTATTTCAATCATTTCATTTATTGCCTAAATTCTTATATTGGAATATTCTGGAATTACTAGTTCATTGTTAACCACCCCTGTTATTATCCTATCTACTCCTTGAGTTCCTTTTGTTACCCCTCGATGGTAATGTGTGAATACCACTTATTGGGCTTTTAGCTCATCCTCGTTGTTATTATATTTTTCAGAGAGCTACTCAGATCCATAGTGAAGAAAGGTTGCTAGTACGTGATCATTTATTGCCGGTGGACTACTATTGAGATCTCCAGCGTTTAGCTAATCTTGAGGAAACTCTTTTGTGAGGATTCTAAGTTTTGATTTAAGGAGACTGTTTTTGTGAGGATTTAATTGAGGTCTTGTTCCATCTAATCTTGTGGAGTTTGGATTATTTGACTATTTTTGGAGACTAGTTGAATTATCTTGTGATTTGATTTTGAAACTAGACTTATTTGTCTTAGAAATTTCTTATTGCGAGTTAAATAAGGATTTATTGAATTGAAAATTTCGGGGCATTACAATGAGTGTGTTGCAGCAATAGTGAACACAGTGCACTAGTTAAGTGCTTGTGAGAGGCAGCAACCACATAGAAGAAAAGAAGAGGTTTTATGTCTTGTTCTTCAGTGAGAGAGAGCCTAGGGTGTATTTAGGGTTTGTGTTTCCTGAGTGAGTCTTTGTACCACAGTTGTAATCTCCCTATTTTATAATGAAAATTTCTCCCTGTCACCGTTCGTGGATGTAGGCAGATTGCCGAACCACGTAAATTCTTGTGTTATCTATATGTGCTTATTAGTTATTTTGTCTTTACTATTATTGGTTTGAATCCCTGGGGTGCTATTTGCACAACGTACTTGAACACATATTGAGAGAATTTCAAGCAAAGAAAAAGTGTTATTCTAGTGGAGCTTTGGACTCACCCACTTGTGCAGAGTTGGGTTTAAGCCAAACAATTACTGTTGGACTATTGTATTCAGGAGAGAGGAGAAGTCAAGAGAAGGTCTACTGCACCAGTTTTTGAGTTTTGCCAACCGTCGAGGGCTTGAATCTCCTTAAAGAGAGTGAAATATCCACGCATCAATCCAATTTGTATTGAATTATTTTTTTATTCCTTGTATTTTTATTATAAAATTGTATTACTCACTAACATAAATTCAAGAAAATTTTTCACAAAATCAAAATTCAAGAAGAAATGATTGTAGAAAAAAACTATCTTAATTTACATGATAGAACTCGCACATGTCAAAATAAAAGGGAATAGATTATTAATATAAGTTTTTAAAATGATTTTTTTTTTTTTTTTTTTTTTTAATTCTAGAAAGTTTATTATTAGAGTACTTTATTTTTTGGAACTTAGGAAATAGAATTTCCGCCACAACAAATTATTTTAATTATTTAATTTACTTATACACAACATAAATATGTAGTACAATGTGTAACACAAACGTTGAGTCATATGACCATGACTTTTAGGTCAATTAGAACTTTTTGCTATTTTTAACGGAGACATTCTAGATTTAAATATTCTCATCCCCACATGAGTTGTATATAAAAAAATAAATTAATAAAAACATTGAGTCATATGACCTAAATATTACTTCATAGCCAACGTTTATTTATTACTAATTACATATATATATATATATATATATATATATATATATATATATATATACCATTCAAATGCACAAATTAATTAAAAATTATATATAAATTAAAGAAATATTTTATTACTATAATCAAAGTTGAACCATAAAACAAATAATACAAATAAAAGAAAAAATTAACTTAATTTAATGTTTCAACTTAATTGTACTTACCTCCACAAAGGTACCCTTGTGATGAGTTCATTGGTCTTGGGCATGACATAAACCAAGAGGTCCCAGGTTCAATCCACCACAATATCAATTCATGGGGTTTCCGAGATGTCTCCTCGAGTGGATTTAATAAAAGAAAATAAAATAAAGTTTAGTTGTACTTACTTCATCATAGACTGTATCAGTGTGAACAACTGATTGATCATGGTGTTTGCTTGTTTCATCAGCGCTTGTTCTTTCAACCTTTGTCGAAAGAGACTGATCCATGGAAATAACATGGTCCATTCGACAATGTCACAGTGTTCACCCACACAAGGTAATTATTGTTGTGATCACATTATTGTTTCAGTGTTCCAATTTATACTGAGGAAACATGGAAACTTGAGCCTGAAGAAATTAGAAGCTTAATTCAGCTGTATTCATAATATCAAGTTTGGAAAAAAATGTACACTTTTGTAAAGTCAAAATTGTTGTATGAACTCAACTTTGATAAAGTTGTGAATGGACATGAACCAATTTTTTTATTTTTGAGCAAGCTTGGAACTTGATGTACAAATTTCAAACTGTACACTTTCCCAATAAATTACTAGTCAAGCTTATTTTTTTTAATAATACTATAGGATTTAAACATATGGTCTCTGTTTCATAATAATTGCCCCTTATTACTATCATCTCAACGGAATATACTAATTGGTTTATATTTTTACCTTTATGCAAGATTGTTAAAATCGCAATCCAGATCTTAAAACGAGTAGGATCACCCAAGGATCGGTCAAGGTCAGTTGGGATTGATTGGATCGTGCGCAATCCTATGATTGTGAACTGATCCTAGTTTTTGTTACAATTTGTCTGTATTCCGCACTAGCTGGACTGAAAAAAGAAAAAGAAATAATGGATGAGGACTCTCGGGCATTCAGGCTGAACGGATGGCTTAACTACATAATGGAAACAAAAAAACCAAAAAAAAAATGGTCGAAAGAAAAAAGGCATAAATTTCTTACATTGGAAAATCCCTCCTTGATGTTATCGGCAATCTGCCATCTGCCATCTGCGATGCCTCAGCAACTTAAACTCGGGGTTATCGACCACTTCTCGTTCTTATCCCTCTTTAGTCTTTTCCTTTAATTTTTGTTATCTTATTTGTGCATTGAGAACAATAATAATAAATGAAACCCATCACGTCAATTTGCAACACTATTAGCATCTGTACCTAACATAGTGCACTTATTGAATTGTTCTTTCCCATAACCCATGAAGAACTTAGAGTTAGGATTGGCTAAGAAAGGAAACTAGTCAAAACACACTTCCAGCCAATTGCTTGTAAAAATGAAATGACCCTATAAAAAATCCTAGTTATTGCCCAATTACTCTCTGTTCCCACTGCCTCCAATTCAATTGTTTATTTTTATTTTTTTTATAACCTTGAGTGTTCGGATCAGCATTCCCTAGATACAAACACTTCGACTAATCTCGTGGGGATGCGTAAATACCTTAACACAAGGCTTTACCTTGGGTATGTGACTTTGAGGGAACTCAAACTAGTGACTATTAAAGAGCAGGCCTAAGACCGAACCAGTTGAGCTACACCTTAGGATTACCTCCGATTCAATTAAAAGTCTACCACTCCTCTAAAACATAATCAATAAATGTTGTGAAAATGTTATATTTTTTGTTCTTTCTGACTTCTCTAGTCATGAGTGGGTGTAAATCAACATCTATGGTATAATGTGAAAAAAGGAAATTTGGTAGGGGTTGCTTACTACAAGTCAACCGCATTTAAGTGACCTTTTTATGGCCTTCAAATTAGTCCAAGGTATGGGCCAGCGATGAAAGAAAAAGCAAGCCGATTCCCTCTAGCCATTAGATCATTCTCTCGAACTAATCTTCAGATAAACGAATGTCAACGTAAGTTAAAAATGAATTTTTTCCTTTTAGTAATTCGATTGTTTGGAAAAGGAAAATTTGAACTTTGTCCCTTCACCAATTAAAATGAAACTTAATAATAGCCAAAGAGAATAAATTCAATAAAGATTAGGTGTAAAAATAAGGTTTTACACCCTCCAATACCATCCTGTCACATCAGTTTTTTGCAATTAAGAGTTTAAACACTACCACACACAATCACCCCCACTCATACCTACAATAATCAGAAAATTAAAAATCAAACCCAACGAAACGTTTTCACCTCCACGCCGTCAAGCCAAGCAATCATCGGAGACGCCGCCGACCTCGAGAATCCTTTTGTGACGCTGTCGGATCTAGAAAAGATGTCGGAGCCACTGTGGGCTTTCTCCCTCAATTGAAATCTACCCATCATGAACTTTCTCTTTTTTGCTCCTCTCTTTCTGTAAAAGCTTAAATAATGCAGAGGTTTTGTATATGTTTTGCCTTGCCAAATGGTTAAGGTTTACTATATATTTATACTTATTAACAAAAGAGATAAATACAAATCAAATGAAGGTTTATCATAACAACCTTGACAAGATGAGATCCCTACTTTATAGCTAGATGATGTCTATCTAAATCTTGCTTGACGTTATCCTTTGTATCTGCAGAATTTGAATTCAAAGGAGCAATATCCTTAACACTCCCCCTCAAGTCCAACGGTATGGGAAGAACGTTGAGCTTGGAACGAAGAAGGACAAACCACGGGGAAGATAGTGGTTTGGTCAAAAGATCCGCAAGTTGGTCGTGGGTTGAGAGAAACTTAACTAGAAGGGTTTTGGAGGCTACCATGTCACGAACAAAGTGGAAATCTATCTCAATGTGCTTAGTCCAAGCATGGAAAACCGGATTTGTAGAAAGGTAAGTTGCACCAATATTGTCACACCAAAGAACTGGGGAAGATGAAGAGGATTGACCAAGTTCATGCAAAAGGGATTGAAGCCATTTAACTTCAGTAGCAGCATTAGCAAGAGCCTTGTACTCTGCTTCAGTGCTGGAGCGAGCAACAGTGGCTTGCTTCTTGTATCGCCAGGAGATGAGATTCTTACCCAAGAAAATACAGTAACTGCCCGTAGAGCAACGATCATCATGAGATCCAGCCCAATCAGCATCGGAAAAGGCTTGAATCGTCGGAGAAGAGCTGCGATAAATTTGAAGACCAAAGTGAAGTGTGTTCTTCAAATAACGCAAAAGACGCTTGATAGTCTGCCAATGAGGAAACAGGGGTTTCTGCATGAATTGAGATAACTTGTTGACTGTGAAAGCAATGTCAGGCCGTGTGAGAGCTGAGTATTGAAGAGCTCCTACGGTGCTTCTGTAGAGAGTGAGATCAGGAAAGGGCTCACCCTCAAAAGAAGAAAGACTTGTAGTCGAAGCCATCGGAGTGGTGATCGGTTTTGCCTCACTCATTTTTGTGCGATGAAGTAAATCCATGATGTACCAATGTTGAGAGAGAAGGATGCCATGAGGATTAGGAAGAACCTCAATTCCGAGGAAGAAATTAAGAGTGCCCAAGTCCTTAACAGCAAAATCATGAGTGAGAGAGAGTAGCAAATCATCAATAGCCTTGAGTTGGGAAGAGGTGATAATGATATCGTCAACATATATCAGAATGAACATCGTGAGAGACTTGGTCTTGTAAATAAATAGAGAGGAGTCCGAACGAGACCCATGAAATCCCAAATCCAAAAGTTTGGTGCTGAGACGGGAAAACCAAGCCTGTGGAGCTTGTTTTAACCCATAAATGGCTCGTTGTAATTTACAAACATGATTGGGATAAAGAGGATCTTGATAGCCTGGAGGTTGAGACATAAATACCTCTTCTGAGAGATTGCTATGAAGAAAGGCATTTGGATGTCAATTTGACGAAGAGACCAGCCAGAAGAAAAAGCAAGAGAAAGCACAGTACGTACCATAGTTGGCTTGATTACAGGACTGTAAGTCTCATCATAATCAACTCCGAACTGTTGACGAAAACCCTTGGCAATGAGCCAAGCTTTGTGCCGTTCAACAGTGCCATCAACTTTGCGCTTAACCCGAAAAACCCATTTGCATCTAATGAGATTTTGAGATGGAT
Organism: Fagus sylvatica; assembly: GCA_907173295.1. NCBI lineage: Eukaryota > Viridiplantae > Streptophyta > Magnoliopsida > Fagales > Fagaceae > Fagus > Fagus sylvatica. Next base: position 46,007,346 of record OU015761.1, read on the forward strand.
GTGAAGGAACTAAAGTCCAAGAGTGATTTCGCAAGAAGGCATCAAACTCTAGATTCATGGGGTGACGCCACTCACGACTCTTGACTACCATGGTGAAGTAGTTGGGCTCAGGCTTGGAGAGAGAACCAAGAGCAACGACAAGAAGAGCCTTGGGGAGTGGGTAACGGATCGTGCCATCAATTGGGGTTTTTGGTTTGGTGATGTGGTTCTTTGAATAGGTAATCATGGGATGAGGGGAAGGATGAGGAAGAAGAGGGACAGAGGAGGTATCGGGGTTTTGAGAAGCTTTTGTAGGGGCTGCTAGTGTGGGGTGTGAATTAGGTATAGGGTTTGGAAGAACCATGGATGTGGGCTCGGTTTGGGTGTGCAGAGTGGGCTCATTAAAGGGAGCATAAATGGGCTCATTGTGAATTGTAGGTGCGGCCCGAGAAGCATTGTGGTCTAAAGGTGCCGTGTTGGATCGAGCTTGTGAGGAAAGTAGGGGACATGGCCCAATAATAGAAACGGACTGACCAAAGTGTGTTTGGGCTAGGGAATGAAGGGAAGAATTAGTTGTAAAAAAAGGAAAAAGGGACTCAAGAAAGATAACATCTCTAGAGATGTAGAGACGACCAGTGGGTATATTGAGACACTTATAACCATGATGAAGCAGACTGTATCCCAGAAAAACACATTGAAGAGAGCGGGTTGGAGTTTGTGAGAGTTATAAGGCCGAAGATTGGGCCAACAGGCACATCCAAATGTTTTGAGAAATAAATAATCAGGAGTAGACTGGAATAATTTTTCAAAAGGGGATTTATTTTGAAGAATTTAGGTGGGAAGGCGATTAAGGAAATAGCAAGCAGTTTGAAAAGTGTCATCCCAATAGCGAAGAGGCTTATGGGCATGGGAGAGAAGAGAGAGACCAATTTCAACGATATGACGATGTTTGCGCTCAATGGAACCTTGTTGTTGGTGAGTATGAGGACAAGAGACACGATGAACAATACCACAATTTGTAAAAAAGGTGGAGATGGAGCGATATTTGCCACCCCAATCGGATTGAACAGATTTAATTGGAGTATTAAAAAATCTCTCAACATATTTTTGAAATTTGAGAAAAATATTAAAAGCATCACTCTTTTTAGTCATGGGATATAACCAAGTGTAACGACCTAGAAGCATCCAAAAAGGAGACATAATATTTAAAGCCATGTTGAGAACAAATTGGGGATGGCCCCCAAACATCAATAAAAATTAAATCCAATGGACAATTATATTGAGAAGAAGAGGAAGAAAAAGACAATTGCTTGCTTTTGGAATTAAGACATGCTAAACAAAAATCTTTATTGGAATTTGGACTGGGAAGTACAGGGAGACCAAAACGAGAAATAATTTTAGAAACAATACGAAGGGCAGGATGCCCCAACCTAGAGTGCCACTGGGGATGCGAGACTCGTTCGCCAACAAATGCTATAGGAGTTTTATTTGACCGGTGGTGTTTATTGATGAAGAAGGAAAGGGATAGAGTCCATTTCTACTCAGGCCGTGCACCAATGTTCTCCCTATTGCCTGATCCTTCACATTGAAAAATTGAGGGTGAAGTTCAATAAATGTATTAGTATCTATAGTAAATTTTTGAATGGATAACAAATTTTGAGAAATCTGAGGAACATGTAAGACATCATTCAATTGAAAAGAAGAGGAGGGAGAGAGAATGTGGGTGGTCCCAACATGTTTAATTGGAAGACCGGTACCATTGTCGACACAGATGTTTTCCTGGCCTTGGTATTCATCAACACGAACATTCAGATTCGCAAGATTAGCGGTGAGGTGATGGGTGGTGCCAGAGTCAGCATACCATTGTTTATCAGAAGGAGATTGAGGTGTGGCAAGAAGAGCCTGCATGTTTGAATCACTCGAGTACGAGTTATCAAAACGATGATAACAAGTAAGAGCCATGTGTCCAAGTTTACCACATACTTGACAAGTAGGACGAGAGCCATTGTTGGAGGAGCCATGACCACGACTTCGACCACGATTGAAGCGTTGGCCTAAAGAGGGGCGGCCAGCTTGAGTGGTATTAGAGAATCGACCGCTACGACCACCACGACCATCACGAGAAGAAGAACCACCACGGCTGGCAAAATGAGCCCCAGCAGGAGATAAATCAACTTTGGGTTGAGTTTGGGCCATGCGAAGCTTATGAGATAAGAGATGACCATAGAGAGATTCAACAAAAAAGGAGATCAAGTGCGCATGTGAACTGTGGTGATAAATGACTCATATTTAGAGCCAAGACCGGCAAGGAGGAAGGAGATTCTGTTCCTCCTCAGTGAGAGGCTGATTGATAGCAGCAAGAGTATCCACAAGGCCGGTGAATTTGTGGAAATAATCGGCTATAGACAAATCTCCTTTCTTCAAAGTGGAGAGTTGATACCCAATGGTCATAGTGTGAGCCCGAGAACGTGCCATGAACATTCGCTCGAGAGTGAGCCACACTTCTCGTGATGTTGTGCATTTGACAACATAAGCCAGAATATTCTCTGACAATGATGATATGAGAGCACTGAGGATCATTTGATCCTGGATGAGCCAAGCATGATGATTTGGGTTGGGTTGATGCTAAGAGGTACCATCAGAGGTGAGATCGAGATAGGGAGAAGGAGCTGGCTGGGAACCATCCAAGAAGCCAAAGAGATGTTGGCCACGAAGGTAAGGAACTATCTGAGCCTTCCAAAGTAAGTAATTCTCACGTGTTAATTTGATGGTAACCAGATGATGAAAAACTAGAACATAAGTGGGAGTGGGAAGCACAGAGAGAAGAGAATCAGTGCTAGAAGTGGTCATTGCAGGGTAAGTGTTTGAAGAAATGCGTGTGAGGAAGGGAAAAGGAAAAAAAAAGACGTTAGTCACTTAAGGCTCTGATACCATGTAAAGGCTTAAGTAATGCAGAGGTTTTGTATATATGTTTTGCCTTGCCAAATGGTTAAGGTTTATTGTATATTTATACTAATTAACAGAAGAGATAAATACAAATCAAATGAAGGTTTATCATAACAACCTTGACAAGATGAGATCCCTACTTTATAGCTAGATGATGTCTATCTAAATCTTGCTTGACATTATCCTCTATATCTGCAGAATTTGAATTCAAAGGAGCAATATCCTTAACACTTTCTAATGTATAGATCAGTTTCTCATAGATGGTTTCGGTTGCTCTTTGAATCAATTCCCTCTTGTCCATATAGATATTGTAGAAAAGGTATGTTGGTTTTTTATTGTTATACTGTTGGGTTGTCATTATAGGAAATTGAAAATTGTAGTTAACCGAATATATTGAAAAAAAATCAAGCTGGCACATGCATCTAGTCTGGGAGCAAGAAAGAGTTTTGATTGTTAAAATCAAGATGCAGTTTTCTTCTTTGTTGTTTGTTCATATAAACTTTTGTTTGCTTTTATTAAAGTTGCTCATAAGAAGCAATTGTTCTTGACTCAACAACATCAAGAAATTAGGCCTAGACCACAATGCTCACAGTGGCTTCGGTATCTTTTCTAGAATCCAAAGATGTCGCTGGAGGATTCTCGGGTCGATGGAGTCACTGGTGACTGCTTGGCTTGATTGCGTGGAGCTGAAAACGTTTACTTTGGTTTTGGATATAATTTTTTTGATTATTGTATTTTGTAAGAGTGGGTGTGATTGTGTGGGGTATTGTTTAAACTCTTATTTGTAATTATTTGTAAAAAACTGATGTGGCAGGATGGTATTGGAGGGTGTAAAACCCTACTTTTACACTTGATGCTTATTGAATTTATTCTCATAGCCAAATGCCATTTACTTAGGAAAAACAAAAAAAAACAACTCACATATTGAAGGATCTTCAATGGAATTTGACTCTAGTAATTGCACATCAAAAGGCATGGTAAATGCTTGAGAATAAGAAAATTTATGCTTGACCATAGGTAAAGTTGTAGCTCTTTTTTTTTTTTTTAAAGAAACCTTTTAAGGTAAAGTAAATTCTTTATGTTAAGATGTATTAGGCTCATTCATGATCAAAACCCAAATACTTGGTGTGCAATTTAAGTAAGTTACTTGTATTGCAAGTCTAGTAACCTCAATTATTGTATGGTTAGTCTAAAGTTATAAACTATAATAGATACCTAGTTAGAGGCTCATTGTAATACAAGAATTCTCAATGTCAGTGAAAATGAATTTTTTCTTTCTAAGATTCGATTGTTTGGAAAAGGGAAATTTGAACTCTGGAAAGACAATCTATATCTATATAATATATTAAAGTATAAGACATTGTTATATTTTTGTCACGTGGCATATATGGCAATGTCTTCTAGACAACATGTGGTATATCTATAGAAATATGTAGATATGTTAAGCCATATGTCATCAATTTATTTGTACATATCAAATCTTTGCCACATGTCAATAATAAATATAAATGAATAAAGTTATGCTCTTAAATGTACAAATAAATGCTCTTTAAAAAATATTTGTGCAAAAAAAATTAATTTTTTAAACATTTTTTACAGGTTACACTGTTATACTCGTATAGTCTCCCAAAACGACATCGTTTTGGGAGCTTCCCATTATAAATTAAAAAAAAATAAAAATACAACTAGAGTTTCACGTTAGTTTTCTTCTTCACGCTTTGTCTCTAACTCTCTCTCTCTCTCCCATCTCCCTCTCTGTTTCAGTTGCCACCACTAGAATTAAAAAGTTCATATTGATTATTCTTATATAGATATTCAATCTCATTCTCTCTTCTCACCATTCATCGACGATTTCGTTGGAGCAACCCTAGGTGAGTTTTTTTTTTTTTTTTTCTCTCTTTTACCTTGATTTTTTGTTTTCTCTCAGTACTATGATTATTGGTTAATGATTGCTATGTAAATTTTGTTAAAGATTCATCATGTGCATATCAAAGAATTTCCAAGATAGTGCAGCTTTGATACGAACCCCCAGGTAGAACTCACCCCTAAAAACAGGCTTACAAGGGGAAGGTAGGAGCTTATAAACACATGTTCAAGCCCATATTTAACAAATGTAGGACACTTGGGATCGTAACAAACCATCATGCTCCGTAGCCGACGTCCATGACGGCTCTTACTCTAAGGCAGGGCCCGCGTTCTGTAGCCGATGTCTACGGCAGCTCTTACTCTAAGGTAGGGCCCGCAGCCCTCCCTAGGTAGCCCTTTCCGAGATGACAACCACAGAACCGCACAGCCCACCTGTGGTGCTTCCCCAAGTAGCCCTTTCCGAGAAGACGACCACAGAGCTACAGCCCATACTGCGTTTGAGCCCATACTTGATGTGAAAGGTGGCTCTGATACCAAATAATACGAACCCCAAGTAGAACTCACCCCTGAAAACCAGCTTATAAGGGAAGGGTGCCTAGGAGCTAATAAACACATGTTCAAACCCATACTTAACCAATGTGGGACACTTGGGATCGTAACAAGTTTTGTTTTTTATTTTTTATTTTTAAGGAAATATGAATTCTTGAGGTGTGCCACTGTTTTGTGTGTGGCTAACATTCTTCGGATTTGAAGGCATAATGGTGTAGGAGTTAGAGGACACCATAATTTAGGTTTTTTTTTTTTTTTTTCTTTGGCATTTGAATTTTGAGAGATCATATTATTTGGTTTCTCAATCCTTAAATCCTCTATATTTTTTCATTGGTTTATCAATGTTCCTCAAAAGTGTTTGAAGAAATGCTTGAACCAAACATTCCCTCACCAAAACTTATCAAAAAAGGCTTGGGCTTGGATTTGGATGTGGCTTGATACTTTGCTCTCAGTTTAACTGAATTGATAAACATTTATAGTGCTTTCATGTTGAAGCATTGTTCTAACATTTACAGGAAATAAGGATGACATGAATGTTTCGACTATTTTCCCCAAGTTCATCTTCTAGATTTGATATACCACGCATTACTTGCAGTTCTTATAATGCCTTATTACCACTGGATACATAATCTGGAAGAGAGGAATCCTAATGTGGAACAGATTTGGGCTACATAGAGGGTTTTTGGGAATTATTGTAAATTGTTAGAAGGCCTTTTTTTTTTCTTCCCCGGGTTTTTTAATAGAACGACATAATAACTGCTCTCAAATTCTTATATTAGGAAATTCTGATGCATTTATTCATTCGTTGTTCACATGGTGGGTTGGATACTTGGATTGCTATTAACATTATGGCAATGTTTGCACAGTAAAACTCCTGGTAGACAGGAAGTAAAGCCTTCAATAGATATTTATGATAAATTTTTAGCAGCAGAATGAAGTCATTGGTCTTGCACTGTATGCTTTTATTTTCTCCCTTTGTTGTTCAAGTGTTTTTTTCTACTTACTTTATTTCCTTTGGGACGGTATTTTAATGTTCAGTAATAAACTGAGTTTATTTTCATTTTTTTATTTTTTTTTATTTTTTTGGTTTTAGGGTCATGCATAGTCATTTTCTAACTTTCCAACTTTATTTCATGGGTGTAACTAGAATAACCAGATTCTAGGAGTGCTTCTTTTTGACAACCACTAACATTTGAAAAAAATGTATACAAATTTAAATGTTAAATTTTGATATCATGCAAAATTTGTGTTACTAAATTTAATTCTTTGCGTAGCTTTATAAACATTTTCTCTTTGGTGTAAATTTTATAATTATTGATGAAGTAGTTCATGTTCTGTTTAGATACTGGTAAGTGTCAATATGTCGGGTCTAGAAGTTTTCAATTTAAGATGCTTTCCATCATCTATCATTCTATACTAGATGCATAGACCAATTTGGTTAAAAAATTAGACAGATGAAACACAACTGTTTGATACAGGTCCTGACTGTTTTTGCTCAAAGTTGTATTTGCATCTTGACAATCAGAACCTTCTTCCCTCAGCATGTTCTGCCAATTCATTAAGGCAATGTGGGACGTTGTCAAGTATGAGGTAAATGTCAAGTATGTGTGTGTGTGTGTAAGAGAGGTAGAGAGAGACAGAGAGGAATGAAAAAAAAAATTCACATAGTGTAAGCAGAAACTAACCTTGCTTATAATACCAATGAACAGTAGCCCCTGAAATACTTAATGCCCTTCTAATTAGTTGATGAGCTAAGAAGAAAACAGGCTCACCCTGTTTTTTTTTTTTTTTTTTTTTTTTTCGATTTAAGGACAGTCAACATCCCTGCATTTTGCTCAACCACAGGCCTACACCTATATACTAGTTGCCTTGAACAAACTTTAAGTATAATAATTTCACTGAAAGTATGTTACAGCAATAGGTTCTGAACCCATGTATACCTTTCTCCATTGTTCATAAAGTAATTTAATTTCCAATTTTTCTCTATATATAAAACAAAGAATTCATGTTTTCTCCATGTCTCACACACATTAGAAACAAAAATGGTCTAAAGAGATAGAGTTAATTTAGGGGTGGAAGGATCCATGTCATGCATTTACATGACAAAGAAGGCTCACGTGGGTTTTCTGATAGCTTGCTTGACTTTTCTTTTTTCTTTTTTTTTTAAATTAAGATCTATGATTTAACATCTTGAATTATGTTTTAGATCTCATAAATTGAATTTGATTGGATTAGGGAAACATGGCTTTGATTGGATTAGCATTCATTTAATTTTATTCCTACAATAGAAGGTGATGTCTTATCTAAGATGACAAGTCATCAATATAATATAGATGAAAGTCACCCTCAAATGTTGTAAAACCCCAAAATATGTCATGTTTGCACAATAATTTCATCATATGATGATTGCTAGACTCATCTTCATCATGTTTCAACCACAACTATTGGTCCAATCTCATATGCATTCATAGAGGTATAAATTGTTGATTTCAACTCCATAACTTTGATTTACTTTCCTACTATTGATTTGGTATCATTTTTTTTTCCCTTTCCTTTTTATAATGCATCTACTACTTTGTCTCTGTGTTCCAAAATTTTAACAAAATTGAAAAGAAGAAATGCATGAGTATATGACATCAGATAAAATCTAAACCAGGATATTCACTGCAATCCTATTGTGGAAATTGAGGTACACATGGTGTTATATGAAATTTGTACATCATTTTTTTCCTTAGGAATCAAATGAGAGGGTCTATGTCCTTGGTGAGAAATCTATATGGTTAGTATTTTCTCTTTCTGTGGTGTAATGGATTATGTCTAAGATGGTTGTAGTGATGATTACATACTAGAACTGGAGATTTGATCAATTTAAAAGTGGTAAGTTTGGAATGTTGTTCCACTTTATGTAGGTATTTTGGCAAGAAAAGAAATAGTTGGACTTTAAGTGGTGTTGAGCTTACTTTGAGTAAGTTTGAGTATATGTTTCTGGGATCAGTCTATGTTTCTGAGTATATGATTTTAACTGGACATCAAATTATTATTGAACATAAACTTTTGTTGAAGTTATAACAAGTTATGTCTTTTTTGTTTACGTATTTTGTTCTCTCCATGATCATGATTTTTCAATATAGCATTAATCAGACTTTCTCCCCAGGTTTGCTGAAACGAGAGGAGCACTGGTGTCATCTGTTGACAAAATGCTATTTGTTGGGTCATTTGGTGTAGGTAATGATATTTCTTTGGAAAATTAAGTTGACTTGGTTTTATTTCCCAATTTCATCCTGATGATGGAGATCTCATCCTGCAGGTTGACACTATCATATATAATTAGCAGGTTGACACTTCTTTTCTTTAAAAAATAAAAAAGAAGAAGTAAAATATATAGTTTGTTCCCAACTTTTAGTCTATAAGCAAGTTTAAGTTTAAAGTGATCATTTTTAATCGTTTTAAAAAAAGGTGGTCTTGATACAGTTTGAGTCACAAATTTAATTGATGCTTTTTTTTTCCTTAAATATATTTAAATAATAATTATTTAACTTCTCAGCAACACACCAACAATGAGCATTGATCGAGCCTCCATCAACTCCAAAAATCAGTGCACCGAAGATCAATAAATCAGCTCAAGTTTATGCCTAGGTTATGGAGATCATGCAATATCAAATCATGATAGATCATAATAAATATTATTTCCAACACAAACCTTATGGTTAACTCTGTAATTCAAAAACCTTCCATGTATAAACTCCTTTGTACAACTATAAATATCGTTCAAAATGAAACATTGCATGTGTGAAGAATTTACTAAATAACTCTTGTACTTTGATTTTTGGAACAATTACACTTTATCACCCTAAAATTTTACCCCCTTTTCAATGTCCTCCCAAATTCCCGATTTGACCAATTTACTCCCAAACTAGACTCAATTTCACGCCTATTACCCCCTCCGTCTAAATAGTCGTTAAAATTGAAGGAAAAGTGAATCACGTGCTACACACGTGACTCATGGGGCACACAAAACCAACTAACTCCACAATTAAAATTCCCGAAATACCCTCCCCTCATCCCCTGCCCTAGATATTTCTCAAATTATCACTCTTCCAGAATCTTCTCCTACATGTGAGACCGTGACCACCATGACCGAGCCAATCCAGCTTTCTCTCTTGCCATGGCCAACTCTCTTTTCAATCTCTCTCTCTCCCTCACACACACACACACACACACACACACTTTGAAACCCTCATGGTTGAAATTGTTGATATATATCATGTGATTCTATAAAAATAAACAAAACAAGAAGAAATTTGTCACAGTTAATAACAAAATAAAAAACTCATAGTGAATGCAGAATGAATAGATCAACTCTAACGTTTGACGCTATCTCCTTAAAACAGATCTCGCCCCTCATAATATTATCTTAGTGGTGCTTTGAGACTCATGGACGTTTGTCTCCCAGGATAAAATGATCTTCGCACACAGAAAAAGCACAAGCAATCTTCGTGCACAACGAACATAACTAGTGTCTCTTTCTCGCTCTTTATGCAAATGAGACTCTCAAAATCGTAGGAAATAACTAACTCAAAGCAACTTCAAAAAGTAACTTAAAAATTACTTTAAATCAATGAGGGGACACCCTATTTATAGATAGAGTCACACCTGTTCGGAAAAGGTGCGAGATGAACAGTCACAACTATACAAAAAAGACACAACACTTTGGAAAAAATAATGTATTAATAAACACACAAATTGGATGGACTGGGCCTGACCCACATGGACCCACTTGGCCCATTTTTAGAAGGCAATTTCTTTTTCACTCCTAATCATTTTTCCAACAATCCTCCACATGAATAGAAATTGACAAACACAATGCAAATAACTATGTAGACACAGAGAGAGTAGAAGAAAAGTTACTGTATCGAGAGAGGTAGCTTTTGGCTTTGAACTTTCCTTTGTGAAAGACTATTAGATATACTGGCTAACCAGTGAACATGATGTCTTGAACCGTTCAGCCGTTTGTGTATACCAAGATAATAGAATTCACACATCTCTTTTTCGAATATAGTTAGTTCTCATTATTGTGCTCATTTTGGACCTTAACACCCTCTTGGTTTCATGAGTACTTTAGAGAATTCAGCCTTAAAATTCTCATTGAAGCGGCCACATTTCACACTCACATAGATGATTTCTTATTAAGAGTATTCTGCTGCTACCCCACATGGATTTCTAAGGTATAAGAATCATTCAAAGCATAGCTTATCCTAAACTTTTACAGGTAATACTAATTCATCATAGGAATGGATAGGAGATGTTATCTCCATAGTGATACTACCAAGTGCAACAAAATTCGGTTGTCCCTTTGAACCTAGATCTTGGGATCTCTAGTCCACTAGGTAGGGTTGCCATTATGAGACTTAAATTATAGGCTTTAAACCCATTCCCCTCGATGAGCAATTTACATGCTCTCCACTCAAACATTTGGTTAACGGATCCGCTATATTATCTTTCGACTTTATCTAGTCAATGAAGATAATGTCATTTGAGAGCAATTGCCTTACGGTATTGTATCTTTGACGAATATGTCGAGACTTACCATTATACATATAACTTTATATCCTACCAATCGCTAATTGGCTATCACAATGTATACAGATAGGTGGCATAGGTTTCGTTCACATCGACATATCCTCTGGGAAATGAAGAAGCCACTCTACTTCTTCTCCTGCTTTATCCAAAGCGATAAATTCTGATTCCATTGTGGACCTTGCAATGCATGTTTTTTTGAAGATTTCCAAGATACAGTTGCACTGCCAAGTGTAAAGACATATCCACTCGTGGATTTTGGTGTCTTTTGTAACAGATATCCGATTCACATCATTATACTCTTCTAGTACAAATAGATATCTCGTGTAGTGCAACCCATAGTTTAGGGTGTATCTCAAATATCTCAGTACCCAAACTATTGCCTTCCAGTGGTCTTCCCTTAGGTTACTTGCGTATCTACTCATGCCATTGCCTTAGAGTTTATCACATTCTAGTGAATATGTCTCAAGGTCATCCATACCTCCCTTTTGTTTGTAGCCTTCTACAACAAGTTTTGCCTTATAATTATCAATAGATCCATCAAATTTCTTGAAATTCTTTTATATTCTAGAGATTCACAACCGGGTGGCCACCAGTTACCATGCATGGATTTATAAGATGGATTAATTGACAACCTCTTTACTAGAAAGGCACATTAGGTTTAGATATTGTTTCCTTGAAATTATGAAGTTCATCTTCTAACATAAAAGTTAGAAAATCTGGACCAAACGTTTTTGACGTTTTTGTTCTCTTACTACGTCTAGGCTCAACCTCATTCCTCTCTTCCATCAACTCTTGATCATGAGAGGTATTAGACGTAGACTCTAAATTCCTTTTAAGGGAATTGGTTTCTTGTATAGGTTTACATGGAAATATTTCCTAAAAAAATGATACATTCCTAGATTCAATAACTGTATGAATCAAAAACCGATATGCACTACTGTTATGGGCATAACCATTGAAAACACAATCAATTATTTTTTATTTTATTTTATTTTTGTCCTATCTTTATCTTTTTGGGAATATGAATTGCCACTTTTGCCAAGCACCCCCACACATTTAAGAATTGATAAGAAGGCGTTTGAAATTTCCATAATTCATAAGGTGTCTTGTCTAATTTCTTTTGAGGCAACTTGTTGAGAATATAATTGGCAGAAAGTACAGCTTCCGCCCACAAGTTTTGAGGTAAACCAAAACTTATCAACATCACATTCATCATTTCCTTCAAGATTCCATTTTTCTGTTCAACAACTCCATTTTGTTGAGGTGAATAGGGTGCAATGGTTTGACGAACAATGTCATGTTAAGAACAAAACTCACCCATAGGTGATTCATATTCCCCACCTCTATCACTCCTAAGAACCTTTATCTTTTTATTAAGTTGATTCTCAACTTCTTTCTTATAATGAATGAAACTCTCTAATGCCCCATCCTTGATCCTTAGCAAGTACACATAACAGTACCTTGTACATTCTAAGTATTAGATAACTCAAGCAAATCAACAATGACATGTAACACATATATTAATATCCAATTAATTTTAAACATGTCCAACATGTATATATATGTACACACACATACATACATGTTATAATACAGGACTATGCATGCTTAAGTAAATTTAACAACTCATACACAATCACCCATGTATAACACATATCAATTCAAGAATTATTTATCTATAAAATGAATATTTGATTTACATATAATTTAAATCCAAACAATTCTTCAAGAAACTACTAAACATCCAAATTATTTACTTAAAATCATGTCCAATAATTTCAAAACCATTTGTTAAACTATAACAGTCCCACACTTTCAATAATAACAATTCAAATTACTCAAATTTGAATTTTCTCAATTATCATGCATATATTTACATAAAGTAAAACATGTTCACTCTCCACATAAATTAAAAAAATATCATGCAAGCACGAATATATTATTTAACATATGAAACATGTTAAACACATAATTACATGCATCTCTTACAAAATAAAAACTCTGGCTTAGGAGATGAACTGCACTCTCCCTCATTGAGAGTGGGCAAAACTAGAAAATTAAATTTCCATCAATTTATACTTCAAAAAATTAAAACGAAGCAAATATAATGCCCCATTATGACACCCCCACATCCAAAATATTTACAATACAAAATATGAATTTTCCATGCAAAGATATTAATTTTTACATGTTTCACATTCCCTCACTCTCAAATTTATTAATAAATAAATGCAAAATAAATTAATTTCGAAACTATCATTTATTACAAAAATATAGAAAGGGGTGGAACACACTCTCTCACAACTGAGAGTGGGCGTCATTCTGAAGAGTCATCTTCAACCTCCAGTAACCATAATTTTCTGAAATTTTCAGAAAAACAACCAAAACTTTGATTACTCATATCCGTCTCAATTCTTATCAGAATTAAGCAAACCACATATGGATGGAAATCTTATGAGATATAGAATCTAGCCATGCCTTTGGTTTTTTGAAATAATCCAATTATTATACAAAAATCAAGGCACAAAGTTTTGGCCCACAAAAGTAGGTTTTCAATTTTCTCTCAAACCACGCATCCAATGACTACAAGATTTAAAGGGCAAGTTACTGACATATATGTACAACTCACTGAAATATCATGATCTAATTCAACCAAATGAGACGTCTGCCATGTGAGACCCATATTCAAGCATAAATAATGAAAATTAATAAATTATCATTTATTTTCAACATTTTCTCATCAAGAAACATTCTAGAAAATATAATTAATTTGTCAATTTGAATTTCACAATAAATTTTCAAAGAAATCACACAATAAATTTAGAAATCTATTTTAAGATTGTTGATATATATTGTGTGATTCTGTAAAAATAAACAACAACAAGAAGAAATCTGTTACAGTTAATAATAATAAAAAATTCATAGTGAATGCAGAATGAATAGATCAAATCTAGCGTTTGACGCTATCTCCTTAAAACAGATTTTGCCCCTCACACTATTATCTTAGTGGTGCTTTGAGACTTATGGACGTCTGTCTCCTAGGATAAAATGATCTTCACACGCAGAAGAAACACAAGCAATCTCCGTGCAGAACGAACGTAACTAGTGTTTCTTTCTCTCTCTTTATGAAAATGAGATTCTCAAAATCATAGGAAATAACTAATTCAAAGCAACTTCAAAAAGTAACTTAAAAGTTACTTTAAATCAATGAGGGGACACCCTATTTATAGATAGAGTCACACTTGTTCGGAAAAGGTGCAAGATGAACAATCACATCTATTCAAAAAAGACACAACACTTTGGGGAAAATAATGTATTAATAAATACACAAATTGGATGGACTGGGCCTAACTCACAAAGACCCACTTTTAGGTGACAATTTCTCATTCACTCCTAACCATTTTTCCAACAGAAATAACCTTAAGCTTCTCCTCCTCCATCTGTCGTCAGTGGTCCTCACTGGTTCAAATCATGGACATCGACATAATGGATGAGCCATTGACAGAGTTGCTATACCTGTGCCTTGCTCTGCTAATTCCGCTTCCATTATTTCAATTTCCTTTGACGCCACTTTGATCTGCGCCGAGTTTATCAATGGAGGAGCCACTGCCTCCGTTTCCGTTTCCACCTCCTTCATCGTTGAATGCATCAGATAGTGATAAATCCATCATGTCGTCGAGGAGACGAAAGCTAACCTTGGAGTGGGACCTCTTGTGGTGGCTCCCCCCACCTTTCATAAATGATGTCTTCGGGTTGGTATGTAGCATGTTCAGTGGTTGAGATTTTTGGTCCGTGGTGGAGATGGTGACGCATTGTTGTGAGAAGGAATTGAATTGGAATTGGAATTGAGATGATTAGGGCTAGAGTTTGAGGCTGGATCTTGCATTTGCTTGGACATTTTGAATTTTTTTTTTTCCTTTTTTCTTTTGGTGTGCGTGTCTCTATATGTGTATGTCTAAGCCATGTGTATCGAAGTCCCTTCTATTTCTTTTTCCTCTCCATTTGTTAGAAATTGATTTTGCAAGCCAGATTAATCGTTAAAGTTGTTGTTTTTGTGAGTTTAATTTCCATGGGTTAATGTTGTTTCTAGTTTGGAAGGGGTTTAATTTTTTTGGGATTGGAAAGTTGTGCCCCTTGAAAATGGCGAACTTGAGAGGTAAGGGATGATTGTATTTTCGAGTGAGAGCATTTACGGTAATTCACTTTTTAAAGTGGACTTCAACTAATATGTGGGCCCAAAGGTCACGTATTCTACACGTGATTGAACTTTTTCGTCAGGTTTAACAACAATTTAGACGAAGGGGTAGTGGGCGTTGTCATAACCCTATTTTTACCCTTTGGATTTTCTCGGGTATTGGCATGCAAAACGAGATAGCTAGATTGAGCCGAGTTCAATCCGAGAGTAGCTCAAATGCATCAAAAAGCTCTTAAAACATGGTCGAGGGCACATTTCGTGAGGTTCGGAAAGGTTTGACCAGAGTTGACCATGTTTGACTGAAGTTTGACCAAGAAATGACCAGAACAAAATCAAGATTTGATCGACCACTTTCTTGCCATTGGAAAAATTACATTAAGACCTTCGATTCGATACTTCACGGATAAAAAACGGATGAGAAACAAAGAAGTTATGGGCAAAACCATAGATATTGGTCCGACAGTTAGCCGAATTTGGCTAAGTATTATTGACCAAAACAGACCCATTTTGGGGCAATGTTTGTGCATAGAGTCTTCTTAGCACATTGCAAGTTAGTTCGCAAGTTTGAAACTTTTAGAAAGCGGGTAAGTTCAGCTATGACGTGCAACTCTCAGATCATCAAGAGCTTCTCCGATTAGGCCGGAATCTTGATTGGCAAATGACTCAACACCATGAAAATCACTTTGGTGACCTCTGTTCGTAAGGCTGTAACTCACATGCCTAAACTCGACTCCTCACGAGATTTGTGACACTCTAAAGAAGACATCATGAGATTTCTTGAGACACAAACATCATAAAAAACCAACATCAGGAGCTATGTCAACCGTTCGCAGGAAAATTGACAAAAGTAAGGAAATTGTGCTAGAAATCCGACACGTTTTTCCACCCAAGAGACCACCTTCGCGTAGAGAGTCTTCCTAACCCACTACGAGTTGATCCGTAAGTCAGGAACTTTAAGAAAGAAGGTAACCTCAGCTACGATGTGAAACTCTCGATTCACCGGTAACATCTCTGGTTTGGTCGGAATCCTCGTCGAAAAAGCACAGAAAAATTGCTCGGACACCCCTACTTCTGGGAGACATAACTTCTCTGTCTAAGCTCCGATTTAAGAGAACTTGATATTTTTGGAAATAAGACATCTCAAGTTTTCCAACGGTGCCAAGTATGACCCATTTTAAGTACCATAAGGCCTCCAAAAGCTGCCTAAAAAAAGATGGTAAAAAGCAGTAAAAAAATTTCAAGCCGAAATAAGTAAGTCTTAGAAAGGGGGCAGGTGGCAGATAAGAATGACAGGTGTCACGCAGCATGATGCTGCGTGAACCCTGCCTATAAATACATCCCCACCCCCTCCCTATTTTATCAACATTTCTTGAGGGTTTTAGACAAAAAAAAAAAAAAAAGGGTTTTGGGGCAGAAACTCGGGAAAATGAGGTACTCACTCTAGTTTAGGCTATTCATTAGTTAGAATCTAAAGGGTTTTACTTAGGTAACCTCTCCCCTTCTCTCTCAAATCTTCTCTCATCCATCCCCTCTCTTTACTCATACACTCTCCCATACTCATTCTCTTTTGTTTATGAATGGAGATGATATGTGATGATCCTTCAATGGGAAAGGATTCACAATGATCCATGGGTTCTCCTATTTAATGCTTTCACTATGTTTTTATTATTTTCACTATGTGTTTATAGCTTTCACTATGTGGTTGTGTGCTTCCTTTTATGTCATTTACATTTCATTATGTGGTTGTGTGAATGGGGATGATATGTGAGGATCCTACAATGGGAAATGACTCATAATGACCCATTGTTTAAAGCTTTAACTATGCTTTTATTTCTTTACTATGTGGATTATATGCTTTTCCTATTATGTCATTTACTGTCACTATATGGTTGTGTGAATATGTGAGGATTTTACAATGGGAAATGACTAATGATGTTTCATTGTTCATTACCCGATATTTGGGCATATAAACCTTAATTGGTCTTGGAGGTTTATGTAAGACTTTCAATAGCACTAACCTCCATGTAATCCCATAAGGTATTGGACCTTTGAGAATCCCCCTTTGTTTAATTTCTTTAATCCCCCCTTTTTAATGATTTCCCATTTTTGGGTATATAAACCCTAATTGGTTTTGAAGGTTTAGGTAAGACTTTCATTAGCACTAACCTCCATGTAATCCCATAAGGTATTGGACCCTTGAGATTCCCCCTTGTTTAATTACATTAATCCCCTTTCTTTAATGATTTCCCCTATTTGGGCATGTAAACCGTAATTGGTTTTGGAGGTGTAGATAAGACTTTCATTAGCACTAACCTCCATATAATCCCATAAGGTATTGGACCCTTGAGATTTCCCTTGTTATTTAATTGATTTTTTCCCTTTGATTAATCTTGAATATTTGCTTGTTCATATAAATACTAAATGGTCTTGCAGGTTTAGGTAAGTCTTTCAATAGTACTAATCCTTCATGTAATCCTCTGAGGTATTGAATTCATCTTTACTTTTCCTCTATTATTCATGTAAACCTTAAGATGGTATTGAGGATTATGTAAACCTTTCAATAACATTAATCTCCAATCCCATGAGGTATTGACCCTTTCCCTAAACCCATCTCATATTGTCATCTCATGATCATTCCATATTCACCATTTGATTAAGTATTATAATTATGTCATAAATTATACTTGTCATTTTGATTAAGTGTTATAATTATGTCATAGTCATTCTATACTTGTCATCTTGATTGTTCAATTATGTCATAATCATCCATACTTGTCATTTTAATTAAGTGTTGTAATTATGTCATATTCATCTCATACTTGTGCTTTGTGATTAAAGTGCCGCAAACGTGCCATGATTACATGTCTTGTATATTTATTTGCTTTGATATAAATGTGGTTAAAATATATACATTTTTCTATGAAAACTTTCAAAAAGGAAATTTGGGCGTTACAAACGAGATTGGTCCATCCTAAGTTCTATGGCTTGACCTAGTCTTGGGACACCATGGTATGAGTCCTTTATGTGTCGAAATGGCTTACCATTGACACATTATAAGGGATTCTACATGATATAATACCCATAATATTATGGTTAAAAATTCCCAAAGAGAGAATTAATCATCCAAAAGCCCGCTATTAGACGGACCGTTTTACTCTTGGAAATCAAGGGTAAAGAGATCCCGACTATAGCACCAAAAATATAATTGTTTATCTTGACATTCAATGTTAGGATTTTGAGTATATCCTACCATTGTATTACCTGGAACCATAAAAAATACAAAAAGATAAAGAAAAGTGAAAGAAAGAGTCTAAACAAAAACCAAAAGAAGTCAATTTGCATATAACATTCTTGGTTTATTACTTTATGGAAATTGGGACATTTGTGTCTAATTAAAACCAACATCCATGCTAAGCAAACATAAAGGAACACTTGAAGGGAGGTAACCGTTTTTTAACGGATGTTGTCGGGTACCTAACACTTTCCCCATGCATATTCTAACCTCTGAACCCATCTCTAGTTTAGACCATTTTTATATGTCTAAGTAAGATAAAATCCATTAGACATAGGTGCCCAATCACACCTCAATTTCCTATGATTGGTGGCGACTCCAAATTTGTGCTTACTTGCACACACATACGTGTTCCCTTCACACCCACACACACACATTGCATTAAGAAATTCGCCAATGGGGATTGAAATAGGATTGTTTCCATTAAGCATCATGTCATACCATGTCATGCAAGCCATGCAGTGGTAAGCACATCATTTTTATATGCTATGAAAGAAATTCTCCAGTGTCAATAGCTTGGCGACTCCACTAGGGACTTGGAGGGTTTAAGCCTATAGTCTTTTAGTGTTTGTTTGCTAAGCATGTGTTTATGCATTTGTTGGTATTGTTAGAGGGTTTACTCTCTTTGTTTCATCTTGTATAGTGTTTGATTTTAGAATGTCTATATTTCTTTGATAAAAATCAAATTGGTATATACTACACATAAGTTAGAGATTTAATTGTGCAAACATATACTATATCTTTATTGTGCCTATATATTGTGCCTCGTGAAAAGTCTTTTCCTTTTTTGTTTTAAAAAATCATGACACTACCCTCATTGACTTATGGGTCGAACTCGGACTCGGTAGTTATCTGGCTGGTACGGATCGACCACATACCCTTTATATCTAAGACCTGGAAGTCACAAAAATACGCATCCCTTCCTCTACACCCGTGGGGATAGAGGGTTTATGGAAAGTGATTCCCCCTTGATCCAATACCCTTTGGCTTTTTTCGGAAAGTCAATGTTGGCATGATCATTGGCCCCTTTTTAGGAAACGGATTTTGAAAACTAGTCCATACCATGTCTCATATAGTAAAGCTATAAAGTAGATGACTACCCATGAGGGCTTTGGTAAAGGCCAACCGAGTGAACATCTAACCTAAGATAGGATACCCAAATATAGGACTTGTCTTTTCAAAATAAGTCTAGGAAAAAGCGTCATGCTATTTTCCAGGTGGTGAAAAAAAAATGGAGTTAAGCTAGGTTCTATCTTTCCGAACCTTTGTTTGCATGTCATTGTGTTGTACAGGAAAAAGGATAACCGTGTTGTCCATACCCATGTAAACCACCCGAGCCCTAAGAGTTTCCAACTCTGTATGGGGATGTATATATTCATCCATCTTGTTATCTTCAACAAGAAGTATGACTCTCACATTAACCAATGTTGGTTCCCCCAAATTTTCAAAATAAGAACTATGGGCCGAAAGGCTCATAAAAGATCTTTGTGACCCGATGTGAGAGTCCATCTACTTGTTGATGCATATTGCATCCATGCCCATCATGTACATACCCATGAAAATACCCATATCAATGTTTAACCATGAAGTAAACCAAGGTCATGATCCTAATTGTGATTTCCGAATCTAACTTGATACCGTTTGCTTGTAGGATTTTGTCTACATACCGTTCATATATTACCTAGAGATGGCAGGAGAAATAAGTGGACTTAGTGAATAAGAGATCTAGATAGCAGCATTAGAAGAAAACTTCGACGTCTTGCTGAAATTCGTACACCAAATGACAAAGCGAGAGAAAGGAGAAAAGCGATGATCAACAGAAGACAAAGGAAGATCCATCGACATCTTGCTTCCAATCAATCATGGATAGCCCGGACAACGCCAGCACCAAGGAAGTTGACTCCTCGCACCTCCAAGCCTTTCCAATTGGATTCCCGATAGTTCCAACTGCTACCCACCTTAGTTACATGGTTATACTACATGCTCATCCAAAAGAAAATGATCACCCCCGTCAATCCAAGGGTGCATACTGGGCCACGGCCTAAAGAGTATAATAAAAGTTTATCTTGTGACTATCACCTGGGAGAGGTGGGACATGTCGTAGAAAACTGTAGAGTCTTGAGTCACTGCATCCAGGATTTGATAGATCAAGGAATGTTAAAACTGGAGATGGAGAAGAACGTAAATGCGGTTGAAACAGAGGGGAGTGATGAGATTGACCTCACCACTATGAGCATCTCATGGAGACCACTCTTTCACGCTTTGAGAGAGCAGGGGTACCTCACTTTGATGGAAGCACTAGAAGGACCATTAGAGGGAGACGTATGCGAGTACCATTCTGGAGCTCAAGGGCATAGCCTAGAATGCTATGAGGAATTTAAGAAGGAAGTTAACAGTCTTGTAGCAAGAGGATTGATAAGGAAAAGGGGAGAACAACCAAAGGAGGATTGCATGATGATCAACAAGTTGAGATTTAGTCCCCACGAGAAGATGAATTTCCAAGCAAGAATGGATAGAATCAAGGAGGATTTTGAAGAATTCTGTGAGAAGAGGAAAGAAAGGAAAGATAAATACCAGCTAGAGAAGTCTGCAACGACAGCACCCCCAGGAACTTCGAAGTCCAACCCAGTAATCATTCGGTATTCAGCAAAAGAGAAAGCTGAACTCCAAACTATCATGATATATGTAACAAGACCCCAAGAGAAGATTCTGAGTGTTATTATTCAGCTTCCACAATCATTCCAATACAAGGACAATAACAAAGTTCCCTGGAATTATAGGATGCAATTCATAACAACATGGGAGAATAAGCCAAAGATAGAGGAAGGAGAAGTTGGGAACCTTACCTTGGGTTTTATGGGAATTATCCGAAGTGGCAAGTGTTACACCCTAAAGGAATTGGAAAAGAGGAGGAAAGAGATGGGGAAGACTACAGAGGACCCCACGAGGACAAAAGCGGCCGAAGAAGAAGCTGTGAATTTTCTAAGAATAATCAAGAGCAGCGAGTACAATGTGATGAAGCAATTAAGCAAAATGCCTTGGTGTCGTTCAATAATAAGTAGTACCTTGAAGTACGGTGTAAGGGGTTGTCGATCCTTAAGGAGTTGTGTTTTCAAAAGATAATGTAAAACAATATCTAAAAGGGTAAAATGAATTGGTTTATGGAAATTTAATATGTAAAAAGGCACTAGGGTTTTGGGTGTTTTTCTATACCAGTATGATTCCTTTGTAATCCCGGGTGAAAACCTTGTTCTAATAACAGTATACAATTGATTATTTTCCTTTAAAGAGCTTTTGACCTGGTTGAACTAAAAGAACCCAAGAACACTTTATAACCGGAGAAAATAAAGTGGCGAGAGTAATATTTAGAAATACCTTTCAATTTTATAAAACATGATACCTAATTGAAACCATGAAATCTTCCCCTTTAATCATAAGAAAAACATGATTGAACTTACAGAAAGTACAGAATAAAACATACAATAGGCATCAAATATTCAATAATCAAATGTAATTTAACAATAAAAACAAAAGAGATTACAAAATACTCATACCATTATACAGAAAACATAGCCCCTAGCCCTAGCAAAAAGCTTAGGCAGCCATGGGAGTGAAAACCTAAACTTGGGAGAGAAAGAGACCGTCTATCTGATTTCTCACATCTAATCTAAACCCTCTTATTAACCCTGATCCTTTTCTCTAATTTAGACTTCAGACCCTAAACAGATTGGGTCCAATAGGCCTTAAGTTGGAAGCGCTTTAAAACACAAATGGACTTTCTTTAAAACTGATTTCGCGCGAATCCAGTCGCCTGGAACATCATCCAGTTGATTGGATTTTCATTAAAATGCCTCTTGGACTTTCTGCCTGATTTGGATTAATTAATCCAGTCGCCTGGATCACCATCCAGTCAACTGGATTATCGAATTCTTGAAGTCTGGAGTTTCTACCTGATTCTGGACAATTAATCTAGTCGCCTGGATCACCATCCAGCCGACTGGATTCTTTAATTTTTCAGTTCTGGAGTTTCTGCCTTAGAATCCAGTCTGCTGGATGTCCCAATCCAGTCTACTGGATGTTAATCAAGTCTGCTGGATTGTGGTTCAGCACCTTTTTTCTTCTCTTTTACTCCCTCCAGCTTGTGCTATCTAACTCCAATCTAATCCAGCTTGTACTTGCAATCAAGCATAGCCCAAATTAACATCTAAGGAATTAAATTAATACATTTAAATGCACAAGTCATGTAATTCAATGAATTGAACAACTAACATCCATTTAAGTGTAATTAGACATGTAATGCAACATAATCCCAGTAGAATCTCTCTAAAATGCATGTAAATAAATCATATTTCATGACTTATCACACCCCCCAACCTGAATTTTTCTAGTCCCTAGCAAACTAAAAGCAATGAAAACAATAAAACATAAATGAAACAAACTAACAAAACCACTTTCGTTGGCACTCGATTGCATTTAGCATATGCAATAAGCCTTTAAACCCCTAGGTGTCCCTAGTGGACGAGTTATAGTCTTGTGAGGGTTTACTAAAAGTGATACCCACAAACACTATCAAATGCTCAGTCTTGATTCACAGTAAACACATACAACATCATGCTATCAAATGAGAATAAAGTATCACACAAACAATGGTTTTCAATCATTAGCAAGCTTAAACAAATCAACCTCAATTTCAAATCTTTAGAAATTTTAACTAGGCCACAATAACTTGAAATTAAGCATTAAAAGTTACACAAGTTCCTTGATGTGTGAAGTGAACTAACTTAGAATCATGCGACGTCAATATCTTTCCAACATGATGATGAAGGACAATGGAATTCTCATTAGAAGAACCAACCAAGGCATAAAAACATTTTTTTTTTTTGGTGAGGATTGTGCAATGTCTAACTCCATTAAACTTTCTAATTGACCCATGTATCAAGTGTTAGACCAATGACTCCCGAACCATTTGGCTCAAGAAGCACTAGGTGTAGAGACACCCCTAAGAGTTTACTTACTCGAGTTAAAAAGGCTACGAAGCTAGACGATTCACTCATATTTCAACCATGTGAATTTTTTACCTCTTTTGACATAGGCTCTCATGGTTAGATTTTTTTTTTTTTTTTTCTTCTTCTTCTTCTTTATGCTAAGGTTAATCAACTAACAAGTCAACCACTTTTAATTTAGTAACAATTGGATGCATATTTCATTCCCCACAGATTACATGTTAGTGTGCTAGTGCTTAGTTTATGGTGTACAAGTGTAACATTTAATACAAAAAAACAAGCAATAGATGGCCATGTTCAAATATCTCAATCAAATAATCATGTGTTCATATGCTTAAGCTCACTAATGACTTCAAACCAAAGTTCAAAGTTCAACAAGATTCTCAAAGATAATAAAGATGCATGCGAATATAGTATAAATCAAAGACATCATTGCAAACCAAACAAATTTTTTTCTTTTTTTTCTTTTTCCGATTTTTTTTTTTAAATAAATGAAAGCAAATGGTTTCTAAACTATCAACAAGAAACAACACAAAGTTCATCACACAATCAAACAAAAAATCAATACTCTCCCCAACTTAAAGTTGACATTGTCCTCAATGTTCAAACAAATGCATGTGAGAAAAAGATACAAGTCTTTAAATGAAAGTACAAGGGGAAAGGAAAGAAATCACCTGATATTATGACGAACTCCTCAAGCTATTTCCTGCAAAATTGTTAGATACCTAAAACAAAAACAAAGGAAAACAAAAATAAAAACAAAATAAACTAACTATTGTACAATTACAAGGTAGAAACAAAAAAATCATCCTCTTGAACGGGATCCTCCAATGGAATAGTTTCTTCCTCTGACACTCTTCATTCTGGCAACATGCAAAGCCACTCCTTTGGAACTATTCAGCAATTTCTTTGAAAGTCTTGTATCTTGAAATGTTTTCCTCTTCGTTTTGTGCCTCTCAAAGAACTTGGTTTTCTCACCTGCCTTCTCAACTTTCTAATCCACACTCATCTTTGAAGGAACTTCCACAGTAGAAGTGGCATGTGGTTCAATGCATGCATATGGTAAATCTCTTGGTGGTTGCTTCAACTTTAACTTGGGTGCATTTGGGTATGCAAGTAAGGATTTCTTCTTACTTCTTGGAGGCTTCTCAACTACCACTACTTGTTCTTCTTCCAACGTCTGAGAAGAATCCAACAAAGAAGAAAAGTCAGATAATTTAACATCAGGTTTTAACTCAATAGAAGTAGTAGAATTAATAGGAAGAGTTTCAAAAAGGTTAGAAAAACAATTTTTATCAAACTCTTCTTGAGGTGCTGCCTTAATGATGTTCACATATTCACACTCTTCAGCCACCAATTGTTGTGGGTTCACATTGAAAATGTTGAGCTCAGCAGTCATAGAACCAAAAGTGATCTTCATTCTTCAATTCTTGCAATTGATCAAAGCATTAGCTGTGGCAAGGAAAGGTCTACCTAAGATGATAGGAATATTAGTACTAGGATGTAAAGTAGGTTCAATATCCAAAATGATAAAATCAACGAGATAATAGAAATTTTCAATCTTTACCAATACATCCTTAACCATCCCTCTCGGCTTCCTTACAGAGCGGTCTGCTAACTGTAAAGTAACAAAAGTGGGTTTTAACTCTCCTAACCTGAGTTGCAAATACACAAAGAAAGGAAGTAAATTTACACTGGCCCCAAGATCTAGCAATTCACACTCAATCATATAATCTCCAATAGTATAAGAGATTGTAGGATAGTCCGGATCCTTGTACTTTGGTGGGACCTTGTGTTGATGACTGCACTTACCTGTTCCATCAAGAATGTGGTCTTCTTCACATGATGCTTTCTCTTGACAGTGCATAAGTCCTTAATTACCTTGGCATAAAGTGGCATTTGCTTGATGATATGCAATAAAGGCAAGTTAACCTTAACTTGATGCAAATGCTCCAAAATGTCATTGGTGACATCCAAATTCTTGGGTAATTTCAGGGCTTGTGGGAATGGTACAGGGAATGGACATTTTTCAATGTCATGGGATTTAGCTATCCCACTCTTATCCTTTTCAGCTGGGGTCTCCTTGGATTTCTCATTAGCTTTAGGAGTACCCTTTCCAATTTCCTTACCACTCCTTAAAATGGTAACAGACTTGACTTCCTCAAACTTATCTGTGTTGACAACCTTTACATTCTAATTATTAGGATTGGGTTGAGATTGGGAAGGAAGCTTCCCTCTTTCAGTCTTACTCAATGCATTTATGAGTCTAGCTACTTGGCTCTTGGTCTCTTTCATCTCTTCATCTATTCTTGTGAACATGGTCTCAAATCTTTGGTTCTGCTCACCTTGTTTTTGTATGAAAGTGTAAAGCACATCCTCCAAAGATAGTCTAGATGATGGTGAAGTGGTATGTGAGATGTCAAAATTCCTTGGACCAGTGGGATTCAACACATTGTCACTCTTATAACTCAAATATGGATGATTTCTCACATTTGGGTTATAATTGTTCGAATATGAAGAATTATTTGGCTTGTACTGGTTGAATGCACACACTTGTTCTTCAGGCACATTTAGGAAACGAGACAATGACTTACATGCACTTGTGATGTGATCTATCTCTTGGCAAATCCGGCATGCCTCCATAGGTTCTTCTCTATAAACAGCATTTACACCTTCTACTTTCTTTCAGCTTGAGTGCCTCTATCTCCTTAGTCAACAAACTGATCTTGGCACTCATGTTGTCCTTTTCCCTTAGTCTAAAAACACTACCACCAGATGTGGTAGTACTACTCCTATTCCTATCTATGGAACCAAGGGACTTGGTTCATTCTAGGTATTGGAATTCTCAACTATCTCATCCAAGTAGTCCATAGCATCTTCAGGTTCCTTCTGTAAGAATCCACCTCCACATGCAACTTGAACGAACTGGTGGTCTCTAGGTTGGAGTCCCTCATAGAAATAACTTACCAACCTCCAAGTGTCATATCCATGTATTGGGCAGAAGTTATAGGTATCCTTGAATCTTTCCTAAGCCATGAATAGTGTCTCATCGTTTCCTTAAACGAAACTAGAGATCTTCCTCATTACTTGTTGGACTTTCTGGGGAGGAAAAAATTTCTTCTAGAACTCTTGGGTCATATCCCCCCCAATTTCCTATGGACCGTAAGCTTCAATGTGTATAACCAACCCTTAGCCTTGTCCTTGAGTGAGAATGGGAAGAACCTCAGCTCAGCTGTCTCAATCACATTCTGTGCATAGAAACTATGAATTACTTCCTCAAAAGCTCTCACATGCACATAGGGATTTTCATTCTCCAATCCCCTAAAATCAGGAAGTATGGTCATCAACCCTTGTTTGATCTCCACATGAGGTGCATTTGAAGGAAACATGATACATGAAGGGATAGAGCTCTGAGTAGGATGTAACAGCTGATACATGATCCTCCTAGGTCCCTCAGGTGGAACTACTCCTTCACTTTCTTCAGCCATAATAGAAGATGTGGGTCAGCTTGTAGGTGTATTAAATAGACTTCCAAAAAATGCCTCAAAAGTTTCAAGTCTGCCTGTACTGTTTCTAACCCAAACACTCATGCACAGTAAAACAAAACAGATCAAAGCAACAAAATAAACAAATAAAAGAAAATAAATAAAAGAAAAACAGAATTAAGAGAGAATGGAACGAAGTTACCAATAGAGCGATCCACCAGTAATCTTGTCCCACGGAATTGTCTCTTGAATAAGTTGAAACTCCCCGGCAACGGCGCTAAAAATTGATCTCGCTTAATAATAAGCGGTACCTTGAAGTACGGTGTAAGAGGTTGTCGATCCTCAGGGAGTTATGTTTTCAAAAGACAATGTAAAACAATATCTAAAAGGGTAAAATGAATTGGTTTATGGAAATTTAATATGTAAAAAGGCACTAGGGTTTTGGAGTGTTTCTTTATACCGGTATGATTCCCTTGTAATCCTGGGTGAAAACCTTGTTCTAATAACAGTATACAATTGATTATGCCAGCAAGGGATAAGTCAACTTTAGGCTGTGTTTGAGCCATGCGAAGCTCATGGGATAGGAGATGCCCATAGAGTGATTCAATAGAGATGAGATCAGTTTGCATTTGATCTGTGGTGACAAAAGACACATATTCAGAGCTGAGACCAGCAAGAAGGAAGGAGAGATGTTCCTCTTCTTTGAGAGGTTGATCAATGGTAGCAAGAATGTCCATAAGGATGGTAAATTTGTGGAAATAATCAGCTATTGAAGAATCTCCTTTCCTGAGAGTGGAGAGCTAGTAATGAATGTTCATAGTACGAGCTCGAGAATGAGCAGTGAACATTCGTTCGAGAGTGAGCAAAACTTCTTGAGATGTTGTGCATTTGACAACATAAGCCAAAATATTTTAAGACAAAGAGGAGATCAAAGCACTGAGGATCATCTGATCTTAAATGAGCCAAGCTTGAAAATCGGGGTTGGGTTGAAGCTTTGAGGTACCATCAGTGGTGATAGTGAGAGATTGAGGAGGAGCAGGTCAGGAACCATCTAAGAAGCCAAAGAGATGTTGGCCACGGAGGTAGGGAACTATCTGGGCTTTCCAAAGCAGGTAATTGTCACGAGTTAATTTGATGGTAACTAGATGATGAACAACTGGAAGATGAGTGGAGGTAGGAATCACAGAAAGAGTAGAGTTAGTACCAGGAGTGGTCATTGCAGGAAAGGTGTTTGAAGAATTGTATGTGAGAAAAAAAAAAATTAAAACTGACGTTAGTCTCTTAAGGCTTTGATACCATGTAAAGTTAAAGAGAGCAGACAGTTTGTATGTGTGTTTTGCCTTACTAATTGGTCAAGGTTCATTGTATATTTATACTGATTTACAGATAAGATAAGTACATGAAAAGATAACTATTATGAAGGTTTATCACAACAACCTTAACAAAGACAAGTTCCTATTTTATAGGTAAGTGATCTCTATCTATATCTTCCTAAACTTTATCTTCTTTATCTGCTTGATTTGAATTCAACTGAGCAATATCCTTAACAATAAACAACAATGTGGTCAAATAAGGGACAATAAAAATACAAAATAAGATGAAAGAAGAGAAAGTGAAATTATTTTTTTGTTTTTGAATATTGTATTTATATATTTAAAGTCCAATGGGCTTAACTTAATCTCAAAAGATGCCTTATGAGATGAGGATTATATGAGATAATCTCTAACAATATACATATAAGAGAAAAATCATAGTACTCAAACAAGATTTAAAATGATAGAATGAAGAAGCAAACAAACAACAAGCAAGAACTTTTTT
This sequence comes from Fagus sylvatica, assembly GCA_907173295.1. Lineage (NCBI taxonomy): Eukaryota > Viridiplantae > Streptophyta > Magnoliopsida > Fagales > Fagaceae > Fagus > Fagus sylvatica. The sequence continues at coordinate 46,036,059 of OU015761.1, forward strand.
GTATGAATCGGTGTACGCCACAATGAAACTGGCGTACGTTGCACTAAAGGCATGGTTTTAAAAATTGGACCGGACCGGCCACTTTAACCAGGGACCAATGCCTAGTCCGAACCGATTCTCTTAAAAAACTAAAATTTAAAAAAAAAAAAAAAAAAATCAGGAACCGTCAGTTCAACCAACAAAATCGGGAACCGGATCGATCCAATTGACCACTTTTTTAATACTAAAATGTTTATTTAAAAAATAATACTTATATGTTAGGTCTACATAAAAGTTAACTTAAAATTAAATGTTTGGCTCACACCAAAGGCAATCCAATGTGAGTTCTAGTTAGGTCAACTGGTAAAGTCTCTTGTCGTCGAGCACAAGACCTGGGTTCAAATCTCGCCTACACTAAAAACCAATTGGTGTCTTGGCCTGATGGTAAAAGCAACCATCATAAGTGAACGCCATAGGTTTAAATGCTATCGTAACTATCAACAAAAAAGAAAAAAAAACAAAAAACAAAAAAGGCAACCCAATATTAAATGTTAAATGTTTGGCTCACACAAAAGGTAAACCAACATTAAATGCTTGGCTCACACAATGCAACGCAACATTTAATTAGTGAATGGTAGGCCCACAAATTAATATAATCCACCCTCATATTTAAAATTCTTGGTAGAGTGTAGTATTTATAGAGGAGAAAGTGTATCATTCTCTTTATTTTTCCAATGTGAGACAATGAAGAAGATTTCTCAGAAGACAACAAGTCCCGCATTGGAAAAACAATAAGTCTTCAAATAGAAAACTATTTATAACTACATCAAAATAAAAGACTAATTAGCATATTAAAATTTGAAGACTTAAAATTTAAATTAGAGCATTCAAATTTTGGACCCATACATAGTTTTTAAATCTTTAAATAAGTCAAATAAAGAAATTTCTTACCATAAATCCAAGAAAATACTATTTTTGACTTATAATATTATCAAATAAATATAAAAACGTTCTTCTATGATTTAAATATGATAATTTTGTAATTTTAATATGTTTAGTTACATTTTTTTTTTCTAAATATAAGATGTGAAAACTCATATAAAAGTTTTAAAATTTGTTATATATATATTTTTAACTAAATATTATTAGTTAAAATTTGTTATATATATTTTATTAATTTATATAATTTAAAAAATTATTAATTAAATTATTTATGATGTCATCGGTTCGAACTAATGATTCGGGAACCACTCCCCTTTCCAATTTTCTTCTTGATCCGATTTTTAAAACTATGGCTAAAAGTGGCATACACTACTATAATTCAAACAAGATATAAACCCTAATCGGTGCACGCCTGCCATGAAATGGCATACGGTACCTAAGGTAGGCGTACATGTCTTCAAAAAGAGATGCTCTAAATCACAGAATTTCGAATGACATAAAAAGAAAAAAGAAAAATTAAAAAAAAAAAAAAAAAAAAAAGGGAAATAAACAAAGTTGAAATATTTGGAATTTAAACAGGTTAGAATAACGAAAAATAATAAACATTGTTAAAGTAGTTGAGTGATTAAGTGAGTGGAAACAAAAATAATGAAAGAGGAAGCAAAAAGTTTAATCTGGTTCGGTCTTAGAGACCTACGTGACTACGTCTACAGAAAAAGGAAAGCCCTTGACGGCTATATCTTTACTATATAATTTTCTCGTATTATCAATGGACCTAATGTGGAATTTATATACTAGAGAAACTATACTAGTTCTAGACTAGTTTGAACTAGGCTTGCTTGTTCTACAAGTAGATTGGCTAGCTTGTCCTACAAATATTGGGCTACATCTAGGTTTGAGTCTCATGGGCCAATATATCTCTAACAAACATAAAAGAAACTACTAAGGAGGAGGGTATGGTTTATTGATGTGACCCATACCTCCGCTTATAAGCACTTATAGAAATGTTTGACTAGTCCTTCGGTTGAATCTCTATGTATTATGAACATAAGGTGTTTGTAGTATGAACTAGGCTCAAAGAACTATGTTATGAGAGATAGTTCTAATCTCGTGAGAAAGAAATTCGTTTTCTAATCTAAGTAGACTAGAAAATAGTTAAACCCTGAAAAGACTATTTCCTATTTCCTATTTCCTATCTTTTTTTCTGTAGACTGAGTGTGTGAGAATTTTGTGAGAGTCTAGGCAATTCTAACAAGTCTTTTTGTAAACCCTATTGGTCAGTCCCCTCCAAGTAAGGTGAAAGGTCCATTTTATAGAAAAATGAGGTGGCTAGGGTTTCTTAGATGGAGCCTGGTTTTTGCCGAACTTGTTAGGGAAGCTCAACGTTGGCCCGAAAAAATTGAACTTATCATGGGCTTGGGATAATTGGCCCAATATGCTCGGACCTCTATGCCGTGTACTCATTACCTACTCGGCACCCGTGAATGGTTGAATAACTGAAGGTTGCAAATAATGTCCCCTTTTTTCAGGTCAGCCTCACGGGGTCTAAAAGTGGCTTAACGTTGAGTCTTTTCTTGATTGCAATCGATAGAAACTTTATTGATATAAGTGTTGGCATTGTTATACATCTTTGAGTAAATCGTCCAATAAGAAAGATGGACCTTGCTCCAGCCACACACATCCGGAGATATTACTTTTTTGTTTTAGCCTAAAGATTAAGTTTGCTGGAAAGAAGAAGCTAATTGTATGAGACATTAAATACCTAGGATTACTTAGATCGACCCTAAAACATCAATTTTGACAATGATTCTTGATTGAGATGTATAATTAATTTGTCTTTATAGATAATAATAATAATAATAATTAAGTTTTTTAATTCAATTTTTACTTTGTTTTTTCTTTTGCTGATATTTGAAACAATTTAGAAGGTTAGAATGACAACTTTGATACCATGTTAGAATAAGATTGGTGATCTGTGTCAAAATAGGAAGCAATAATAATGTAAAGTATGTTGAGTAAAAAAGAGAGCGGAAGCACAATGTTACATGATTTAGTCTGACGGTCTACGTTCATGTAAGAAAATCCTTAATGACTACATCTTTATTATGAGAATTCTTGTATTACAATTTTTTGGCTCTTGCTTTGATCCCCCCTCAATTTAAATCTTTGGTTCTATCCATATGTAACCACTTGCTACAAATGGAATATAGCTACTTGATATAATCATAGCTTCTACTATGTAACTTTATTATATAGTATATGATATAATTTAAGAGAAACCTTACTTGAACTTGTTAGGGGAGCTCAACGTTGGACCAAAGAATTGGACTTATCATGGGCTTGGGGTGATTGGCCCAATATGCTCAGATCTCAATGCCGTGTTCTTACCTACCTGGAACCCGTGAATGGTTCATATGACTTCAGGTTGCAAACAACATGTCCCCTTTGTCTAGGTCAGCCACACGGGGTCTAGAAGTAAAAATGGCATAACGTTTGCTTTTTTTTATTTTTTATTATAGTCGATAGAAACTTTATTGATATAAGCAACGGTAATTTTTTTTATTTTTTTTTATTTTTAAAGTTAATTAATAGTATTGTTATACATCTTTGAGTAAATCGTCCAATAAGAAAGATGACCTTCCTCCAGCCACACACACCCGAAAATGTTACTTTTTTTAGCCTAAGATTAAGTTTGCTGGAAAGAAGAAGCTAATTGTATTTATGAGACATTAAATAGCTAGGATTAATTAGATCCTGAAACATCAATTTTGACAATGACCTTTATTGAGATGGATAATTAAGCTTGTCTTTATATATATATATATATATATATATATATATATATATATATATATATATATATATATATATTATCTTTTTCTTTTTTTACTTTGATTTTTTTCTTTTGTTGATATTGGAAACAATTTAGAGTGTTAGAATGACATTTCTAATATTATGATAGAATGGCATGATAACTCTGATATAATGTTAGAATCATTGTTGTGATGCGAGTTAGAATAGCAAGCAATGAAATAATAATAATGTAAAGTATATGAGAGTAAAGAAAGAGAGAGCGAAAGTACACGGATTATGTAGTTATCTATGTTTACGGAGGAAAACTCTTAATAACTATATCTTTATTATGAGAATTCTTATATTACAATAAACTCTTAATAGGATATGTATGATTTTATTTATGAGCATCATTCTTTTTGTGTGAAAAACCGAATTTTTGTGTAAAAAAACCGAATTGATATGATGACAGAGAGTTGATATTAAGTGAGATTACTAAACTTGCAATACAAGTAACTTGCTTAAGTTGCTTTCCAAGTATTGGACTTGGGCTTTAATCAAGAATGAGTCTGATATATCTCTTAACATAAATGATTTACTTATTTTTTTTTTTTGATATATGATAGAAATTTATCTTAAAAATTTATTTATTATTTATTCGACAACAAGAGACTTTAAGATGAGTTATAACTTACCTATGGTCAAGCATATGGTAAATTTCCTTATTCTCAAATCTCAGAAAGTAGCTGCATTTACCACACCGTTTGATGAGTAATTACTAGAATTAACTTCCATTGAAGATCCTTCAATATGTGAGTTATTTTTTATTATTATTTTTTTTTTTCCTAAGTAAATGGCATTTGGCTATTTTAAAGTTTCATTTTCATTGATCAAAAAACCTTGTAATTTAACTAGTATTGCCTTCCAAAGTTCAAATTTCCATTTCCCAAACAATCGAATTATTAAAATGAAAAAATTCCTTTTCACTGACATTGACATTCGTTTATCTGAAAGGTTAGTTCAAGAGAACGATCTAATGCCTAGTGGGAATCGACTTGCTTTTTGTTTCATTGCTGGCCCATTTCTTGGCCTAATTTGAAGGCTATAAAGAAAGGTCACTTAAATGCAGTGGACTCGTAGTAAGCAACGCCTACCAAATTTCCTTTTTCACATTATAGCATAGATGTGACATATAAGTGTGTTTCTGAGGAAGGGTATAGCGTTTAAATTGAATTGAAGGCAGTGGGAACAGAGAGTAATTGGGCAATAACTAGGATTTTTTTCTAGTGTCATTTCATTTTTGCAAGCAATTGGTTGGAAGTTTTTTGGTAGTTTTGACTTGTTTCCTTTCTTAGCCAATCCTAACTCTAAAATCTTCATGGTTTTATTGGAAAGAACCACGTGTTCACTTTCTGATTGAATAAGTGTACTCTGTACCTCTAATGAGCTTTGTGGGGCTTGTTGTGGTCCCAAATCTTACAGTCTTCTTGTTTTGCTATGGTGAAGAAGGCAATATTTATGAGGATCATAAGTTCATAACCATAGGGGGGTGGCACTTATCTCACATGCCAGCCATGCAATGTTAGGTAAGGATGATAATAATGTTGCAAATTGATGTGATGGGTTTCATTTATTATTAATCTCTTTTATCTTGATTATGTGATGGGTTTCATTCAAAATAAGGTAAATGAATTTATTTCATGATGTAATGTTCAGAAATTCGAGAACCAATATTTATTTGTGTGGTTTGGCAATTTTTCGATTAAGAAAAAGAAAAATCATCCGGATCTTTGGGATGTAGGTGTGGGTTTGCATGTGAGAGAGAAAAGACTAAACCTAACACGTTAATGGGTCATCAAAATGTATCTAAGATAATATATATCATTGGGTCCTGCTTCAATACTAGTTAAGAAGCATTCAATTTTTCAAAAAATCAGGTGGGTCGAATTGAACTTATAACTCCATAAAATCATATCTACAGTAATGAATCATGACTACAGTCTGCACAAATAGAAAGATTAAAACCAGACCCAGTTGGCCAATTCTGTCCAAGCAGAACAATAATCTACCAGAAACAAAAAGAACGAGATCATAATTTTAGAGACTCAATTTTGGGACCATTCTATGAAAATTACTTTTGCTAAAAAAAGTATATATATTAAGAGAAAAGAAATAATTTTGCGACAGTTCTCTGGTTACCAATCATACCAAGTGCCGCAACAAGGTACAAAGTGTAAGTTCTGTTATTTTCTGCAAAAGTTTGTACATACGTGGTCATGTCAAATGCCAGTGACGCTTTGCACGATAATGTACAAACATAAATAATGGTGTACAATTTGAAATCAAAATTTCAAATTCCGTACCATTTTTTGACAGAGTGATGATTTGCCAAAAGATGTGACAATTTAGAACAAAAAGAAGAAGATATGTTTTGCCCCGAAAAGGAGGCAAAGTAAAATGATAAATGTTCACCGCAAATAAATGCGTCCAGCAATACGGGCTTAGATCTCATTTAATTTCCGGCTAACCAAGTAGCCTCTCTTTTTTGCTTTTGAGTGTGCTCACATGCCCTTCTTCAATACTATAAAAACACAAATAGGAACTTTTTAAAAATAAATAAATAAAAGTATAAATCCTATTTGTTTTATTAAGATTTGAAATTGGGTGAGGAATAGGATATTATTGACTTCTAGACATGGTTTTAAAAACCGGACCGGACCGGCCGGTTCAACCGGGGACCGGTGCCTAGTCCGGTCCGGTTTCCTTAAAAAACCGGAAATAAAGAAAAAGTGATGCAAAACCGGAAACCGCCGGTTCAACCGGTAAAACCGGGAACCGGACCGGTCCAACCGGTTTGATCACTTTTTAAATACAAAAAAATTTTATTTAAAAAATAATACTAATATGTTAAGTCTACATTAAAATTAACCTAACATTAAATGTTTGGTTCACACAAAAGGTAACCCAACATTAAATGTTAAATGTTTGACTCACACAAAAGGCAACCTAACATTAAATGTTTGGCTCACACAAGGCAACCCAATATTTAGTTAATGAATGGTAGGCCCACAAATTAATATAGCCCACCCTCATATTTAAAATTCTTGAAAGAGTGTAGTATTTATAGAGGAGAAAGTGTATCATTCTCTTTTCTTTTTCCAATGTGGGACGATGAATAAGTTTTCTCACAAGAGTACAAGACAACTAGTCCCACATTGGAAAAACAACAACTAGTCTTCAAATAGCAAATACTATTTATAACTACATCAAAATACAAAATTAATTAACATATTAAAATTTGAAGACTTAAAATTTAAATTAGGGCATTCAAATTTTAAACTCATACATAGTTTTTAAATCTTCAAATAAGTCAAATAAAGAAAGTTCTTACCATAAATCTAAGAAAATACTATTTTTGACTTATGATATTATCAAATAAACATAAAACGTTCTTCTATGATTTAAATATGATTATTTTGTAATTTTAATATGTTTAGTTACTTTTTTTTTCTTCTAAATATAAGATGTGAAAACTCATATAAAAGTTTTAAAATTTGTTATATATATATTTTTAACTAAATATTATTAGTTAAATTTGTTATATATATTTTATTAATTTATATAATTTAAAAATTATTTATGACGTCACCGGTTCGACCACTGGTCGGACCCCGGTCGGACCAGTGATACGGGAACCACTCCCCTTTCCGGTTCTCTCCCTGGTCCGGTTTTTAAAACCATGCTTCTAGATATAGAATGATGAAATAGTGGACAAGAAATGGAAACAAAAATGCAATATGAGCTTCTTTTTTTTAAATCAAATTTTATTCTATAAGAAACTAGGTGAAAGTGTTGGATATGTTTTACGAAATGAAGTTATGCAAAGAGAGATAACAAGCAAGAAAAAAAACAAAGTTCGAGAGAGAGTGAGAGAAGAGAAAAGAACACTAAGAAACGAGAAATGAATTGTATTTTTCTCAGATAACTTGACTGCTGCTTAGTTGGAGTCTATGATAATTTGCCACGCGTATTGCATTTGTGCCGATGTGGCTCGTGCTGATTATGCTAGCTTGGCTTTCATCCCTCTTCAAAGGAAAGGCCTCTTAAGGAAGAGTGGACATAAGTTTTGTAACACAATGAGTGAAATTAAGTAGAGGGTAAAGCCTTGGTAACAAGTTCAGCTAGCTAATCTGCATTGAAATTGATCTTAACTTTGAGATCCTGACGTACAGGACACACTCATGGACAAATTCGATGTGCTTAGTACGAGCATGGAATTATAGTTTAATTGGATGCAATGGCAAGATTAGAGATATTGTCACACCCAGGACTTGAGTTAAATAAATGTCAAGATCTTTTAAAAGCACATGCAACCAACTAAGATCAGTTGTTTTTTAGGTGAGAGCATGGTACTCTGCTTCAGTGGAAGAACACGACATATTGGGTTGCTTCTTAGTTGACCAGGAAATTGGACTCGAGTCTAAAAACACAATGGAACCTGAATTAGATCTTCGATCTAAAGGATCTCTTGCATAATTAGCATCACCGAAGGAAAAGTATTAATGATAACCAGGTTGAAATAGGATGCCATGATTGATAGAATTGTCCAAATTTTTAAGTTTATGTTTCATAGCTACAAGGTGGGAGTTGTTAGAGTGTGCATGAATTGACACAGTTGGTTTATAGCAAAAAAGAGGTTAGGGCAAGTGAATGTAATGTATTAGAACTCCCACGAGGCTACAATATGATGAGGGATCAAGTAAGGGAGTGCCATCACGAGAAGTCGATTTCTTATAGAGGGAACACATGGTGTAAAGTAGGTCGTGTAGTTTTCCATTTTGTCACAATTGATGAGCTCCATGGAATATATATATATATTTTATGGAAAAATAATTTGTGAGTAGTATGTTAGATATGAAGCGCAAGAAAATAATAGATCCCTTAGCTCAAAGGCAATCACTAAAAGAAACAAGCTTTTTAGCGATGGCCGATGTTTGTCGGTAAAATATGAAAGGCCGTCGTTAAATAAAAACAGGACAAAAGTGATATAAACAAATTGAATCAACAATAATGTAAAATCATTGCAACTACAGGTTCTGTACCAATGGCTAAGCACAGAAAAGAAATGGTATGAAAAATTAATCAGCATGTTAAATTTCCTTTAACATTCATTTGGGTTTTTAATTGTTTTCTCTTACAATGTTCCTTTAAAATGGTAACAGGAGGAGAAAACTAGTAGTGTACCTGGTTCAATTGAATTTTTCAGGTTGATGTATGTAAAAAAGGACAGTGTTACTTTTGCCAGTAAAGAAACAAAGGATTTATGTGTATGTTTTTATAATGTTATTGATACATTAATCATATTAAATGTAATGTTTGTATAATTCTGATAAGGTTTAAATTTTTTTTCAGGAAAAAATGGAAACCAAGAAATTTAAGGCTGAATCTAAAGGTGAGGTAGTGAATGAGAAACAAATATACTTTGAAGTGACTGGACCTCCGACTCGTAGTCGTGTGCTTGGCATGGGTGCCAGTATCAAGCCTAGAGATGTGTATGGCATCACATCATCTAGCCAAGGTTGTAGAAAGGGATGCCAGGAGGATCGCTTGAAAGAAAAAGAGGAATTTGAGGCCTACATAAAAGAAATAGAAGATAAGTGGCTTACTAAGAAGAAAGAAATGGAAGATACAAGGCTTGCCGAAAAAAAAAGAAATGGAGGAAAGAATTATTCAAATGGAAGCACAAATGTCTCTTATGGTGGCAAATATGTTGAAATCCAAGGGCATCACACAGGGTTCTATGCAAGCACTTACTACACAAGTACATTTTTCAATATATGTGATTGTTGAGTATATATGTATCATTAATGTGATTGTTGTATTTGTTGGATATGACATACATGTTACTATTGGCGTATATTTATTAATTTGTATGTGATTTGTTGTGGTGGTGGTGGATATATGCATTGCTGATGACTGTGGGAATGTATAATTGATGTTGTTATTGTACTTGTTGATAATGACGTATTGGTATTGTTGATACGTATATAATTTTATGTGACTTGTGGTGGTGGATGCATTGTTGCTAGTGAAAAAGATGTATTATTGACGTGGCTATTAGAGGTGGATGTATCTTTTGAAGTTCTCCTTCATTGGAGAAGTACATAGCTTTTGATAATGCTTATTAAATGTTTTATTGATGCAGTTATTGTGTAGTTAGATATAGATGTATTTTGATAGTATGATATTGTATCATTTGTTATGGTGATGGTTGTTAATGTTGTCAAAAGAATACCATATAGATTTTTTTTTGGTATTGCATAATAATACATTTTGGTACTATTATTCATTTTAGTCTCAAATATTGCAGGAAAATGTTACAGGAATTAAGAATGGAGATCATAATGCAGACAATGACATAGAATGTGATTTTGAGGAAGATGATTCTGAGAAGGAGGAATCTGATTCTAATCAGATAGAGGAAATTGACTCAGATGATGATTGATCTTCCCATTAAAAAATAATCTTGGTTAAGGATAATATAATTGTCATGTAGTATTGAACAATTGACACTACTTTGTACACTTTTTCAATTTTTAGCACTTATGATATTTTGCAATTATTTGAATTTGAACTATTATGGATTAGTGTTTTTCACTTGAATGAATTTTTTTTAGAAGATTAATATTTTTGGTTTATATGTGAAGTATTCAATATACAGGAATATTGAAATTTTAAAAATATATAAATATGGCATAGTTTTTTGTGATGGAAATTTTATCGTAAATAATAATCAATTACTTTTTGTGATGACAAAATTTTGTCACAAAAATATATATTACTTGCTTTCATCGGATAAGTGTCGTCATAAATATAATATTAACAACGAAAATTTTGTTGTCAAAAATGAAGTTATGCAAAGAGAGATAAGGTTTTAATGATGTCCAAAGTTCGCCGCAAAAGGTAAGTCATCACCCAATGCAAGAAAAAGATTATAGTATTTTTGACGGACAATGTTTGTCGCAAAATGATCCAATATTAATGACGGCCATAGTTCGTCGCATAAAGTTTCAACATTTATGATGGCCATTGTTTATCTCAAAGTGTTCAAATTTTTTCGACGGTCATACTTCGTCACAAAAGTTTCCAGAATTTACGATGGCTATTGTGTGTCACAAAAGATATATGGTCGCCAAATTCCCTCGTTTCAAATAGTATTTTAGACAAAACGTATTTAGTATTTACGATGGTGGTTTGCCATCGAAACAAAATATTTTTCGACGGTTCGTCCGTAATTTAGCTTTCTCGACTAGACTTTTTCCAACGATGGTCGACGGTTATTTGCCGTCGCAAAAAATTGTTAATGACGGCCTTTCATATTTTACCGACAAACATTGGCCATCGCTAAAAAGCTTGTTTCTTGTAGTGGGTGACTATTAAGAAGAAGTGTTGTTAAAAGCTCTTTAGTATGAAAGATTTGATAATCTCAATTGATTGACTTTTGTATGACAAGTGAAATTTCAAGTGAAGTCCATCAACTGGCCAAAAGTTTGTTAGATAAGGTGAGTATGGTCTTCAAGTGAGCCTTGAGTGACATTACGAGCAACCTAATCCATTTGAGAGTTAGATAGCACAATGAGTTTCTCCTGATATTTGAAACTCGCTCAAAACTCGGTCGTGTGAATTTGTGTCACAAAACTAAATTTTTGTTATTTTTGTAACCAAACACCCACTCTTGTGTGCCACCCTATAAAAGCAAAAATCAACCCTAATGCTAATAGAGAAGAGAAAAAAAAAAAAAAAGAAACTAGAGCATAGAGAGCCAAGAGAGCTGTTGAGTTTGCTTTATTTCATTGTGATTTAAACTGGCTAATTAATTAATTAGACCATAAATTTTCAAGTTTCTAAAATTGGTAACAAGCCATGTTTTGGGAGAAATTATTCAGTCTACCGAGTGAACCACGTCATCCATTCACCATTCCAATAATTAAATGACACGTGTGATAATTAATACAGTCAGCTTTTAACCATTGGTAATTAATACAGTCAGCATTAAACCCATACTTTTAAAATGACCAATGGTTAAAAGCTGACTGTATTAATTATCACACGTGTCATTTAATTATTGGAATGGTGGACGGATGACGTGGTTCACCCGGTGGACTGAATAATTTCTCGTGTTTTGGGGTCAAAACTTTAGAGACGACATAGCGTGGTATATATATATATATATATTAAACAACAAATTTGGATCTTGATTCCATAGGGTGAGTATTTAGTGAGGGCTGTTGATGTGCAAGAGACAAGGAAAGGTTTGGATCAGGTGATGATGATTGATGAGGGTGGTACAAATTGAGAATCATTGGTTTGAAGAGAAGGTGAAGATGATGACACTGGCAGTAAGGATATGTGGGGCTCATACAATAGAAAAATTTATATAGGAGCAAAATAAAGGAAAATGCATTAGGACCAGATGTATGAGGAACAGATGATGATACAGAAGTAGAGGAAGAATTATGGCTGAACTAAGAATTGAAGGGAGATCACATGGATGACCAAAAAAAAACAGGTGATAATCAAAAGGAAACAGTGTCTCATCAAAGACAACATCCCTGAGATGTAGAATAGATGAGTAGATAAATCAAGGCAGATGTACCCTTTAGAATTAGGACCTAGACCAAGAAAGACATATTCATTTGTATGATATATATTGTAACTTATATTTATTGTAGGGCCTAAGAAAGGGATAGCATAAACAACCAAAAATATTAAGCATTGAATAATCTAGTTTTAACTCTATTTTTTTTTAATTTTTTCTTCCATGGACATAGGTGATTTGGGGAGTTTTTTTTAGCAATGATACTGTGTGGTGAATTCATAGGACCAATAAGATAAGAATTGATGTGTAGACAAATCAAGGTACGTAGATGTACCCCAAAATATTTTTAATTAAAAAATCAAGTAATGTTATAATTAATTCAGTAACCATTTGTTGCTTTAGTTTCTCATTAATTAATCTCATTAAAATTCTATTAGATATGTCTCATTATCAATGATTCCTTAATTCTGTCTATAAACCAATTAAAAAAAAACAATTAATACATATACTTCAATTAAATTTATAAAATCGATATAAAGAAAATCTCGTCTATCGCACATATTTTGAGCTAGTAGTAATAATAATTATAATCCAAATACCAGAAATTAGCAGAAGCCTGATTTTTGAAAGCATAGAATTCCAGAATTAAAAAACATAAGTTATTTGTTATACAGTTATACTGACCATTATATAAACATTGTCTCACATTTTCTTTGTCTTAGGAGTTCATAAATGGTGCACCTAATCTTTTGTTTTCCATTTCCATTTTCCAACCACAACATGTAACATCATACATGGTGGAGAAAGTGCTGCATATATTTTACACAAAAAGACAAGTTCTTTACATTTTTAGGTCATAGATTTCGCATCATCATCATTATTATTATTACTATTTTGTTAAGGTAAAGCACTGTAACGTGGCACATTATGATTTGTGATAGGGTATCTGTAAAGGGGCCATGCAACAGCGAAGTGAGGACTCAAATTCTTTCCTGTATCCTGTGAAATATATATATGCATGGCGGCCATAAAATGAGCAATCCAGCTTGTGAAGATCACATGTTTCCCTCTCCTAATTTTCCTAAAAGGAAGACCTTTGGGGCAACCCATTTGCCTCATTACATATGCAAGACTTTCGTGACAGCATCCTATTTTACTTATATGGCTATGATTCCTTTCCCCTTACAATGCGTCTCTCATCCTTGCTTCAAATATTAACTTTATTATCCATATAAGGAAAAGTTTGAGTACTTATTTTACAAAAATATTCATTTGGGAATATCATAGTTAATAAAACTCCTATCTACTATATGAAATTCAAGTACTCTAAAAAAGAAAATTTATTTTTAAATATAATTTACATATTAAACTTTTTTCCATATTTTGCTTTAACAAAAATACACTACCTGACTAAAATTTAACTTTCTTATCAATACTATATTGTTTATTGTAGCAATTTATACTATAGACAACAAAATATATCAAAATCATTATTTTTTAAATTTTGTGTTTTTCTATTTATATTGAAAATCAATATTTTCATATTTTAATTATATTCTTGAAGTTTATTTCATGGATTTCTTAGGATTTTTTTAACTTGGATGATTATATTTTAATTTATATATATATATATATATATATATATTTCTTAATTGTGTCAGAAAATAATTGTGTAAGAAAATAAATAGATGTATTTTATTAATTATTTTTCTTGAAAGTACAAACAAAAAATTGAAGAAATATATAAACATATATAAAACACTCAATTACTATAATTTGATAATATCTCATGAAATTGTATAATGATAACATGTCAAGGACTTTGTAACTCAATTAACATTGTCTTAGAATATCATATAAAAAAAGAAGTTAATATATATAGATGTTCTTTTAGTCTGAAAATTGTATTCAAATTTTCAAATAATCTATATATTTTTCTATTAAAGAATTTTCATTTTCTTATTTATGCTGAATTATTTTAATGCTCACAATTTTTCTTAATTTTGATAATATCTTATGAAGCCACAAATACATTTTGAATTATTAAAATGTGTAAAAATGCCGAGTGGCTTTATAGTAAAATTGGTGATATCCTTGATTAAATCTAATTTCAGTTTCTTGGAGGAATCGAACATTTGGTGCACTTACCTACCCAAATGCATGAAAAGACAAGAAATATTAGAAAAGTTATTATGGTTAAGTCACATCAAAGTACCTTCAATAAACGCGCAGTGCATTAATTTCTTCCATTTACTCCTTCAATTCTAGATGAAAGCTCTCCATATATTGGTAGAGAATTTCATAACTAGATTCAGTACACAATGATCAATAATTAACTTGCTGATTACTTGAGATAATTCATTCAGAAATTCAAAGTTACATGCATTTTGCCAAAGAGATCCCAACTTCTGAGAACCCCAACACAGGTAATAACCCTAGAAAAGATGAAGGAAAAAAAAAAAAAAAAAAAACACTTGGTTTTTTTAATTTCAAATCTTATCTGAGTCTAATTAATTAAAAAGATCGAGATCATCGTGATGATCTTGTTAGAACATTGGAGACAATTCCATCATCTCCTCTACTTGACCAGCAGCAGTACTTTCATCCAAAAGCCACTTCTCAAGAATTGATAAAGGTGGAGAGCTCTGATCAGATCTTTGCTTATTATTATTCCTCTCTTGCAAGACATCAACCTTATTGTCATCATCATTTGCAGCAGCATTTGTTTGACAACTTTTATTAGTCTCAGGCATAGAATCACAGGTTGACTTGTCCCACGCTGCATTATTCAAGTTCTCAAATGATACTATAGAATCAAATTCATCATGTGAGACTAAATCACCACCACCACCACCACCACCATCTTGCTCAGCTTTGGCTTGGTAGCACTGAAGAGTAGTATTACTTGTCATTGATGCTGAGTTGCCAAAATTACTGCTTTTGTTAGTACTCTTTGGAGAAGATCTCATCCAACCTTCCAGGAGTCGCGAAATGTTCTCGGTGCTCGAGGCATATGCAGTGGTAGAGGAAGAGGACTGGTTCGCCCTCAAAGATGGGGATGAAGCCGTAGGGCTGTTGATTTCTAAGCTTCTTCTCTCATTAAAGCTTTTGGTTACAAATTCATGAGTAGTAGTTGAGTCTGATGCCATGTGGGGGTCCACAGCAGCTGATTGAAATTTCTTCAGCTTTTTCTTCAGGTGGGTGTTCCAGTAATTTTTTATATCATTATCTGTTCTTTGTGGGAGATAAGAAGCTATGGCTGCCCATCTGATCCAACCAAATTTGTAAACTCAGATATTAAGATATACATAAATTCCATACACAAAAAAAAAAAAAAAAAAAAATTTAAAAATTAACATATACAATTCACAAAGAAATAACCTTTTTTTTTTTTTTTTTTTTTACTTGGGAAAAAAAAATACTGAAATGCTTGAAAAATGGTAATGTTTGAAGATTACTTGTTACCCAATAAAGCTTGCAAATGGATTATCATTCCTTCTTCATGAGGAGTGAAGTTCCCTCTTTTGATTCCTGGTCTGAGGTAGTTGGTCCATCTAAGTCTACAACTTTTGCTGCACCTTAATAACCCTTTTGTAAACAAAAAGAGATCTATCCGTTAGTGCATTCCAAGTTGCAAAATCCAGACAAGGATTCAAAAACAAAACACAGGAAATTTCATGATTTATGGAAGATACCCATATGGAATTCTATTGGTCAAGACCATCTTGAACAAAAAAGAAACAAAACCATGAAGAATATAGCTGGATCTATGTTCTTGCACTTACCAGTGTTGGTAGGCACTGATCTCCAATTTCCTGGACCATGCTCTTGGATGTAAGAGACTAGGATGATGTCCTCCTCAGGAGTCCATGGACCCTTCTTGATGCCAACTTTATCACAGCAAGGAGGCCTCCCCATGGCTTACTTTCACCCCTTTCTCTCACAGACACTCTCTCTTCAGGATTCTATGGAGCTTTCACATTGTGTGATGGACATGTGAGTGGTTATATACATGGTGACTTATGAGAAAGGAAGCACTTTTTTACGCTATTGATCTACCCTGCTGAGTCATGCCATTTTATTAACTTTAAATTATATATAGTCAATCTAGAAACCAAAGTCAGCAGAAGAGTTGAATATCTTCTCTCTTTCCCTCCTACCTCACGTGCCAAAGTAGCTCGTCACCAAAGGTAAGAAACTTCGTAGTCTTGGTCTTTATTTCTCGTAGGATGGAGCTATCAATTGTGATTAATGGACTAGTTTAAATTAATTCAACAAGTAAAATCTCTTATCATCAAATAAAGAACTTTGACTGTAAACCCATCAACACCAAAAAGTTTATTAGTATCTTAATCTGATGATAAAGAACAATTATCAAGGAGCGACACCATAAATTTTAAATTTTATAATATGATTAGAAAAATTGTGGTGTAAAGCTATACTAATCTTTCATTAAATTTGAACAATTATTAATATGTCGTTTACCCTTCTTCATTTGAATCTGGAAATCTAGGTTTTTGGAGAAAATTTTATTCTCTCTTTTTCTTTTTAGTTCATCAAGAATATATAAGTTTTTTTCTTTTTCTTTTATGAGTGAATTTTGAATACTCCAAAGAAGAAAATATTGGAAAATAGTTTTGATAAGTGTTTGGGTGACTAATTTTAAGCCAAAATAAAAGTGAGACCCACACATACTTTAAGGCGAGTCTGAGTTAGGAACTTGGGATGTGCTCTTCTCCATGAGGAGATTAATGTCATGTGGCTACTTGCACAAAATCATTTAAGAATGAATGAGAAATTGACTCCTAAAACGCTTACTTGAATATGATTAAAAGTAGTGAAATAGTAGAATCTCCCATATAGGAAAGGAAATAGACATTTTCTTGATGTGTAGTCATTGGGTTAGGCCATAAGGGGCACCCCTTTTATGTAGAGGATGGAGGACTTACCCAAGTGGGCGAGAAAAACATGAACACCCACCCGAACCAAACTAGGTTGGACGTGGGTGTATATATATATATATATATTTTTTTTGTGTTTGTCAGTGGTCACTAATTTTTCCTGAAAAATGTATTTGTTCACCTTTGCACCGGTTTTGAAAAGGAGCATGAATGTCTTATGTCTTTAAATAGGGAATCCCTCATTCATTTATTGACATTTTAGGAGTCTCGTTTTTGCATAAATTTTTCGAATAGAGAGAGACACACACACACACAGTTCCATTTGCTGTGTGTCACTAATTTTTCCTGAAAAATGTATTTGTTCGCCTTTGCACTGGTTTTGAAAAGGAGCAAGAATGTCTTATGTCTTTAGATAGGGAATCCCTCATTCATTTATTGACTTTTTAGGATTCTCGTTTATGCATAAAGTTTTCAAATTGAGAGAGAGACACACAGTTTCATTTGCTGTGCACATAGAATGTTGTACTTCTTCTGCATATTGTTGATCATTATATCTTGAGAGGTATATGTCCAAGAGACTTGAAGCACTACTTTATGTGTGAATGGTGAAATTTATCTTAAGGATATAGTATCAAATATTAGTCTTGATCTTTTTTTGAGTCTTGCATTTTGCATTCATCCGGTTTGTTAGTTTATTTAATTGTTCTTATCTATTTATATATTAAAAAGTTTACATTATGTTTGTTGTTCTTGTTTACAAAATTAGAAAATAAATTATCTTATGCAATATCCCCAATAAATAATTCGAATTTGTGTGGTTACATTATTCAAATTGTTTGAACAGTCTACATAATTCAAATTTTTTATGTGTTGCATATTTCAAGTTTATTGTGCATTTTACATAATTCGAATTCTTTGTGATCTACAAAATTTATTTTTTTGATATTATAAGATTCGAATTTAGTATCATACATTATATTCAAAAAATTTAATTAAGTATTTTGTTTTAATATATTTGTTTAACAAATATGTTGAATATTAATATGAAATGTCAAAAGAAACTATTACTATTGTGAATCCCGTACTTGTTGTTGCCCCTGCATCTGTCCCTTTTAATCAAGTAGAAAAACTTGAAAAATTCAATGGAACCGAGTTTAAGAGAAGGCAACAAAAGATGCATTTTTTTTTTTTCTCTCAAGAATGAATTTGGCTAAGTTTTTGTATGAGGCTACTTATTGTCATCACTTCATTTTGATCACCAAGATTGTTCGAACTTTTGCACAAAAATCAAGGTGCCCAAAAATCACCTTTTCCGAAATTTCGGAGGGCACTCGGAACTTTATTGTTTGATTGGACTAAAGAGTAAACTCGAACTTGAAAAATATGGTCGAATCCAAAACTCAACCGTAATCGGCCAAATTTGATCGGGTTTGACATAGGCAAATGTGTTCATTTTTTTTAAAGCTTAAAAATGAAAATTTCTATCAATTTTTTGCTAAACCCTAAAATTGAAAAAGTTTGATCAACTTTGACCAAGTTTGACCAAAGAGTTGAACAAATCCACTTGAAAGTCCAATAGTTGGTGTTAGAACAGATGCTCAGATACAAATCTAGAATGGATTCTCTGATACAATGTCAAATATGAAAGTGCTAGAGAGAAGAGTTTAGAGAAAGAGAGAACAAACAGAGAACAGATACACAGAGATACCGTGGTTCGGTCATGAAGACCTACGTCCACACACGAAAGCCCTTGACGGCTACATCTTTACTATATTTCTTGATTGTTACAATGAGACCCAAGTAGGGTATATATACTAGAGAAACCTAGTCTAACTAAAGCGGTTTGCTTCTATTACAATTAATGGGCCTACACTTGGTTTGGGCCTCATGGCCCAATATATATCTCTAACATCCCCCCTCAAACTCAAGGTGCAGTATGACGAAACCTTGAGTTTGGAATTGCATGAAGTAGAATCCTCGAAGAGAAGTAGGGTCCACGAAATGAAAATGCCTGAAAAATAATCACCGTCGAAAGAAAGAAACCTATGCAGCAAATGAAGCATAATAAAAGAACATAGAATAGCTCAGGGTAAGACAACAGATTGCCATGAAGGACAACAAAAGACTGTCTTCAGAAGAGTTCACAACGAATAAAAGAACACAGAAGAGCTCAAAGTAAGACAACAGACTGCCACACTGGACAACAAGAGACTGTCTTGAGAAGAGCTCATAAAAGATTGTCATGAAAGATAATAGATAGAACAAACGGATTGTCACAGAAGACACCAGACGATTGTCACGGAAAACACCAGACGGAACAGACGGATTGTCACGGAAGACACCAGACAGAACAAACGGATTGTGTCACGGAAGACACCAGACGGAACAGACGGATTGTCACAGAAGACACCAGACGGAATAGACGGATTGTCACAGAAGACACCAGACGGATTGTCACGGAAGACACCAGAAACAGATTGTCATGGAAGACAATAAGAGACAGATTATCATGGAAGACCACAATAACAGACAAATTCATCTTCATAACATGAAGCAGATCGTGCAGCAACAAGGAAGCTCATGGGCGATGCATTAAATTTCGTGTTCAGAGTGGGATGTCTTGATATAGGAGAGGGCACGGGGTGGCATGGCAATCTTTGAAGGCATAGGAGAGGGCACAGGGTGGCATGGTAACCACAATTGATTTTGTTCTAAGATCGAGGAGAGGACAGGTGGCATGGAAGCCACAATTGTAGTTGTTTTGCGATTGTGGAGAGAAAACACCTTGATCATTTTTATCCATCAGAAAATACCTGAAAAGAACAAATGAGAAAAAACAAATAATACGTAAGCTTTTTTTTTTTTTTTTTTTTTCTAGGGCTGACGTCAGCAATAGGTAAGGCTGACGTTAGCAGGCAGCTTTGGAGGATCACAGATCGGGTTGCGGGTCTCGGAGCGAGTCGGGTCTCGGAGCGGGTCGGGTCTCGAGTTGATACCAGATGGAGAAGGCGCGTGGATCTTGAAGCAGATTGTCACCGGAAACGTCACCAGCGCGTGAGGGCGCGTGTGATGCTTTTTGGCGGCGATAATTTTACTGAAGATTCTTCTCTTCCAGACGAATCGATTGATGGGTGGATCAAGGAAAACGGAGCAGCCAAACGTTGGCGGCGAAGAGCAGAAGGTGCAGCTCTTCCGGAGACAAACAGAGCGCGTGGCGACGCGTGTGATGCTTTCTGACTGTGAAATTTCTAGGGTTGGCAGTACGAGCTCTAATGATCAGAGCGGTAGGCAGCACAAAATGATCGGAGGTCTCTGGTGGCAACAATGGAGGAAGAGAGGCACGGCTTAGAGAAAACAGGAAATTGTTTGGAGAAAAGCTACGGGTGGTTTGAGAATTGTGCCAAAAATTAATTTGGCTCTGATA
>OU015761.1:46056796-46271833 GCA_907173295.1 Fagus sylvatica
CCGTCAGCTTTCCCTAATCCTAGTAATGACAACACTATTTTGGCTCATTCCACGTGTCTTAAAACTATTGACTCAATCATTTCTGGACCAAACAACAATATGTCGTTGGGAAAAGCCATTGTTGTTAGTGAGCTGGTTGCTAATAATGGTCGTAGTGCGGCGACCTCGCAGGACGTACTGACACAGCAGGTGCTGGGGGGAGAATGGTGCAGTACGTATTTTGGACGCATCATGATGACTAGGAGTGAGATCCTTTCGATAAGACCCTCTAATTTTTGCTCTCATTTTATGGGCCATAAATGTCATATTATCGAGGCTATTTTTTGCAACTTTGGGCTGGGTCAGAATTCTTTGACCTACTTAAGTGCTTACCCTTAGAACTTGATGACATCGGCCCTCGTGTTGGCCCCACGGAGCCCCCACATGCTGAACTCACACCCCATAACCTTCTCAGCCCATCATCCAACCCAGATAAAAAGCCTAACCCTAGCAATGAGGCCACCCATACACAACCCCCAAACCACAAACACATCTCTGAGCCCATCCATACACAACCCCCAATCCATAAACACATCTCTGAGCCCACCCATACATAACCCCCAACCCATAAACACATCTATCTAGTACCTTCCTCTCACTAGAATACACCTGCCCCTGTATCCCCTAATTCGCTGCTCAAAAGGAAATCCCCCCCACTGTCCAAATCGGCGAACTAAAGAAAGCCAAAAAAGAATTTCCACCTTCTAAGCCTAATCAATCCCTTCATGAAGACTCTGAGGGCATGCTTGTTTCGCCTAGCACTTGCTCAATTTCAGGTGTGGTGGCCTCTTTCTCTTTGTGTTCTGATACCCTTGTTCCCAAACATAATTTTCCTATGGCCGAGGAGGTTGGCCTTATCATGCCCCCTCCGACGCCATGAAAATACTTGGATAGAACTGTCGTGGCATATGCAACGCCACAACAGTAAAAGCCCTTAGGGCATCAATAAGGGTGCATAGCCCAAATATTATTTTCCTGTCTGAAACAAAAGCTTCATAGATTCATATTAAGAGGGTTGTTACCCTTTTAGGCTTTCCTAGTTCTTTCTGTGTTAGAGCTAGGGGAAAATCGGGGGGTATTTGCTTGTTCTGGCACTAGCATATTCAAATGGATGTCCTGGAGTATGATTCACAGTTGATTGCTGTTTCCATCCACAGTAACGTTTGTGTTTGAAATCTTTTTGGTTTTTATGGTCCTCCTCAACAAACTAACAGGCGTATTGCTTGGGAAAACCTCCATGTTCTGTTAGAATCTTTGTGTGGCCCGTGGGTTTGTCTGGGCGACTTTAATGTTATTTTTGAGGATGTAGAGAAAGAGGGTGGTAATATTGGATGCTCCTCTGCTCCTAATTTTCTCAAAGACTTAATTTTTGACTTAGGTGCTGTTGATCTTGGCTTTTCTAGCAATAAGTTCAATTGGTGCAATAGAAGATGGGGTAAAGGCTGTATTAGAGAGAGGCTTGATAGGAGTATTGCGAGTACTGAGTGGAGGGTTCTCTTTCCTAAAACTGTTCTTTATCACCTGAGGGCTATCAGGTCTGACCACGCCCCTCTGCTTTTAGATACTAATCCCTGTGATTTCTTCTCTCCCAGACCTTTTCGTTTTGAAGCTGCTTGGCTTAGAGACCCTTCTTGTTCTGAAGTAATTAGTAAGTCTTGGATGAAACCATTTGCTGGCTGCCCCAGTGTTAAGCTTTGTAAAAAACAAAATGCCACAAAATCTGCTCTGAAGGCTTGGAATAGAAATGTGTTTGGCCTTTGCCAATCTCACATCTCTGAACTTACTCACGCGGCACCCTACTGCCCTACACACTTTTGTTTTAATATATTTGTTTAACAAATATGTTGAATATTAATATGAAATGTCAAAAGAAACTATTACTATTGTGAATCCCGTACTTGTTGTTGCCCCTGCATCTGTCCCTTTTAATCAAGTAGAAAAACTTGAAAAATTCAATGGAACCGAGTTTAAGAGAAGGCAACAAAAGATGCATTTTTTTTTTCTCTCAAGAATGAATTTGGCTAAGTTTTTGTATGAGGCTACTTATTGTCATCACTTCATTTTGATCACCAAGATTGTTCGAACTTTTGCACAAAAATCAAGGTGCCCAAAAATCACCTTTTCCGAAATTTCGGAGGGCACTCGGAACTTTATTGTTTGATTGGACTAAAGAGTAAACTCGAACTTGAAAAATATGGTCGAATCCAAAACTCAACCGTAATCGGCCAAATTTGATCGGGTTTGACATAGGCAAATGTGTTCATTTTTTTTAAAGCTTAAAAATGAAAATTTCTATCAATTTTTTGCTAAACCCTAAAATTGAAAAAGTTTGATCAACTTTGACCAAGTTTGACCAAAGAGTTGAACAAATCCACTTGAAAGTCCAATAGTTGGTGTTAGAACAGATGCTCAGATACAAATCTAGAATGGATTCTCTGATACAATGTCAAATATGAAAGTGCTAGAGAGAAGAGTTTAGAGAAAGAGAGAACAAACAGAGAACAGATATACAGAGATACCGTGGTTCGGTCATGAAGACCTACGTCCACACACGAAAGCCCTTGACGGCTACATCTTTACTATATTTCTTGATTGTTACAATGAGACCCAAGTAGGGTATATATACTAGAGAAACCTAGTCTAACTAAAGCGGTTTGCTTCTATTACAATTAATGGGCCTACACTTGGTTTGGGCCTCATGGCCCAATATATATCTCTAACATCCCCCCTCAAACTCAAGGTGCAGCATGACGAAACCTTGAGTTTGGAATTGCATGAAGTAGAATCCTCGAAGAGAAGTAGGGTCCACGAAATGAAAATGCCTGAAAAATAATCACCGTCGAAAGAAAGAAACCTATGCAGCAAATGAAGCATAATAAAAGAACATAGAATAGCTCAGGGTAAGACAACAGATTGCCATGAAGGACAACAAAAGACTGTCTTCAGAAGAGTTCACAACGAATAAAAGAACACAGAAGAGCTCAAAGTAAGACAACAGACTGCCACACTGGACAACAAGAGACTGTCTTGAGAAGAGCTCATAAAAGATTGTCATGAAAGATAATAGATAGAACAAACGGATTGTCACAGAAGACACCAGACGATTGTCACGGAAAACACCAGACGGAACAGACGGATTGTCACGGAAGACACCAGACAGAACAAACGGATTGTGTCACGGAAGACACCAGACGGAACAGACGGATTGTCACAGAAGACACCAGACGGAATAGACGGATTGTCACAGAAGACACCAGACGGATTGTCACGGAAGACACCAGAAACAGATTGTCATGGAAGACAATAAGAGACAGATTATCATGGAAGACCACAATAACAGACAAATTCATCTTCATAACATGAAGCAGATCGTGCAGCAACAAGGAAGCTCATGGGCGATGCATTAAATTTCGTGTTCAGAGTGGGATGTCTTGATATAGGAGAGGGCACGGGGTGGCATGGCAATCTTTGAAGGCATAGGAGAGGGCACAGGGTGGCATGGTAACCACAATTGATTTTGTTCTAAGATCGAGGAGAGGACAGGTGGCATGGAAGCCACAATTGTAGTTGTTTTGCGATTGTGGAGAGAAAACACCTTGATCATTTTTATCCATCAGAAAATACCTGAAAAGAACAAATGAGAAAAAACAAATAATACGTAAGCTTTTTTTTTTTTTTTTTTTTTTAGGGCTGACGTCAGCAATAGGTAAGGCTGACGTCAGCAATAGGTAAGGCTGACGTTAGCAGGCAGCTTTGGAGGATCACAGATCGGGTTGCGGGTCTCGGAGCGAGTCGGGTCTCGGAGCGGGTCGGGTCTCGAGTTGATACCAGATGGAGAAGGCGCGTGGATCTTGAAGCAGATTGTCACCGGAAACGTCACCAGCGCGTGAGGGCGCGTGTGATGCTTTTTGGCGGCGATAATTTTACTGAAGATTCTTCTCTTCCAGACGAATCGATTGATGGGTGGATCAAGGAAAACGGAGCAGCCAAACGTTGGCGGCGAAGAGCAGAAGGTGCAGCTCTTCCGGAGACAAACAGAGCGCGTGGCGACGCGTGTGATGCTTTCTGACTGTGAAATTTCTAGGGTTGGCAGTACGAGCTCTAATGATCAGAGCGGTAGGCAGCACAAAATGATCGGAGGTCTCTGGTGGCAACAATGGAGGAAGAGAGGCACGGCTTAGAGAAAACAGGAAATTGTTTGGAGAAAAGCTACGGGTGGTTTGAGAATTGTGCCAAAAATTAATTTGGCTCTGATACCATGTTAGAATAGATGCTCAGATACAAATCTAGAATGGATTCTCTAATACAATGTCAAATATGAAAGTGCTAGAGAGAAGAGTTTAGAGAAAGAGAGAACAAACAGAGAACAGATACACAGAGATACTGTGGTTCGGTCATGAAGACCTACGTCCACACACGAAAACCCTTAATGACTACATCTTTACTATATTTCTTGATTGTTACAATGAGACCCAAGTAGGGTATATATACTAGAGAAACCTAGTCTAACTAAAGCGGTTTGCTTCTATTACAATTAATGGGCCTACACTTGGTTTGGGCCTCATGGCCCAATATATATCTCTAACAGTTGGAATGAAACAAATTTGCCTCCATCATGAAGAGCACTGGAGGACCTTCAAATTCATCATTCATGGACCGAAATCCATAAACAAATGAGAGAGATGCGGCAAAAAAGATCAAGGAACCGATCCAAACAATTAGCAAATTTTTCCTAGTGTGGGGGTGCAAAAACGTGTTCGAAGGGCAATCACTGCGTACAAACGTTCTACAATCCATGCCCAAATGATCCAAAAAGCTGGAGCATTCATAAACTAGATGAACTCTACGACCTTGTGATGGCCATGTCCCGAACCTTCATGAGCCTTGGGTTATAAAGATGAGTAAAATAGATTTTTACACACCTTCTAACTCTAATGGACAACTCAAAAGTATGGTTATCCTTTGTGGATTTCTATTTAGTCGTCATTTATTTTATTATTTTTTGGAAAAATAAAAAACCATCATTTGAATTTCAAAATTGAATTTATCATTGTATTGAAATGAAAAACGTGGCACAATTTTACATAATTAAACATTAAATTGGAATCTCACAAAGAATTTATCCTAGATACGATATAAGAAAAATATTTCATTTATGAACTCCACTTATACTTTTGAAAGAATGTAAAATTTACATTTGGATAAGACTTAGATGTACACCAATAAACTTGATTCGGGGGATATGTTACAAGATAGGTAGGTGTTAGGCACCCATCTTGCCCAACCTGGTTGGTCTTCTAGGAAATAATGGCGAATCAATCCATGTCATTAATTAATTGCATCCAATATGTCAAGAAAAAAAAAAAAACAAGAATTGTGTTATTATTTGGGCCAAAATAATTTAAATAATTAGGGTTTTGAAAAAGGTTTTTGAGAAACTCCTAAAACAACATATTTGATTCATATTGAACATAAACTCAAATATTCTAGGGTTTTGATAATCCTTTTGAGAATATTCTAAACATCATGCTTGATATCACATTAAATTAAGATCAAATGTTCTAGGGTTTTGAAAATGTTTTTTAGAGCATTGACTTAAAGTTTGAAAAGATTTGTTGTAAATTGAAATAACATGCTTTGTTCATATTGAAACAGGATTTCTTGTTATTGCATGAAACAATATAAAACCCATGAACCTAAAGGTTTTAAACAAATTTTCATATGTCAAAGAATAGCCTGTTTAATTCAAAATAACAACATATGATCATCACTCATAGCATGTTTTATTCAAAATAAAGCACATTCATCAAAACACTTTATCACATAAAATCAAGAGAGTTAGAAATGAACACATGCATACAAGGGAGACTTTCTCCGTTTAATCTTGTATTCTTGGTGTTCTTGATGTTTTGGATTCCATTTGAAAGAAATCTGAGCAGCAACTCAAATCTTCTAACTTACCTTGAGTGGTCTGAGTGATTGTCAGAAAAATCGAGATTAGAATCCACTCTTTTCACTCATGAGTTCCTAAAGATAATGGAGGTTGATGAAATTAAGAGGGAGAAGAACAAGTTCCTTCTCCTATCAAGAGGGTTCTCGACCTTCAAGAACTTTAAAGCTTAAAGTGAGAGCATGAAAATTTTAACGGCTCTCTTAGTGAAGTTTTATGACCCTTGACAATCGGGGGAATATGATGTATTTAAAGAGGTGTGTGGGAGGCTAGGGGTTAAGGTTTGCATCCGCCAAGGTTTTCCAAAGTCATGCCTTTTACATATGTTAAGTATTGAGCACATTGAATGTAAGATCGGGTGCCAAAATTAAAAA
The DNA here is from genome assembly GCA_907173295.1 of Fagus sylvatica. NCBI lineage: Eukaryota > Viridiplantae > Streptophyta > Magnoliopsida > Fagales > Fagaceae > Fagus > Fagus sylvatica. Next base: position 46,063,160 of record OU015761.1, read on the forward strand.
TTTTGGAAGTCTGAATCAGAGTGTCACCCAGGGAATTGGAGTGCCGCCCTAGGAAACCTGTGTGTTGGCACATGGAGCCTAGATGACAGTACTGGTGGGTATTCTGATTCTTAATGGAACTTTCCTCTTTTTCGCATGGTTTTAAAAATCGGACTGGCCGGTTCAACCGGGGACCGGACCTTTATCCAATCCGGTTCTCTAAAAAAACCGGAATTTAAGAAAAATGGGCCAAAAATCGGAAACCGGCGGTTCGACCATAAGAACCGTGAACCAGAGCGGTTGAACCGGTTTTGGCCCCGTTCCACAAATCACAAAACTACATCGTTTTGGCCTCACAGTCACGCCGCTCCTCTGCCTCATAGTCACGCCGCCCCTCTGCCTCACGCTGCTTGCCCCCTCTGCCTCACGCTGCTTGCCCCTCTGGCTCACGCCGGTGACCCCTCTACCTCACGCCGTTTGCCCCCTCTGGCTCACGCCGTGACCCCTCTGCCTCACGCCGGTGACCTCTCTACCTCACGTCGCTTGCCCCTCTGCCTCACACCGGTGACCCCTCTGCCTCACGCCGCTTGCCCCTCTGCCTCACACCGGTGACCCCTCTGCCTCACGCTGCTTGCCCCGTTTGCCTCACGCCGGTGACTCACTTTCACTGGTGCCGTCTCCTATCCAGATCGCAACCAGTGTTCTCCTCACTGGACCTGTGGCTTCTCACATTCCTGGCTCTCCACCACTGCCGCTTGCTCCTCGCCTTTTGCCACTCCCTCGTCGTTTGCCGTCCACTCCACTACCACCGGTATCTCTTTCATTCTTTCTTTCTCTCTCTCATTGAATCACTGGGTAAATTTGTGTTAGACTCGGTTTTTCCACTTTGTTTTGTTGTTGTGTACGTGTTGTGAATGTTTATGTGGTGTGGGTGGCAAACATGTGTCGGTTTGTGTGTTGTGTGATTTGTTGATTTTTTGTTTTTTTGTTTTTATCTTTTTATTTATTAAGTAGTGAGTTGTGGCTTACTAAGTCAGTAAGTGTAAAAATTGACTTGGCTTTTACTATTTCTTTTTTCTTTTCTTTTTTGTTATTTTGCTAACCGTGAGTGTATTACTTTAGTTACAAATTTGATATGCCTTTACAAATTTAAAACTCATATAAAATATTTTAAAATTTTCTATATATTTGTTAACCCTTTATTATTAATTACAATTTTTTTTTGTATTTATTTAATTATTTATATAATTTTAAAATTATTAATTAAATTATTTATGACGTCACCGGTTCGACCACCGGTCCGACCCCGGTTGGACCACTAGTACGAGAACCACTCCCTTTTCCGGTTCTCTCCCCAGTTCGGTTTTTAAAACCATGCTTTTTTGATTTCGTGCAATCTGACTTTTGAGTCTGTTTTGGTTGGTTTGGGCAAGTTTTGACAATTGTGGGGGCTTCATTTTCAGCCCCCATATATATTGATTAGGGTATCAAATATTAATTATAATTCCTTAAGTTTGATGATTTCCAATCAATTTTGATTTTATTTCCACATCATTCACTAATAATTGGTTCCATTACGAACCAATTAAAATTCAAGGGTAATAATCGTGCAGGGTTGGTTTTGGTTTCAATTACTCAACTTTATTGTCAAATCTTGATTTAACTATAACTTTTGATTGGGTGGTTCGATTTGGCTTGTGACATATCGTTATGACCGTGTGAACGACTTGATTTAATTGGTATTATATCTAGGACGTCACATGATAAAAAGTATGATCTTACCCATGAGATTTGAAAAGTCGATTTTACTCTTAGTTTAGGGTTGAACAAAGGTAGCAAAATAGGGTATTTACAAAATACTCCTCATTGGCGGAGCTTTAAATAAGCAAACATCAATGTCTGAGAACGGACACCAAATTTTGTGACCAAATTTTATCAATAATTAAGTTTTGATTTAGAGGGTGAGTTGTGTGCCACTTGGGATTTTTGATATAAGGTCTGAATGCCACGTATGTCCGAATGCTACGTAGGTGATGTGCCACATATGTGAAATTATTTGGAACCTAAAAGGTTTCCTATTATATCGATTTCCATGCACAGGGTATGTACGCCCGTAGGTGCTATTGCCACGTTAGCGTAAATTTCATGTAGGTGCAAATTTTAGGAAAACCTAAAGAGGTTTTCGTTTGTATCGATTGCCATGCACATGGTATGTACACCACGTAAGTGTGAACACCACGTATGTGCGATGCCAAGTAGGTAAATTTTTTTTGGCAAACCTAAAGAGGTTTTTGGTCATATCGGTTGCCATGCATAGGTATGTATGTCACGTAAGCGCGAATTCCACGTTTGTGCAAATGCCATGTATGTGCAAATGCCGCGTAGGTGCAATTGTTTTGGGAAACCTAAAGAGGTTTTTAGTTGTATCGATTTCAATGCATAAAGTATGTATGCTATGTTAGTGAAAACGCTGTAGAAGTGCAAATTTTGAAATCACTAACCAACCTAAGGGGGATTCCTATAATTTCTATGCACAAAGATAAGGTACGAACGCCCACGAAAAAGTTTTGTTATCACTATTTATGAGGGATTTTGTGAGATATCGTCGGAGCACCTAAGTGGGTCGTTTGTGCTATTGAACCTTTTTTGGATTGAAAGCAGAGGAACAAGGAGCCACCACCTGGTTTATAGGTCCAAGAAACATATATATGAATTCATTAACAAAAGACTAGTCTTGACTAGGTCCAGAGCTAAGGTATGTCTTGAGATGATATTAGGCACCCAAGAAAGCCCAACCTCATGGCTGACCTTCTTCTATACTACTAAATATTCTTTAAAGGAGTTTCATAAATAAATCTTTAAACACATAAAAACCAATTAAACCTAAAACTATGACAATCAAGGAGCAATCAAAATATGGAAACTAGGGTAAAATACTTATGAAATAAAAGAGAGCAACTCTTACCTAGCATCAAGCTTACTTACCATTAAATTGCAAGGGAGAGAACCCAACAATATTCAAGTAACACATATTTAATGAAAGACATGTACAAAATTAAGAAACATGCTTTTGAAAGCAGATAGCTATGGCATAATTCATTATAGAACAAAAGACATGATTTTAAAGACAAACAATCATGACAATACTCATTGAAGAATTAGACAGAACATATTCTTGAAAACAAACCTAATCAAATTCATTAAAAGTAGTTCATGAACTTCTAGATGGTAAACCTAACATGAAGATAGTGAGTTAATTAGAAATAGGCTCAAAATTCATGATAGAAAATAAAACTAATCATGACAACTTGAAAATACGCATGAAACAAGGATTAAAACATGTAAATTAAACTAAACTAAAACACGTAGTAAAATAAAACATTCAAGGAGGTTGGTATGAACTACTCAAAAGATCTATACCTAACCTCTAGAAAGCTTGAAACAAGCTAGCAATTGATGACCAGTCTCTTAGATTGATCTCCTTAACAAGGTTGTGTGTTGAACACCAAAGAGAAAGGCTTAGATTACTAGGTTAATGATTAGAGCTTCGTGAGAAAGAGGCTAGTCTTGTAGTTGAAGAACTAGAGAATAACTACTTGATCAAGAGATCTTTGTCACTACCTTCTTCTTTCTAACTAAGGTGTCTTGAACTGAAGGTATGTGGCTCATTTTATAGTGGAAAAGGGACCTAGGTTTGCTTGAAAAAGAAGTAAATTGTGGGTTCTCAGAGGAAAACAGTTCAGGGTTCATGATTAGGGTTTCTAGAGGTACTGGCCTATGCCTACACGGAGTGGCGTGCGCCACTTCACTACAAAGATACACCCAAATGAAAGTGACGTATGCCAACTAGGGTTAATAGCTAGGTTTTGAATCGAAATTCTAGAAGGTTCTAGTAGTTTTCAACACATATTGTCTTATGAGAGCTCTTGATAATCATCACCAAGATCAGGGACCATGAGAATTGACCAGTACATATTGGGGTGTCTACAGATTGCGATAATTTCTATGCACAAAGATGAGGTACAAACACCTACGAAAAATAATTTTGGAATCACTATCTAGAAGGGATCCCTATATTTGCTTTGCATTAAGACTAGGTACGAATGACTACGAAAGTTTTTAGGAATCATTATTTTAGTGGGATCGCTATAATTTCTGTGCAAAAAGATAAGGTACGAATGCGTTAGGAAAAGCTTTATCAGAAATACAAATTGGTCAACCCCCTAGTTTTAATATGCTCACATAGACATGCTTATATAGAAAACAAATGAGCTACCATGCTTAAGAACATATGGCCAATGCCCTAGTTTAGTTACGCTCACACGTAGACATGCTTACATACAAAACGAATGGACTACCATGCTTATAAAAAGATGGGCCAATGCCCCTTATTTAGATATGCTCGCACATAGACATGCTTACATACAAAACCAACGGACTACCATGCTTAGAAAAAGATGGACCAATGCCCCTTGTTTAGATATGCTCACAAATAAACATGCTTACATACAAAACCAACGGACTACCATGCTTACAAAAGGAGGGGCCAATGCCCCTTGTTTCGATTTGATGACACATAGACATGCTGATTGTTAACACCCCATTTTACAACCATTATTTTTCACTTTTTACACTTTAATGAACAAGAAATAAAATGGTAATTTTACAAATCCGAAAATTCAAAATTGATCCATACATTAAAATCAATTGCTAAATATTGAGTTAAGGATGAGAGGGCATTTTTCCAATACCAAATTGAATCAAAAACCAAGATTTTATGAAGAAATCAACTTCAATTGGTTGAAATTAATTTTTACCATGAACTCACATGTGTAGGATTATTTTTAAATTAATTTGGTAGGCCTTTCAAAAGATTAAATTTAAGTTAATTTATAATTAATTTCTATTGGTTGAAACACTCTAATATGCTGAATATTAGTGCTAAAGATAATTTTAGATTAATTAATTATTAAATAAGGAATAGTTGTTTTGATTAATTAATATTCCATTATTTATTATTTAATTAATTAAATGGCTAGAGTCCCGAACATGACTGATTGGAGGAGTCCTAAGTTAGTTAGAAGTGGAAAGAAAGTAAAACAAGTCGTGATTATCCTTTTTTGTGCTGATCAGCTCCTGGTTTTTACCTGGGTATCGATTTAGCATCCCTAGTGTTGGCTTCCAAGTCAGTGGTTTACACAAATTGAATTAATGCAATTCATTAGGTTTTTAGTTCCGATAGATTTCATATAGGTCGAGAGCTTGTGGGATGGTCTTCTCAGCCCACTCTATAAATAATAACACCTCTCCATTCATTTGGGTGGTTGGCACAATTATTATTTTTCATTCCAATCTATTGATTTTTTGCTAAGAATTGGATTTTGCACAAGAAACTCCAAGTATTCTTGCGGGAAATCCAGAAATTGTAGAGACTTTCTTTGCAATTTCATTGTCAACCCTTTTTACAATTATTTTTGTTTAATCAAAATTAACAAATTTGCATTCAAGTGCACTTTTGTAGGTTGGATCCGGTACTCTCTATCAAAAGGCCTGTAGACACTCCATTTTGTATCTACCAATATCTGGAATCCCCTGTCCCAATGACGATACTACCTCAGTTTATCAAAAGCAACTTTGTGTAGTGAGCTAGAGAGGAGACTTTGAACAAGCCCAAACTCAAATGAAAGCCCAGAAGCCCAAATCAGACCAAGTAAGCATATGCCTCTCCCTTAGATGCATACACCTCTTCCCTAAGGGCATACGCCTAAGTTACATGCTCAGAAAACATGCGCACCTCAAGTAGGCATATGTCTACTACCAATAGGCATATAGTAGGCATACGCAACTTTGAGACAGACACCTAAAATCACTCATTTTTCCATACTAGACTCAATTGACCATATTGGAAAGTTGACAATGGTCAGCTAGGGTTTCAAAATTTCGACCACACTAACCCCCATACTCCATTTCCTATATAAACACCCTCATTTCACCATTTTATAGAACACAGAAAATCCCCAAAAACCCTAGGCAAAATTATAGGCAAATAATTTGAGAAATAGTGATTAAAAAGGCCTCTTGAGGATTTGGCTCTTTTCTTAGGTTCTCTAACCAAGAAAACAAGTCTCCTTTTCAAGAGGCTAATAAAATAACTTATTTTGCTTCAAATCATCTTCTTCTCTCATCACAATCAAAGTTATGAAATACAATAACCGAAGGCCCGGTTAAGAAAACGATCTCAACTTCAAGGTTGATCTTTAGGTGAGAAATGAATCTTCTCCATGATCCATTTTCTCCACCTTAGCTCTCTAATCCTTTCTCTTTTATTGCATTATACCTTGTTCAATCTATTGTATCAAGAAATAGTTTTTCTAATTGTACTTTAGAGGTTTTGTTGTATTTTGGAAGTTACGAGGGTATTTTAGTAATTTTTGAGGTTTATGGATATTTTGGGTATTTTTTGAGGTGTCAATGATTTGTGAGCTTTTAAGGGTATTTTAATCATTCTCAAATGTTTCAAGGTTATTTTGGTCATTTTGAGGTTTTAGAAATATTTTGGTCATTTTTTAGGTTTTAAGAGTATTTTAGTAGTTTTATAGATTGGTTACCTAATCAAGCAAGCTTTCTCATCAGTATTATGGCTCTATGAAATCGGACTCTTTGCGTGACAATATGGCCAAGCTAGGATTCATGCAAAGAGATTTTGGGTCTTATGATGTTCATATGATCATAACTAAAAACATATGAATATTGTGAAATGGTCTAAAATGTGATAAATTTCCTTACGACAAGGATCATCAAGCCCATGGGCATGGGACTTCAGTGGGGGAGAAATTATAACATCAAGAGGGTATTTATCATGTTTTAGATCACAGTTACCTTCAAACATGTCTACGTGGACATAGAGCCTCCCGTATATGTATACGTAAAACAAAACTCTAACAGAATTCCGTGGTGAGAATAGGGAAAAGTTATGCCAGATTACCACCATGGAAATCAAGTCTGGATATCATATGAGTGAAGTAAAACTACCCCCAAAAAAAAAAAAAAGATAGGGTCTAAGCTGCCATACGAAGAATTACATTATTCGTGTGAGGTTCAAGGGTGGTGAGATCTTATTAACTAGTCATTAAACAAACCATAGGAGAAATGATTGAAAGGAGTTAATCATTGTCAAATGGATGTCATGGGGAGCCAAACACCTTCCTCATGCATAATTAAATCTCTGAAGCCATCTTTGATACAAGACCCGATTTTATCTTAATAAAATAAAAGCTGACCAATAACCTTAAATTTCTCGATGATTGGTGGCGACTCTGAATCTCGTGTCTTCTCCCTCATACCCAAGAGTATGTTTGGAGCGCACACACACAAATTTTATCATATACATGTCTTGTGCAAGCCATCGACCCATGGGGGTTGGGTGCTTCAAAAAATTCGGCGTTGACACTCATAGTCTCAAAGAGAATGAGACAAATAGGCAAGCTGTTGCTATCGTGGATGCATGGAAACATGCAGACTTCTTGTGCAGTAACTACGTCCTTCATGGAATGGAAAACAAATTGTACTATGTTTATAGTCTGATTAAGACTACCAAAGAGTTGTGGGACTATGAGGGCCACGACCCAAACCTCACAGTTCTTTAATTTAAAAAAAGGATGAATAAAATTGATTAAACACCTTTAATTTTAATGAACACCCCAAAATTATAGTTATCCCGTACAGATGTACTCCCTTCTAAATCAAGAGTTGTGCTTTATCATTGAGTCGCCACTTGAAAAATTGTACAATTTTAGGTCTTTGATATAAATTGAGCATTTACAAGAAATCAATTCTAGATACATACTAAGAAAAATATTTGACTTTTGAAATCCAATTAGATTTTTGAAAAATATAAAATATACATAGAATAATACTTAATCTACGACCACTAATCTTGATTCAGAGGCTATGTTATAAGATGGAAAGGTGTTAATCACCCATCACGCCCAACCATGGTTGGTCTTCTAGGAAATAATAATCATTCATCCATGGCATCAATAAATTGCATCCAACATGTGAAACAAACAAGATTTTGTCATTCTTTTGAACATAAATAGATCAAACACCTAGGGTTTTGAAAAAGGTTTTGAGAAACTCCAAAACAATATGTTTGATTCATATTGAAACAAAGATTTTGAAAATATTTCAAAAAATATCATCCTTGATTCATATTGAATCAAAACTTTTCATCATTGTTGAAAGAAACAAGATTTACGAATCTAGGGTTTTGAAAATAGTTTTGACATATTTCAAAAGATAGCATGCTCAATCTAAATCAACCCACATCATCATCCAAAAACATGTAGGGTAAAAAAGAAGGCAAAAGAATCATGGTATTGCTCTATGAAGAACTAGGTAAAAGAAGGCAAAAGAACTCCGAATGTTGAAATAGTAACTTAGCATTAAAACAATAATTTGATAAAAATAAACTAGGAAGAAAGATCAAAATTCATGAATTAAACTAAAATAAATATGCAAACAATAATTTGATTAAACATCTTGGAAGAAAGATCAAAATTCATGAATTAAACTAAAATAAACATGCAAACAAAGAAATAATTCAAGGAGGCCGCTAAGGACTATTGAGAAGATTCATCCATACCTTTTCCTTCAAGCTAATATAGCAATATTTTAATGGTCCCTCTCTTAAATCGCTTGTTGATACTTGTGTTGAGGAATAAAGGTTGAGATTGGAATCTTGTGAGAAAAAGGGTTAGCCTTCTAGTATAAAGAACATGAGAATAACCTTCTTCTTTCTAAATGCATAAGGCTTTGCCGCTACTAAATTCTACATGTACCTATTGTCTCTAATTTTCTCTTGGAATTGGTATTCTCTACAGTTAGGAATCCTTCAATTGTGAGGTGAGGACCTCCTTATATAGGTAGAGTAGGCAAGTAGGGTTGTAGGAGGCAAAGAAGGTGATTAGAGTTGCAGGAGACAAAGGAGGCCAATTATAGCTAAGGTTCCAAATTAGGGTTTTTGACCGAAAAGTTGTGTAAGCCTGTATGAAGGTGGCATACATCTGTATGAAAGTGGCATACGTTACTTAGGTCAGAATTTGACAATTTTGGTTTTTTGGTAAATTGGGCTTTAAAAAGGGAAATGCCTCTCTGAGTTTTTGTTTTTTTTTTTTTTAAATAGGTTTGATTTTGTGGGCCTTAGTCACTAAAGATTATATTTATTTTAATCATATTGATAGATATTAGTATTTTCCTCATTGGGACCTGGGAACTCAAGTTGAAGAAGATACAAAATACGGTGTCTACAGGGCAATAGTAAAAAAAGGAAGATTTCTGGCCAAAGTATAAACCAAGGCACTCTTGGCGGTGAATCATGGAAGTTCCAGGGAATTTTTTTGCGTTGATATGTATATATGAAACATATGTTTTGTATATGTTTATCAGCATAACAATTAAAATACATGTTATAAGGATATTATGTTAGCTTTAGTCAATATACCCAGTATATTAGGTTATATAACATGTTTCATAACACATTTTTTCTTATACCAGCCAAAACATCAATACGAGCTGAAACACCCCAAAAATCCTCAATATAGCTAATAAATACTGGTTTCATTATCTAGTATGTTCAAATAGGATATATGTACTGGTTTAGTAGTCAGTACAATAGAAACTGCACGGTAAGACTGTTACTAGTGCGATATAGACAACTTTACTTCGTCTACCTAAATCTAAATGATAAATCCAAATAATCACGAAAACCTAAACCAAACATATTAACACTATTCAATACCTAAACCGAATACATATGCATTATTAGAAAGAAAGTAGGAAAGTGAGAAAATTAAAAATTAAAATAAAATAAAATAATAATTAAAAAAACAAACAAACAAACTTGTCTATTGATGTGAGGCATTGTCGTGTGTATCTATCTCTTTCAAATTTATCTATATCTGATGGGATGGATTACTGTGTGCGTTATATGGGACACTATGTTTTATGTGTTTGAGGCAATACAGTCACACTATCTTTTTTATTTTTCATTACACCCAAGAATCACTAGCTACTACCTAACAAAGTAGGCAGAAAGTTTGTTACGAATTTAAGGATTATTTCTGAACACATCTTATTTGTCACATCAATTTACTATAAAATTGATAATAAATTTAGAGTTATTCTACTTATAAAAAAAATTTCATAATATTTTCACAACAATCTGAGGTTTCAACCCATCACAATTTAAAATAAAATAAAATAGAAATAGAAAGAGATTACACTAGAACCTACCACGACTTAAAATAAGCTTGTAAATTGTGAACTTTTTTTCTTATAATTGTGAAGATTCTTTATACTAGTAGACTTTCACATAAATTTAATATTTTTAGTATACGCATAGATTTCTCACTACCCATTTTCTGTTTTACCCATTTTCTATATTACCAAGCCAGGTTAGAGCTAAGAGCCCCACGTCTTGTCACTCATACTTGGGAAATAATAGACCCAAAATGAATTAATGGTCTAAAAGAGTAGTTACTTCAAATGAAATACATATGATTATGTTTATGTATTTTTAAATATCTATCCATATACATAAACATAATCATATCTATACATTTAATATAACCCAATATATAAGCTCAAATAACATGTTTTATAACTATTTTTAATTTATTTCAATCTTTTTTAAACTTGCTTTATAATAATTTTCATTTGTTTCAATATTTTTTTAACTCCTTCTACAAGTAGCCAAGTACTCCTCCTAAATCTTGGCTAGGGCATAAGCTTCCCCTCAATTGCTAGAATCCTATATCTTCACAACCAGCCTTACATCATCCCTCAAACCACTCATGAAACAACTTAGCTTATGAGCCTTGGATAAGTTTCTAATCCTATTGCTCAAAGCCTTAAATTGGCCCTTATAAGCAGCCACATAATTGGTATGCTTCAACTTAGTAAGTGATTCCAAAGGATCATCATAAGTTCTAGGCCCAAACCTCAATTGAATAGCCCTCACAAACTCATTACAACCAACTATGTCATGCTCGCAATCTTGGAACCAAATTAAAGCTTCCTCATCTAAATGGTAAAAAGCATGTATTACCTTTTCCTCATTTGGAATATGGTAGTAGTGGAAAAATTGGACGACTCTGTACACCCAAAGAGTTGGATCACCACCCTTGAACCTTGGAAACTCTAGCTTCATTTCCCTTGGAGCCATGGGAGGCCTTCCTTGCTGCCATGGAGGCTGCACTGGATTGTGTCGGTAAAGGTCCTTGTGTTGAGGTCCTTCATACTCCCTAGCCCTTACATAACCTCCTCTGCCTCCATTTTGATCATACCAAGGCTCACTGAACTCATATTCTCCCTAGGGTCCAAAAACTGACCAATAAGGGGCTATGGTGGCTAGAATTTGCCAGCATTGTGCAAATGGCCATTTGGCCTAGCATAGCCCATGCTTGGCCATGGTTCTTCAACCGAGTGCTCAAAAATGGGCAGCATGGGGTTGGTGTGGTCTTGCATAGCCCATACCATGCATTGCTTCTCCAATCGGGTTCTCAAAGTGCTCTCTTTATGGCCTACCATGTCTTGCCTCAAATGGCTCCCCATATGCCATCCCCTACGTTGGCTAGTTTGGATTTGGTCTAACCTCATGGGTTTGGAGGCCTCATTGGCATTGAATTTCTCCTCTCAGCCTCAATTAGTAAGCCTTGGTCAACTTGGTTCAACAAGGGTGGATGCTCACCCAAATTTGGATTGAACCCAGCTTGGTTTTGAGTTGTTGCCTCAGGTTGTACAACTACTCTTGATGGCCTGGATGATCAGGTTGCATTGGAGGTAGCCTCTCCTCCAAAATGGTGTGGAAGGTAGCAAAGGAGTTCTTGAATCTCTCCATTCTAGCCCCATTGGACCCAATTGTAGTTGCATGTTCATCAAGCTGTTGTTGCAACCCTTGAACATTATCATTGAGCACTCCAATTGGTACTCCAAGTCTTGTCTCTCGCACAATGGCTCGTAGCTAGCTCTGATACCAATTGATAGAACCTTGGTATTCTTCAACTAAATCACACAATCACTCTAATAACCTCACTAAATTAGTAGCTCCTCAAGGGAAATGATCAATCCGAGATGATCAATCTCCAATAACAAAGAAGAACTAAGAAAGCTAGAGAGATAAGCTACAATATACTAGTGAATTCTTATTGATAAAATGCAATAATGAAAGGGATAAAACTAGCACTCAGTTTGCATGGCCAGCTAGCATGCTGCCTCCTCATTGGTGGATCTAGATCACAACCAACTAGGTACAAGCTTAAGTAGCTCTGAAAAATAGGTACAAGTAGGGGCAGCCATAGTCTAACAAACTATGTACGGGTCTCTAATGCACAGCCTAACAAACTATGTACATGACTTAATAGCATTTTGCCAAAGTAGTAGAATAAAAAATACAAAGCATAAACAGAATGAATGAGAGATGGGCTAGACCCGAGACACATTGGGCCTTAAAATAGGGCAGGGTCTTAACAGTAACTTCTCAACCTCTAAGGTTAATGGAAGGGAAAGGTGGTTTCGAAGATGACTTGGGGAAAGGATCTTACTCTCAATGATGTGTTGCATGTGCAAGACATCTACAAGAATTGTGTTCTTGGTTTCTATTGAGCAAGAATGGGTTTAAATTTGTCTTTAAGTCTGACAAATTGTTACACACTAAGAGTGGGATTTTATGTGGGAAAGGGGTATATAAACAATTGGCTCTTAAAAATTAATGTAATGATTGTGTTTCCTATAATTAACAATAACACAACTTCTACTTACATGCTTGAATTATCTAATCTTTGGCATGGTAGATTAGGTCATGTTATTATAAAAGAATGCATAAATTAGTCAATTTAAATATGTTTCCTTTAACAATACAACCTTTCCATTTAATTGAAATAAGCATTGAAACTCTAGAATTAATACATAGTGATGTATAAGCAAGGATAAGGTATAAGTGTGAGTTGTGATTACCTGTGATCTCGAGGCCTCGTCTTTAATTGTGAGGGGAGCCTCTCTATTTGAAATGAGCTACTGTGAAGTGAGCATTGGGTTGCCCGATATGGGTCTATCCTACACATAGGCCTTAGAGTACCTCTCTAACCTCAGGGATTAGGGCGAGGAAAGGAGTCACCACCTGGTTTAGTTCTAGGAACCAACATTGACCCCATATACATAGGCTCTACCTTGCGTACTAAATCTGGAGATAAGGTACGGTTTTGGGAATGTGTTAGGCACCCAAAACCGCCCAACCTTTCGATTGGCCTTCATTTATATCATTGGATTATTTTTAATCACTTTCATTAAACGAACCCTTAGACATGCAATATGGCTAAACCACTAATTGAAAAGAATGAATCATCCAAACACATGAGATAGATAATCGAACACACTCAAATGGGTAAAAGGAAAAGATGACACATATGAATCTACCTAAGTATATGAAGACAAACAATGGAAGCGTGAGTCAACCAAACATGTTAGCATATGGCATATTAAAGGAAAAGACATGGATCACCCATTCATGCAAGAGCAAGCGTATGGTCTAGGATAGGTGACCTTCCACCAATATAGATCCAGGAATAAGTGACCTTCCATTTTTTCCAAGTCCAAGATAAGTGACCTTCCATCATTCCAGGTTTGATATAGGTGACATCTCATTTTGGGTGGAGAACCTTAAACTCAAATCCAAGTATAGACCTTAAAACTTAATTCTTGGTCTAGGATAGGTGACCTTCCATATTTTCAGGTCTTGAATAGGTGACCTTCCATCATTCCAGGTCCAATATAGGTGACCTCTCATTTCGAGTGGAGACCCAACTCAAATTTGGGTGGAAACCCTTAAACTTAATTCCACGTCCAGGACACCTGACCTTCCAATATTTGAGGTCTGATATAGGAGATCTTCTATCAATTTCAGGCCCAAGATAAGATTCATTTTTTGAAATTAAGATTAAAATTTAAAGTTTAAAATGAAATTTACATTTTCTTTAATTAACACCTTGAATAGTTAAAATTTGAAATTCACTTTTTGAAATAACATTTTGAATGGTTAAAATTTCAAAATCCTTTTCTCTCCGGTGAGTTTGCACAAACTCAAGTTCAGATAGCTTATGCGTTTTCGATACACATCTTTCATATACACACGTGCACTTTCACCTATACCCCTTTTCTGCACACCCCATTTTTGCTTTGTTTGTGTGATGTGTGTGTGAGTGTACCCAAGTTGTAGGTCGAAACAAAATGGATTGTCTCTTTAAACTTTTGACGCCCAATTTTGTACCCCTTACAACTTGAGTCCCTGGTCCAAATGAAGAAAATACTAATCTTTATTAGTATGATTGAAATCTTGTATTAAGACTAAAAGATAACATTTAATGACTAAGGCCTAGAAAATCAAGGCCAATGAACCAAAAAGGCCCAAATTGTCAAATTCTTACCTAAGTAGCATACACCACTTTCATACAATTATACGCAACTTTCATACAAACATATGCAACTCTCGTCAGAAGCCCTATTTCAAAAACCCTAGCTACAATTAGGGTTGCCTACTGCAACCTTAATTACCTCATTTGCCTCCTATAATCCTAATCACCTCATTTGCCTCCTACAACCCTAATCACCTCCTTTGCCAAATTGTATGTGTGGACCTCTTGTATGGAAATGCAAAATTGTATGTGTGGACCTCTTGGTGTGGAAGTCAAAAATTGTATGTGTGAACCTCTTGTGTGGAAGTGAAAAATGTATGGTTGAGGATTATTTTAAGTGTTTGCAACAACCCAAAACGATATGGCAAGAAACATTTTATGTTTTCACAAACAACCCGAAAAAGGATTGTGAGGGCCACTAAATCCTCATTGTGGTTAGAGCAAAGAAGGGAGTCGCCACCTGGTTTAGGTTCAGGAACCATTTATAAACTCCATATAAAAATTAAGAGTTACTGGTCTGATCCGAGTTCAGAGTTAGGGTACATGCTTGAGAATGTGTTAGGCACCCAAGCCTACCCAGCCAATGGCTGGCCTTCTTTCATATTATTAGGCTATGTCTAATGAATTATTTAATTAGGAAATCTAACCTAAACACACAAAAGCAATTTAAACCTAGAAATACAACCAAAGAATGTGAGAATAAAATATAATATGAGATGAGAGAAAATAATTCTTACTTGACTCCAAACATGCTAATCATCATGCAACTAATTGGGAATGAATTCCCAAATTATAGGGATCAAAATTGAACATGTGAGAAAGTCAAAATCATGTGAATATGGCCAGGAATACATGTGAAATATGCCCAAAACAAGGGAGAGTCATTCCAGAATTAATAAATTAAGAAATAACCACGCCAATTTGGTCAAGTATACCATCCTAGTTATGATACGGCCACAAATCAAATTTGGTATCTTTAAGCCGTTAAAGTTCGGCCTTACCATCATTAAAACAACACTTTAAATTTAAGAACATATGTTGGTCGAAAAACTTGCTGGCCATATTACGTATGAAGATTCAACTTTCAAAAGAAATCAAACCATACAAAAGCAAACTTGGATTTTACAATTCATTGAAGAGCATGGATTTCCACTTGTTAACATATTAAAAAACCCAAAGTAAATGGAAAAAATTGAGGAAACCTTTTATTTCTAATAAACTTTCATAATATTGGCGTTCTCACCCTTGTTCTCTTCCAAATGTTTAAATTAGGACTAATTTCAAGTAAAAGAATGGCCGTCAATGAGAACATGAAAATAATATAATAAAAGAAGTTCAATTAACACACAAATAAATAGCAAAAACAAGTAGAAGAAGATCAAAGTTTTAAAGAAAATAAAACAGTTTAAATATATTGAATAAAAAGAAATAAACATAAGAAAATGACACAAATAAATATTGCAAAATTAAGGAGGAGAATATGGGTCATTGAGAAGATCCATACCTCTTCATTCAAGCTAATATAGCAATATTTTACCGATTCCTCAGTCAAATCTCTTGTTGATCTATGTGTTGAAGAAAAAAAGAAAACTTAATAGAACTAAGGTTGATGATCTGATACTTGTGAGAAGAAAGGTTAGCCTTCTAGTATGAAGAATTAGAATAACCTTCTTCTTTCTAAATGTCTAGGGCTTTGCCACCTATTTTCTTCTTCTACTACTTATGCTCTCTTGCCTAGAGTTTCGCTATTCCTAAACTCTAGAAAACTCTTAGAGTTCTAATTTCTCTGCCTATTTTCTCTCTCTATATTTTGGAGACTCCCCGGTGTGTTTTGAATGCGAGGTGAAAACCTCTTTATATAGAAGTATGAGGCAATTAGGATTTCTTGGAGAAGAGGTAAAGTTCGAGTTTCTTGGAGAAGATGGTAATTAGGGCTACAAGAGGCAATTCTAACTGTACTTAGAACCTTTAAAAATTAGGGTTTCCTACGATAGTGGAGGCGTACGTCTGTATTAAAGTGGCATACTCTACTTAAGTCAGAATTTGAGCTTTTTGGTTTATTGAGTTCTCAAAATTAGACTTAGCTCTCTGAGCTTTTGAATTAGGCATGATATCCTAGGCCTTAGTCTCTAAAAATTGTTTTTTACTCTTAACACAAGATTTTGACCATATTGATAGAGATTAGTATTTTCGTCATTGGGACCAGGAACTCAGGTTTTTGGGAGTACAAAATGCAGTGTCTACAATGACTTTGGTAGAGCTTTCTCTACTTTCTTATATGTGGGAGCTATGATGTTTTGAGATATCGGTGAGGCACCTCAAGATTGAAAGCCACTACTCCTCATTGTGGTTAGGGTAAAGAAGGGAGTCGCCACCTAGTTTAGGTCAAGGAACCATTTTAAACTCCACATGAAAATTAAGGCTTAACTGATCTAATATGAGTCTAGAGTTAGAGTACATGCTTGGGAAGGTGTTAGGCACCCAAGCCTGCTCAACCACATGGTTGGCCTTCTTTCATATTATTGGGCTATGTCTAAATAAATATATAACAAGAAAATCTAACCCTAGTCACACAAAACAAATTTAAACCTAGAAACTATATAAATCAAAGCATGCAAAAGCTTAATATAATATAAAAGAATGAGAAAAGTGAATCTTACCAGTCTCCAAGCTTATTTGATCACCAAAACAATTGAGAATAAATCCCAAAGGCATTAATTATCATGTGAAACAAGAGAAAATATGCAAAATAAATAAGAAGGTATATTCTGCCCTAGCCAGCATGCACCTGTAATGAACTGTTGTACACTATATACAATAATCGTACACCACTTACAACAAATTTACCACATCATTGGGCAGACATGATTTAAAAGCATAATTCAATTGATTTTCAGGCATGAAGCATAAAATTAACAATAGTAAGCTAAAATAAACAGATTCTAAACATTAACACAGTAAATCAAGTAACAATGATTTGAATTTGAAATAAAAACATGTGAATTGAACTAAAATAAAAGCATACAACATGGAATCAAACGAACAATTCAAGGAGCTAGATATGGTTCATTGAGAAGATCCATACCTTACTCCTTAGAGCTTGTAGCAAGCTAGAAATTTTAATAATCCGTCACTCAATTTGAATCTCTAGATGATACTTGTATTGAAGATCAACAGAAAATTTTGTTGAACTTAAGTTGTGATGGAGACCCGTGAGAAAAAAGGCTAGCCCTCTAGTATTAAGTGTGGAAAACCTAAATCTTGATTTTGGAGATTGAAAAGGGATAAGAGAATGGATAGGGTTTTTTGGTTCGACTATGTGAACCTATTAGGATATAAATGTACATCTTTATTAATATTCACATATATGACAAATGTTGTGAGGTATTTGTTACCCAAATATCAACCTAAGAGGGGGGGTGATTTAGGTTGAGGCAAACTTTTTCGATTTAAATGCGGAATTAAAAACTATCTTTCAAATTAGCAAATGTTGATTTAGCAAATTTAAGAACACAATTCAATTGCAATATAGATATGATATGAAAATCAAACACAAGTATATATATAAGCAATTGAATATGTAAGAGATAGAGATAGAGAAAATCAAACACGATGATTGTTATCGAGGTTCGGCTTCCCCGTGCCTACGTCCCCGCCTCAAGATCACTTCTCGAGGATTCCCAAATTCACTAATTTGACAATCTTCTTTCGGGTGAAGATCAAAACCGTTACAAATCTTCCTTTACACAGGTGAAGAGTAACCACCGAGTGAAAAATCCTTTTCACTCTTAGGATTTATACCAAGACCCACAAATCTTCTTACAAGGTGAAGAGTAACCACCCAGTGAAAAATCCTTTTCATACTTAGGATTTATACAAAACCCTAACAAAATACTCACATGGTTTCAACAAAGTATTTGTTGTACAAGATAAGGCTCTCTCAAAGAGTAATTGTACACAATATGCTCACTCTAATAGTATATCAAGGATTTGATCAATATGGCTCAAAAAGTGTTTAGAGAAATTTTCAATCAAGGATTTTGAATGATATGAAAATATAAGCTTGAGAAGGATGGATTGATGTATAAGATGTTATCTTTTCTATCTTTGATTTCTCTTGTATGCTTGATGTTTAGAAATGAAGAAAGGGTAGTATTTATAGCCATCATGTTGTCTTGCATTCTTCTTGATTTTCAATCAATCAATTTGCTTTCTTTGAAAACTTTTCTTCTTAAGATTTTTCAACCATAATTGATATGGTTGTCTTGCATGTGAATTTCAATCAATTAAGTTTGTCTTTGAAGACTTTAAGAGATTTTTCAATTGATATTGTTGTCTTATATTTGAATTTCAACCAATCAAGTTGTCTTTGAAGACTTTAAGAGATTTTTCAATTGATATGGTTGTCTTATATTTGAATTTCAACCAATCAAATTTGTCTTTGAAGACTTTAAGAGATTTTTCAATTGATATGGTTGTCTTATATTTGAATTTCAACCAATCAAGTTTGTCTTTGAAGACTTTAAGAGATTTTTCAATTGATATGGTTGTCTTATATTTGAATTTCAACCAATCAAGTTTGTCTTTGAAAACTTTAAGAGATTTTTCAATTGATATGGTTGTCTTATATTTGAATTTCAACCAATCAAGTTTGTCTTTGAAAACTTTAAGAGATTTTTCAATTGATATGGTTGTCTTATATTTGAATTTCAACCAATCAAGTTTGTCTTTGAAAACTTTAAGAGATTTTTCAATTGATATGGTTGTCTTATATTTGAATTTCAACCAATCAAGTTTGTCTTTGAAAACTTTAAGAGATTTTTCAATTGAAGTTGGTTTTAAAGTTGAGCCTTAAAGATCAAATCTTAATAAACTTTACAAAACCTAACTCTTACTTCTCATATGTCTCGGATCATTGTCTTTGAGCTTGATTTCTTTGTCTTGAGTCTTGATGACTTTGATCTTCAATGAATTTGCAACTTATCAACTTTGCATTTGCTTGATATTTGAATTGGCCATCTTGGTCCAATTAAATCAATAGTCAAAATTAAGCTTTAAAACATAAATCATTAGTTCATATGAAAATATCATTAATGAACAACTTAAAATCATGGTTATCATCAAAACTACATGAATGTCCTTGGATTAATTAGCCAATTAATAATTATTGAAACCTTGAGGCTAACAATCTCCCCCTTTTTGATGATGACACATATGATATGATATTTTTATACGATTTATGATTTTGAAGCTTTTCTTGAAAAGCTCCCCCTAAAATAATGCATATCTTTATATTAGAGATTTTTAAATCTCCCCCTATCTTTATGCATAGATCAATTTGTCATTTAAGTATTATCAAGCAATCAATATATATGCGCATTTTTGCCAATTATTGCAAGATATGATAATTCACCAATAGATATGATAATTCATTCAAAAAAATGTCATATCTTTCTCCCCCTTGGCATCATCAAAAAAATAATAATTATATTCAATATCTCCAAACATCACTTCAACATTTTAAACAACCAAAATTAAACAAAAAATATATTTCTCCCTTTTGGTTTCTACCCCAACCATATCATATTTTTCTCTTATTTGGCATAAAGAAATAAAACAAATATATTCATATTTGTAAGATTCTTCATCCTAGTGGTTCGGATTGGATTGAGGGTTCGGTTGAAGATGCTTCAGGAAAGGATATGATGTCCCTTGCCATATGCCTAAAATGCTGATGATTTAAGCAATCTGGAAAGGACATGGGATGAAGCCCATATATTATGTACTCTCTCTCTTCTGTCATACAAAGCTTCAGGTGTATCAACAGTTGTATGAACGGGATGATTCGGATGAGGAAGATATATTTGGAGTGTATGCCAAAGATCTTCCCATCAACCTGGTGTATGAGAGAGGTACTTCAACCGAGAAGCATGATCAATAATAATCTTGCTTCGTGGAAACTTGATCAATAATAATTTTGCTTCTATCTGAGAAGATCAAGTATTTGATTTTATGAATCTCTAAATGATGCTGCATCCTCTTAGAGTGTTATCTAAAGAATGAGAGAAAATATTATCGGAGAGGTGTGAGTATGTAGTGGAGAGGTGAAGCGAATTTATAGGACAGACGCGCTGTTTGAAAGAATGGTTCAGATTTTGCTACGTGTCATGTCATAAGTGTGAATGAATGGTTCAGATTTTGCTATGTGTCATAAGTGTGAATGAATGGTTCAGATTTTGCTACGTGTCGTAAGTGTGAATGAAGGGTTCAGATTTTGCTATGTGTCAGACTTATCCAATTACGCACGCCATAGACACCGATAAATCAGGAAGTTTGAAAAAAAAATTTCTGCTTTTTCAGAAAACAGATCTTGTCGACGCATCGAGTTCTGAGTCAGTGATATTTCCGTATACGTTAAATCTCGAGATTTGAACGTTGAATTTTGAAGAAAAATCTCGGGAGTCGGGTGATAGGTACAGGCTGTTGTTCAAAAATCTGAGGTTTATTTAACACACACTAATTTTCGATGAACTTCATCATTTTCAAACTCTTAGCT
Source organism: Fagus sylvatica (assembly GCA_907173295.1). Classification (NCBI taxonomy): domain Eukaryota; kingdom Viridiplantae; phylum Streptophyta; class Magnoliopsida; order Fagales; family Fagaceae; genus Fagus; species Fagus sylvatica. The sequence goes on from OU015761.1 coordinate 46,084,163, forward strand.
TAATCTCTTATTAGATTTTCTAGAATGGCTTCCTCTTCTTCTCAAAACAAACCAGAAACAATTAATCTAAATGATACGCCTAGTGTGATGCCAGAAGTCTGGCGTCCTTACTTCCTTTCAATTAATGGCCCTGTATCAGTAACTGATTCAGTGATATTGAATGGTGAGACTGCCACCGCAGTAGCTGCCGGTCTTTGTACTCCGGAGGATGCAAAGGTTTTAGCTGGGAGGACTGACCCACAAATAATAAATGAATCATTGGCACTCACGATTCAGTGTACTGCCACTGTTTCTAACATGGGACGTCGTCTTCATGTTAGGAATATGGAAGTGAAAGCGCTGCGTTCTCAAGTCACCATTTTACAAAGGTTGCTGAAGGAGAGTAAGAAGAAAGTAGGGGAGGTCAAGGAGGAGAACAAAAGGCTGAAGGCGCTCGTGGATTCTTATGCCGATGATTTGGTAATCCGGTCCACAGAGCAGAGCAAGACCACTAATAAGCTGCAGAAGCAGTACGAGAAGCTACTAGCTGAGGTGAAGGAATTGACTTCTCGCTCTATCCCCAAATAAATGTAGTGGGAAGTGTAGTGGTTTTTCCTTTTGTGGTGACTTCTCCTTTATGGCTTTCTTTTTAATAAACTCAAGTTTGTTTAAATGATGAGTTTTATTTCTTATTTTATGCATGAACATATACGCAAATATACATAGAACTGGGCATATAATTTAATGTTCAAACAATATAACTAGGAAGATATAAAATGAACAATTTTATGAACATGATATGCATAAAATCATTTTATATTCAATTCTTAAGGTATATATAGATTTAACATAGTTGAATCAAAGAGAAGGATAATAAATTTAAGCTTATTTGATATCAACGTATCTAGCCATACCTATTTCACGTCGAATTGTGCAAAATCGTTCTTCAATGAGAGGTTTCGTGAGAATATCCGCCCATTGACTATCGGTGCTCACAAATTCAAGTTCAATGTCCCCTTTTTGCACATGATCTCTTATAAAATGGTATCTAATTTCAATGTGCTTTGTGCGAGAGTGTTGGATAGGATTTTTACTTAAACTTATGGCACTTGTGTTATCACACCTTATGGGAATATGATCAAAAAGAATTTTAAAATCCTCTAGTTGTTGTTTTATGTAGAGAGATTGAGCACAACAACTACCGGCCGCTACATATTCGGCTTCCGCCGTTGATAAGGCCACAGAATTTTGCTTTTTACTAAACCATGATACTAGTGAGTGTCCTAGAAAGTGACAAGTACCACTAGTGCTTTTGCGATCAATTTTGCAACCAGCAAAATCCGCATCCGTGTAGCTTATTAAGTCAAATGAATTTGACTTAGGGTACCATAATCCTAAATCAATGGTTCCAAGCAAATATCGAAATATTCGTTTGACTGCAATTAAGTGTGATTCTTTAGGACAAGATTGAAATCGAGGCGCAAAGACATACACTAAACATTATATCGGGTCTACTTGCGGTTAAATAAAGTAAACTACCAATCATACCTCGATATAGCTTAACGTCCACCGGTTTACCTTTCTCATCTTTGTCAAGCTTTGTTGAAGGACTCATGGGAGTTCCATATGCTTTAGCATTTGTCAATCCAAATCTTTTTAGTAAGTCTATGACATATTTGGATTGATTTAAGAATATCCCATCTTCGGTTTGCTTTATTTGAAGTCCGAGAAAGAATTTTAGCTCACCCATCATACTCATTTCGAATTCATCCTGCATAGTCTTAGAGAATTCTTTGCACAAGTTTTCATTAGTAGAACCAAATATAATATCATCAACATAGATTTGCACAATAAGCATGTCTTTTCCATCAAACATTAGAAATAATGTTGTGTCAAGTTTTCCACGTGTAAAACCCTTTTCAATAAGGAAACCACTTAGTCGTTCATACCAAGCTCTTGGAGCTTGTTTTAAACCATATAAAGCTTTTGATAATTTAAAAACGTGGTTTGGAAATTCATGATTTTCAAATCCAGGAGGTTGTTCTACATAAACTTCTTCGGCAATAAAACCATTTAAAAAGGCACTTTTGACATCCATTTGAAATAATTTAAAATTTTTAAAACATGCAAAAGCAAGTAACATGCGTATAGCTTCTAATCTAGCAACTGGAGCATAAGTCTCTCCATAATCAATACCTTCCTCTTGATTATAACCTTGAGCGACTAACCTTGCTTTGTTCCTTACTATTATACCTTCTTCATCCTTTTTGTTTCGGAATACCCATTTTGTACCAATGACGGAGTGGTCCTTGGGTCTAGGTGCAAGAGTCCATACCTTGTTTCTTTCAAATTGGTTTAGCTCTTCTTGCATGGCCAAGATCCATGATTCATCTTCAATAGCTTCATTTATGTTCTTTGGTTCAATCTTGTGAGAGAAACGCCATGTTGTTGCAGATGTTCTTGAGCTTTGATCTTGTGCTTACTCCACGTTCAACTTCACCAATGATCAATTCTTTAGGATGACTATGGACTACGTTCCAACTTTTTGGTAATTCTTCATTTTTGGTTGGAGGAAGCGCTTTTTCTTCATCTTTTGGTTCATCTACTTGATCTTTGACTTTTTCACTTAAATCAACTTGGTTAGATGAACTAGCTTTATTTTCAAGAGAAATTGGCTCATCATCACAATTATTTTTGATATGGAATGGATTAGTTTCATCAAAAACAACATGCATAGATTCATCAACAACCATAGTTCGTTTATTGAACACTCTATATGCTTTACTATTTGTAGAATAACCAAGGAATATACCTTCATCGGATTTAGCATCGAATTTACCAAGATTATCTCTATCATTCAATACAAAGCACTTACATCCAAAAACTTTGAAATATCCAATGTTAGGTTTTCGATTATTCCATAGTTCATAAGGAGTTTTATTTAAAGTGTTTCTAATGATGGTTCTATTTATAACATAGCAAGCGGTGTTAACAGCTTCAGCCCAAAAGTATTGAGGTAAATTATGTTCATTAAGCATAGTTCTAGACATTTCTTGAAGTGATCTATTTTTACGTTCTACTACTCCATTTTGTTGAGGAGTACGAGGTGCCGAGAAATTGTGTCCAAAACCATTTTGATCACAATATAGTTCAATATCTTGATTATCAAATTCTCTACCTCTATCACTTCTAACATTGTTAATTGTATAACCTTTTTCATTTTGAATTCTTCTACAATGTTTAACAAATGCTTTATGAGCTTCATTTTTATGAGCAAGAAATAATACCCATGTATAGCGAGAGTAATCATCAACAATTACAAATGCATACAATTTGCCACTTAAGCTAGCGGTTCTAATAGGACCAAATAAATCCATATGCAAGAGTTCTAGAGGTCTTGAAGTAGAAATGAACTTTCTTTTTCTTAAAAGATGATTTAGTTTGTTTACCTAGTTGACATGCATCACATATTTTATCTTTAACAAATTTAGTAACCGGCAAGCCTTTTACTAAATCAAGTTTAGACAATTTTGAGAGTAATTCCATATTGGCATGTCCTAATCTTCTATGCCACAACCAACTATTTTCATTTATGGCAGCAAGGCAAATTGATTCTTTTGAAGTCATATTATCAAAATCAATAGTGTAGACATTTTCATTTCTAAATGCCACAAATAAAACTTGATTATCAATTTCATTTACTATAATGCACATGATTGATTTAAATATTACATTATAGCCTTTATCACACAATTGGCTAATACTTAGCAAGTTATGTTTCAAACCATCAACCAAGAGAACATCTTCAATAACAAGAGAATGTGTTTTACCAATATTACCTATACCGATGATCTTTCCTTTTGAGTTATCACCGAATTTGACATTTCCTCCATCTTTTAGAGTAAGAGAAGTGAACTTGTTTTTGTCACCTGTCATATGCCTTGAACATCCACTGTCAAGAAACCACTTCTTCTTGGTAGATTTGGATATCAAGCATACCTACAAAACAATTTTAAGTAACTTTCTTTGGTACCCAAATCTTCTTGGGTCCTCTTGGGTTAGTTGGTGGTGAGGTTCCTTTAATAATCCAAATCATATTTTTCATAGGACATGTATGAATATTATGCCCTATTTTTCCACAATGTTTACATATGGGAGATTTCAAGAGGTTTTCATTAATGAAAAATTTTTGATAATGTTTTTCTTTTATTTTCGGGTTATATCCAATACCCGCTTTGTCAAAAACACATCTTTGACTACCCAACAAATTATCCAAATTTTTCTTTCCATTTGTAAAGTTAGTCAAAATTTTAGTTTAAGTTTTCAACCTTGAGTTTTAGTTCTTTATTTTCATTAATCAAAAGATTTGAATTGTGAACAATTTGTGATGATGTTTCCACATCATTTGCTTTCATTTTCTCAATAAAATTTTGTGACTTAACTTCCAACTTAATTATTTCTTCTTCTAAAAACAGATTTTTATCATTCAAAGAATTAATTTGTTTTTCTAGAATTTCATTTTTGTTTTTCAAATCATTTAATTCGTTTGAAAGAGATGTGACTTTCTTTTTAAAAGCTTTATTTTTCAAAACATTTTTCTCAAATTCTTCAACCAATTCTTCAAAAGCATTTTGTAATTCATCATAGCTATAAGATTCATCATCTAAAGAATTAAGTTTAGAAGTTACCTCATCTCCATGTGCCATTAAGCAAAGATCTTCGGTGGCGCTTTCATCGTCATTAAATGCTAGCGGACAAAAGCTCGCGTGCTCATCCTCACTTATGTTGGATTCATTTATGTATCCCAAAAGACAAAGATTTGCCACTTCATTGTCACTTGAGTTGTTATCCGAATCACTTTCATCGGAGTCATCCCAAGTTACCTTTAGAGCTTTCTTTTTGTACTTCATTTTCTCTTTGTTTACTTGAGGACACTCATTTTTGTAATGCCCCTGCTTCTTGCATTTGTAGCAGGTAGGAGTTTCAGTTTTGCTTGATTCTCCTTTATTTTCTCCTTTCTTAGGGAATCTTCTTCCAAACCCCTTTTTCTTCTTTAAGAACTTTTTGAAGTTTCTAGTCATCAGGGCAATTTCTTCTTCTTCATCTCTTTCCTCTTCACTATTGTCGTGGTCATGATGAGAGGATTTGAGGGCGAAGTTTTTCTTTGGTTTGACTTCTTCTTCCTCCACTTTACTATTCATTTCAAGCTCATACGTCATAAGTGATCCGAATAGTTCTTCTAAGGTCAACACCTTAAGATCTCTAGCTTCAGAAATTGCTGTCATCTTTGCTTCCCATCTCTTTGGTAATGACCTGAGAATTTTTCTCACATTTTCTTGGTTAGTATAAATTTTTCCAAGGGCCTTCAAGCTATTCACAATATTAGTAAACCTAGTAGACATTTCACTAATATTTTCATCTTTCTTCATAACAAACAATTCATATTCATGGACAAGTATGTTCATTTTAGATTCCTTAACTTGATTAGTTCCTTCATAAGTAACTTCAAGTTTGTCCCAAATTTCTTTAGCCGAGTCACAACCCGAGACTCTATTGTATTCAATTGGGTCAAGAGCACAATATAAAGTACTCATAGCTTTACAATTTAATTCAATGAGTCTTACATCAGCCTCATTCCATTCACTTTCTAATTTTGCTAAGGTTGCTCCTTCCACAGTTTTTGTGGGAATATGAGGACCATTTGCAATGATTCTCCAAACATGATAGTCTTGACCCTTAATATACATGATCATTCTATTTTTCCAATAGCCATAATCACTACCAATGAATAAGGGTGGTCTATGAGTAGATTGACCTTCAAGCATTTGAGGTCTAGGTGTGTTTGCCATGATCTTAACTCTAAGATTGTTAAATCTATATGTAGAGCCTTGGCTCTGATACCAATTGTTACCCAAATATCAACCTAAGAGGGGGGGTGATTTAGGTTGAGGCAAACTTTTTCGATTTAAATGCGGAATTAAAAACTATCTTCAAATAGCAAATGTTGATTTAGCAAATGTTTGATCACAATTCAATTGCAATATAGATATGATATGAAATCAAGCACAAGTATATATATAAGCAATTAAATATGTAAGAGATAGAGAGAGAGAAAATCAAACACGATGATTGTTATCGAGGTTCGGCTTCCCGTGCCTACGTCCCCGCCTCAAGAACACTTCTTGAGGATTCCCAAATCCACTATTTGACAATCTTCTTTCGGGTGAAGATAAAACCGTTACAAATCTTCCTTACACAGTGAAGAGTAACCACCGAGTGAAAAATCCTTTTCACTCCTTAGGATTTATACCAAAACCCTAACAAAATACTCACAGGTTTCAACAAAGTATTTGTTGTACAAGATAAGGCTCTCTCAAAGAGTAATTGTACACAATATGCTCACTCTAATAGTATATCAAGGATTTGATCAATATGGCTCAAAAAGTGTTTAGAGAAATTTTCAATCAAGGATTTTGAATGATATGAAAATATAAGCTTGAGAAGGATGGATTGATGTATAAGATGTTATCTTTTCTATCTTTGATTTCTCTTGTATGCTTGATGTTTAGAAATGAAGAAAGGGTAGTATTTATAGCCATCATGTTGTCTTGCATTCTTCTTGATTTTCAATCAATCAATTTGCTTTCTTTGAAAACTTTTCTTCTTAAGATTTTTCAACCATAATTGATATGGTTGTCTTGCATGTGAATTTCAATCAATTAAGTTTGTCTTTGAAGACTTTAAGAGATTTTTCAATTGATATTGTTGTCTTATATTTGAATTTCAACCAATCAAGTTGTCTTTGAAGACTTTAAGAGATTTTTCAATTGATATGGTTGTCTTATATTTGAATTTCAACCAATCAAGTTTGTCTTTGAAGACTTTAAGAGATTTTTCAATTGATATGGTTGTCTTATATTTGAATTTCAACCAATCAAGTTTGTCTTTGAAGACTTTAAGAGATTTTTCAATTGATATGGTTGTCTTATATTTGAATTTCAACCAATCAAGTTTGTCTTTGAAAACTTTAAGAGATTTTTCAATTGATATGGTTGTCTTATATTTGAATTTCAACCAATCAAGTTTGTCTTTGAAAACTTTAAGAGATTTTTCAATTGATATGGTTGTCTTATATTTGAATTTCAACCAATCAAGTTTGTCTTTGAAAACTTTAAGAGATTTTTCAATTGATATGGTTGTCTTATATTTGAATTTCAACCAATCAAGTTTGTCTTTGAAAACTTTAAGAGATTTTTCAATTGAAGTTGGTTTTAAAGTTGAGCCTTAAAGATCAAATCTTAATAAACTTTACAAAACCTAACTCTTACTTCTCATATGTCTCGGATCATTGTCTTTGAGCTTGATTTCTTTGTCTTGAGTCTTGATGACTTTGATCTTCAATGAATTTGCAACTTGTCAACTTTGTATTTGCTTGATATTTGAATTGGCCATCTTGGTCCAATTAAATCAATAGTCAAAATTAAGCTTTAAAACATAAATCATTAGTTCATATGAAAATATCATTAATGAACAACTTAAAATCATGGTTATTATCAAAACTACATGAATGTCCTTGGATTAATTAGCCAATTAATAATTATTGAAACCTTGAGGCTAACACTATTTATACATAGGATTACTAATACAACTCTCCTATCTAACCTATGTGGGATTCCTTAACATCAAGAACTAGAGAATAGTCTTCTTCTTTCTAAATGCATAGGGCTTTGCTCCTAAATTATACTTCTACCTATTCTCTCTAATTTCTCTATATTCTCTTCAATGGGACACCTTTTTAATTTTGAGTTGAGGACCTCCTTATATAGGTGGAGGAGGAAACTAGGGATCTTTAAAAATTGGGGGTTTTTTTTATGGCAATGGCGTATGCCCATATGAAAATGACGTACGCCCTGTAATAGTGTACGCCTATATGAAAATAGCATATGCTACTTAGGTCAGAATTAGACAATTTGATCTTTTTGGCTCATTGGGCTCTCAAAAATGGACTTGGCACTTTAGGCTTTTTTGAAATAGGCTTGATTTTCTGGACCTTCATCACTAAAGGTTATCTTTTAAACTCAACAAGAGATTATTATCATATTGATAGAGAATGGTATTTTTATCATTGGAACCAGGGAGTCAAGTTGTAAGGGGTACAAAATTGGGTTTCTACATATGTTTCCTTGTGATTGAGAAAATATTCACAAAAGGATTTGGAATTACTTTATCAAAAGAAAATATTTTTAGTACCCTTATGGCTGACCTCTCCTCTCATATTTATCCCTTAACATTAGTTGATTGAGAGTAAGCATGGTTTTAAAAACCGGACCGGGGAGAGAACCGGAAAAGGGAGTGGTTCCCGTACTAGTGGTCCGACCGGGGTCGGACCGGTGGTCGAACCGGTGACGTCATAAATAATTAATTAATAATTTTAAAATTATATAAATAATTAAATAAATACAAAAAAAAATTTGTAACTAATAATATAGGGTTAACAAATATATAGCAAATTTTAAAATACTTTATATGAGTTTCCACCACATTTTATATTTTGCGAAAAAAATCAAAACTAAGCAAAATATAACTAACTATGTAAATATGTAACTAAACATGTTTACATCACAAAATAAAATTTGAGATTTTATTTTCCTTTTCTAAAACATTTTTTTTTTTTTCAATTTACTAATTTATTTTTAATTCTTTTTTTAAATTAATTTTATTTAAAAAATCTATTTTATCTTCTCTTTTTTTTTTTTCTCACCCTCTTTCTTTGACCCTCTCTCGCTCTCTCTCTCCAATCTCCATAGCTTTCCCGAAAACCCACAAAGATCAGCTCTTCTTTTTTGACCCTCTCTCGCTCTCTCTCTCCATAGCTTTCCCGAAAACCCACAAAGATCAGATTTTTTTTTAGCCTTTTGATCTCTCTCTCTCAAAGATCCAAAGATTCTTCTTCTTCTAAACCTGAACAGGTTAAACTCCAACCACCACCCGCAGACGAATCTGAAGAAGAAAACCCAGGAATCACTGAACACATAATCAAGTGTGTGGACTCCGACCCTATCCAACGTAAGATTTTCGTCCATGGCCTTCCCTGGGACACCACCACCGAAACCCTAGCCTAGGTCTTCAAGCCCTTCAAGCCCCACGGTACACTGAGTTATGGGATTTTGCTTCTCTTTTTCTGCATTTTTTTTCTCGCTCTCACCGCTTCTACTCTCTCTCGAATCCACTCGGCCTCACAAAGCCCAGCCACCAAGGTTGGATCTCCAAACCCACTCGGCCTCATACGGGTCTATGTCGATTTGTGTGTTTGGATCTTTGATTCAGCTTGGATTTTGTTGAGTGTTGGGGTAATTTTGGGTAAGGTTGAACAATCAACCGTGTGTGATGTTGTGCTTGGTTTTGTTGTGGGATAAGGGAAAAAAAATTGACCAAAACGGTGCAGTTTTGGACTTAGTGGAACCGGGCCAAAACCGGTTCAACCGCTCCGGTTCGCGGTTTTTATGGTTGAACCGGCGGTTTCCGGTTTTTGGCTTATTTTTTTAATTTTTCGGTTTTTTCAAAGAACCGGACCGGATTGAACACCGGTCTCCGGTTGAACCGGTTGAACCGGCCGGTCCGGTCCGGTTTTTAAAACCATGAGAGTAAGGCTAAAAATTCAGAATTTATTTCAAAATAAGGCTAAAAAACAAGAATTTATTTCAAAATAATCTAATTAGATAAGAGTTTGAAATTGAATAAACTAAAAAGCGCTTAAATTTTTTGGGTTGAAGATGTCTCAGTGTTTTGACAATAACTCTCTCATCCTCTCTCATCCGATATCTTATTGAGGCACACTTGATGGAGTTCAAATTAAAAATAAAACAAACTTTTACAGAAAATATGAGTTTCCTATTTAGAAATATTTATATTGCCAAAATCGCCTATCAACATGAGCCTTAAAACCTGCTTTGTGATTTTGACGATTTTCTGAAGAAAAAATCACTTTTTTTTTTTTTCAATTATCTTTAATTGTGACTCTAATTATTAGCCAATTTATTTTGAATATTAGATGGATAATTTAGAAATATTTTAAACTCATTTAAACACTTAATTATCAAATTATTTGATATTATATTATCCATTTAATAATCAGGTGTGTTAAAGTGTATTACAATTTATAGTCATTAATTAAAAATAACCCAACAAATGGACCAATCATAATTAAATCATCATAATCTCATGTGTTATAACCAAATCGTTATCGATTCATTATAACATTTGCATTTGTGGTCTGATTTGAGCACATGACATGTTATTTCAATCGTCTCCACTTAAAGATTTTTTTTATTGATTTTAATTGTAGACCTAACTATCAAAATTATCCTTGATTTAAAACTCTAATTTCAAAAAGTTGTACGCTTCCTATTTTTAGAATTTTAACTCCTGAAATCCTAGTTTATGTTAGATTTAGAATGTAGGTAGCAAAATGAGATGTCTATAAGTCCATGTAAGTCAACTTAGAGGGTTGTTTTAAATCCCTATTTGTCTCTCCTTCCTACTCCTTCTAAGACTCGTCCCCTTCTGGCAGAGTGAGAGTGATCTCTTCCTCTTCTCAATCTTACTCATGCTGAAGAAGCCTTTGCATCAACACTTGGTGCTGACGAGTTAACTCTTGGATGCTAGCCATAAGGGCTTGCATATGCTTTTCCATGGTGGTGAAGGGTGTCTGACTGGTGGATCCCACGACGTTTGTGTTGCCTTCCATGGCTCGTGTCGAGACCATGTAGCTCTTTGCAGTGAGAATGGTGATATAGATATACACACATTCCAACAAACGGCGTCAACTACTCACATGAAGAAATCTGTGAGGCGATGGTTGGTAGTTTGAACGTTGGAAGATCTGCAAAAAAGGAAAGATCAATCGGAAAGACATCAGTGTGGTGCCGGCCAAAAACCTTTCGATCATTTAGTCAGTGATATTCAAAAGCTCTATTGATCTTTTAAAAAGGGACGATTTTTGTGAATAGTGTCCGTACCTCATCAGTCGCGGTGGGGTGTGCTTTATAGGGGTATATTGTTGACACATATTTGTCATTGGTTATAGTCAACTGTTCCTACAGCTGGCCGTAACAAACGCTCGATTCGTTGGCTTGGGAGCTAGAAAATGCCAAGGAAAATATTCCAGTGTTCTGATCGCAGGGGTGTACAGTGCGCTCAAGTGGAAAGTGTAGTTGTCTTCCTTATCTGAAGCTCTAATCATCCAACAATAAATGATACAACACTTGTCTTTGGGATTCTATCATTTAGACAGTCGTCCAAGAAAATTGTTATTTATTTGTCATCATCTCATATGCACCTAAAAGAACAAAAATTAAAAATTAAAAAATCCCACCAACTACAAGAGCAAAAATCTACATTTTTTAGCTAAACTTGGAACTTTCATTAATCAACGGAACAAAGTAAAGAGTCTTTCAACCAAACCTCAAAGACAGGAAAAGGAAGAGACGTCTAATTACAACATAAATCACAGTTTTGGACAGAAGCAAACTTGGCTAGTACATGAGCCATATTGCTAGCTTCACTCCTCACCCAAAGGAAAGTATAGGAAATAAACAAAATACTAAGCATCTTAGTATCATAATAGATTCACTTTATTTCTTGATGCTTGCAATGCTCAACTTTATATATATATATATATATATATATATATATATATATGATTTTTAGGTCAAATAACATTTTGTATCAAGACATTCTAGGATTAAATTTTAGGAATATATTGAAAAATGAATGTGATTGAAGCCTCTCTCTTTTGTTAAGGTTATCTTTTAAACTCAACACGAGATTCTTATTATATTGATAGAGATTGGTATTTTTGTCATTGGGACCGGGGACTCAAGTTGTAGGGGGTACAAAATTGGGTGTCTACAGATGTTTCCTTGAGAAAATATTCACAAAAGGATCTGGAATTACTTTCTCAAAGGAAAATATATTTGGGACCCTTATGGCTGACCTCTCCTCTCATATTTATCCCTTATCATTTGTTGACAGAGAATAAGGCTAAAAATTTGGAATTTACTTCAAAATAATTTGATTATATAAGAGTTTGAAATTGAATAAACTAAAAAATCGCTTAAATTTTGTGGGTTGAAGATGTCTCACTGTTTTGACAATAACTCTTTCGTCCGATATCTTATTGAGGCACACTTGATGGAGTTCAAACTAAAAAATAAAAAAATAAAAACTTTTAGAGAAATATGAGTTTCCTAATTAGAAATATTTGTATTGCCAAAATCACATATCAACATGAGCCTTAAAACCTCCTTTGTGATTTGATGATTTTTTGAAGATATATCCGATTTCCTTTTTCAATTAAATTTAATTGCGACTCTAATTATTAGCCAATTTGATTTTAAATATTAGATGGATAATTTAGAAATATTTTAAACTCATTTAGGGGGTAGAGTTTTCTCTAATACCGAAATCAATACATACGGAAGGTTAAGCTTTAAGAGACGAAACGCGACCAGCAAAAAATAAGTACAGACACAACAATAGCCTATTTGCTTCCCGGCTAATATTCATGTTCATATACATATTCATATTCGTATAAGCCTTTGGCACATCATGTCAATTAACTTGCCTCACCCAACTATGCTGCTGACACCTCCGTAGTTATTGAATGCCTTAGACTGAGTCCATTTGCCGACTTGTTTTTGTTTTGCTATCCCATATTATTAAGAATTTGGGACACGGTGCCTCACCCTACTATGTTTTTGTTTTGCTATCCCATTTGCCGACTTGTTTTTGTTTTGCTATCCCATATTCTCTACTGCTACAAATGCGTATACCAGCTTCAAATCCTCCCTAACCATCAGCAGAGCCTCTCAGATTGTCAGACACGGTGCCTTAATTGTACTTGTAGCTGACCAACTACAACAATCAGTCATCCTCTTCTGGCCTTCTCAATCCTTACCGACAAAGCTCGTACCCTTCCATCTGGCATCACTGACCTTGCAGCCCCCACCAGAATGGACTTGCTAGCCAAGACAGAACCCAAAGGACAAACCTCTGTGAGAGGATTGAAAAATATTCCTCCAAAACATTGATTGCAGTAATAAAAGCATTCCATACAAACTTTACTTCTATATTTCCAATTGGACATCTAAATTTTCTTGGTTTGGTTCAGTTTTGAGCATTCAAGCGGAAGGCTTGTTCCAAGGTCCATTAAAACATGGATTTTTGGGTGGATATCATGATTCATGAGCAATCAAATTTAGAGTAATCTTTAGTTACCCAGTATACCAATGTAATGTGTAATCATTTTGGTTAATGATGTTAACTAATTTTTATAAATATAAAAAATGTTAAATGATAATTAGGGGTGGCAAAAAAAGTCCAAACCCATTAGCCCACCAAAACCCACTCATTAATTACCCAACCAAACCCACTTATTTAATAAATGGACAAATGGGTGTTAGCCCAATTAGACCCAATTAAGTTGAGTTTTAATTGAGTTGCTTATTGGGTATCAACAAAAAGCCCAAACTAGAGAAAAAAAAAAATAAAAAAACTGAATTACGATTAATCCAACGAGAATTCAAAGTCCACGCAATTTTTTAAGCAAGATTGAAATCTAGAAAAGGAATTGGAAAAGAAAATGAAAATGGAAATGGAAAACCTAGGGGACCTGAGAAAAGAGGGGACCGGAGGAGGAGAGCTCTTCGCGGACGAGATCGCCGGTGGCGATGTGAGGGACACCGAGGAGGTTAGAGAGGCGAGAGGCGTAGGTCCTTTTCCGACGCCGGGGCAACCAAGGAAAACCCACTGGACAGGGAGGTGGTCATGGCGGAGAAGGGCGTAGGTGCCTTTTCCGACGCCGGGGCAGCCAAGGAAAACCCACTAGATAGGGTGGTGGTCATGGCGGAGAGGGGCGTAGGTGCCTTTTCCGACGCCAGGGCAGCCAAGGAAAACCCACTGAACAGAGTGGTGGTCATGGCGGAGAGGGAGGGACTTTTGGTTAAGGATAAATAATAATAATAATAATATTTGAGCAAAAAAATAATAATAATAATAGGGATATTTTAGTCATTTTAGTATTTATAGGGGTATTTTGCTCAAATAATAATAATAATAATAATAGGGGTATTTTGGTCATCAGGGATGGGAGAAGCATGGTTAAGGATAAATAATAATAATAATAATAATAATAATATAATAATAATAATAATAATAATAATAATAGGGGTATTTTGGTCATTTTAGTATTTATAGGAGTATTTTGATCATTTTGAGATTTTTGAAGGTATTTTTGTCATTTTATAGATTCTAAGAGGGTTTGGTTATCTTGGAGGTTCCAGAGGTATTTTAATAATTTTCCTAAGTTTTAAATGGATGGGTTGGGTTTTAGTTTAGATAATTGGGTTGGATTGAGTTTGGGTAATATTTACTTTATTAAATGGGTTTAAATGGGTTATTGGGTTTTAAAGGCCCAACTCACTTAATGCCTACCCAAACCCACTCATTTGACACCCCTAAGATAATATACTTTTATTTTTTTTATTTTTTTTTTAAAGGATCAGGGATCTCAACTTGAAAATTAAAAATAAATAAATAAATTTTGTAATTTAAAACTATCGAGAAATCAATAATGATACACAAGCTTAACATTGATAATTATACAGAGGCTTAACATGATAACTATACAGAAGCTTAACATTGATAATTATACATAAGCTTAACATTGGAAAGCCATAATGAATGCTGCTACAAAATTCACTTTTGCTCCAGAAATCTTTCCAATAATCATTGTGTTCCACTCTTGCAAAGCTCCTCAATGCCTTGTGCAGTAACCGATTCAGCAGCTCACTCAGCAAGGCGAGTCTGGATGGTTTCTACAACTACAGGAGGGATCAGCAAGTTGATCAAGGACACTATGATGTTTTACTTGGTTTTCATGCATCACCTGGACAAACAAGTAGGTTTACACGTTAGAATGTGTTTTCCACCTAAATCTCAGTTAGTATAACATTTGAAGTTTTGGTACTAAAAAGGAATATCAATAACCAAAGCTGGATAAAAACATACAAGGCAAACTGAAATAAATCAGTCAATCAAGATATGACTCATGTTTGCAGAAGAATGGGATACATTTGGACTAATTTAATTAACAAATTCTTTCATATAAATTATTTGTCATCATTTGGGTGCCAACACTTTAAAAATGCAATGTGAAGGAATATGTGACCCATTTCCAAACCCTTTTCATCTGTTTAGTCGGGGGAATGCTAATGCTGTGGCTGTGTTCATGGAAAGGCAGATGCAGTTATTTTACCGCAGATGCAGTTATTTTACTAGTTCACAACAATGCTGTGGGTGTGATTCAATGTAAATAAGTATAATGAACACTATCTAGTGTTGAGGCCACATCAAACCACTTAAAGCACCAATATCACCCACGATATATATATATATAATCTTACTGGTGTACCTTATGTATACATCTTGTGTAGATGGGCTATGCCTTTTTGCGTTTAATATATATATATATATATATATATATAAGTTACACCAACCAAAAGGCTGTACATTAAATTATTATTTTTTTCAATTCCACCGTTGGATCATTCTCTCTATACTTATCATGGATGTCAAATTTCATCTCACTCAGATGTCATTTACTATCCAATTCAAAAATTCATGAAGTTTACAGGTAGAGCCAACTTTTCTGGGAGAGCATCGAACAGATGCCCATTAGGTGCAATCAACTTGCCATTACAGATAAAATAGTGATGAAAAAGAAACTTAAGTAGAAGAATCTTCTTTCATCCTATAAGGGCAGCCTCCTGGATTAGTAGCATAACCTAAGGCAAGGTACTAAACCTGTGGATAACTACATGACAAAATTTGAAGAATACAAAATGTGGTTCAACGTGGTAGAAAATAAGATAGTAATATTGTGTAAGTTTAGTTGAGACCTAAATAACGACTTCAGAAAAGAATTAGTTCACCGTGAGGTCACTCCCTTAAACCAGGTCTATACGCTTGTCTAAAACTACGAAATGGTCATCAAGTCACATCTTATGAAGTGACTTAACACCCGACACTCAAATAACCACTGGCCTTCTAGTAGTAAGCCTCCGATAGGTTCACACCAACTTAAGCCCAATTACAAGAACACACTTTTGAACAAAGATAACAAAGGGAAAAGGATAGCTAGCGAACCTGCCAAACCAAATACCCGACTCCAATGCTTTAAAAGTCGGGGTTTTGGTCACATTGCTATCCAATGTCCCAATCAAACTCTTTTCATTGATGAGGAAGAACAGGAAGATGACCTAAAAGAAAGGTCTATGAGCCTAATGTCGAAGACATAAGGACATAGACAACGAGTGTGAGGACAATTCTAACCGCCTAAGGTGCATTAGAGCCATATCAGTTCAAGACAAGTATTCAGAGGATAGTCTAGATATGTCCAGGGTGAACATAGTTAGATGTTCCCTAACACAATCTAAGTAGAGTGATGACTGGGAAAATGCTAGCCTGTAGTGTCAGACTGTTTAAAGTTTTGAAACAGGTTATACCCAACATCCCATCTTAGAAAGGTCTAGCAGTTATCCCATATGACCCTTTTGATGAACCTGTACATGAAACCATTGTTATCCTAATTAACCAATTCTTTCAGATAAATTACTTGTCATCATTTGGGTGCCAATACTACCACAGGCTTAAAAATGCAATGTGAAGAAATACATGAACCATTTTCAAACCCATCTGTTTAGCCTGGGGAATGCTATGGTTGTGTTCGTAGAAAGACAGATACCATTAATTCAAAAGTTCACAACAATGAAACCAGAACAGGATTTTGTAGGTGATTCAATGGAACTCAGTATACTGAACACTATCTAGTAAGTGTTAAGGCCAGATTGTGCATCAAACCACTCAACACACCATCATCACCCACAGTATATATATATATATATATATATATATGGGAAAGGATAAAACTCAAAAGTTACACCACACAACATCACCCACAACATATATATATATATAACTCAAAAGTTACACCACACAACATCACCCACAACATATATATATATATAACTCAAAAGTTACACCACCCAAAATGCTCTACATTAAATCAATATTTGTCAATTCCACCATCAAATCATTCTCTCTATACTTAATCATAAATGGCAAATTCCATATCAGTGTATCTAGTTCTATTATCGAATATGGGTAGAGCCAGCTTTTCTGGGAGAGCATCGACCATTAGGAGGAACAAACCCGTCATACTGACTGGATAGAGATGAAAAGGAAACTTCTTTTTTTATGATGCGGAACCCCCTCAAGGAGAAGTATCTTCTTTCATACTATATGGGAACCTCTTGGATCAGTATCACCAAAGGCACGGTACCAAACCTGTGGCTTACCATGTGACAATTTGATAAATACAAAACGCAGTTCAACGTGGTCGAAGATAAGATAGTGATTTTGTGTAAGTTTAGTTGAGCCAGTGAGCCCTAAATGACGACCTCGAGAAAGAGTTAATCCTCCGAGAGGTCACAACTCACTACCTTTGACCAAAGCCTATACCCTTTTCCAGAACTATGAAATGTCATAAAAAAAAACAACTTATGAAGTGACCTAAAACCTGACACTCAAATAACCACACTAGCCTTCTTGTAGTAAGCCTTTGATAGGTTCACACGAACTTAAGCCAATTACAACAACACACCTTTTAACAAAGATAACAAAGGGAAAAGGTTTGGCAGGTTACAACAACACACCTTTTAACAAAGATAACAAAGGGAAAAGGTTTGTTGGTGAACCTGCCAAACGAATTTCCGACTCCAATGCTTTAAATGCCGGGGTTTTGGTCACATTGTTGTCCAATGTCCTAATTGAACCCTTTTCATTGATGAGGAAGAACAGGAAGATGACCTAGAAAAGGAGGTCTATGAGCCTAATGTCGAAGACATAAGGACATATACAACGAGTGTGAGGACAATCCTAACCGCCTAAGGTGCATTAGAGCCATATCACTTCAAGACGAGTATGCAGATGATAGTCTAGATACGCCTAGGGTGAACACAGTTAGATGTGCCTAACACAATCTAAATAGAGTGTTGACTGGGAAATTGCAAGCTCGTAGTGTCAGACTGTTTAAAGTATTGAAACGGGTTAGACCCGATGCATATGTTATTGACATCCCATCTTAGAAAAGTCTAGCGGTTATCCCATATGACCCTTTTGAGGAACCTGTCAATGACCCATTGATATCCTAATACTTGATCTAGCACAACTAAATCTTTCACCCACACGAAAAGTATATATTGATACTATAAGCAAATTGTTTCCACTAGGGATGGAGGAGTTCAGCGCTTCTTGGTTCGTTGGAGAAGACCAGATTTTGAGTTCATGTGGATTCCTCAAGACTAGCTGCAGCAGATTGACCCAGACTTGTTGGACTGCTATTAGAGCTGCCAGGAGCTACACTTAACGGGATAGAGTTTCTCCCACCCCAGGAGAATTGGTGCGGACACCAAATGCAAGTCAGCAATCACATGATTAGATGATAAAGGCTCACTACCCATTGAGTCAAGCCCAATTCATTTATTAAACTATTTGAACTTTTGTATTTAATATGTTTGATTACGAGCTTAATTATTTACTGTAATTGATTATGGATTACTTTCTTTCCTTATATGATGTAACACCAGAAGGTCTACTTAAAGGCCCAAAAGAACATTGTTGGGATTTTTCTCTCTAGCTTGATGGTGATTTCAAGAAACCTTAGGTGGTGAAGATTAAGGTTTTAGGTAGCTTTAGGTGGTGAAGCCTAGAGTTGTTTTGTTTTTACTTTTTCAACTCCTTGGTGGCTCCTTGTGAGGGTTCAACGCCACTCACCGGGTGACTAAGCCGAATAAAACAAACTCTTCATTTGCCACCCATTCAAATTCTTTTGGGAGTGTGATGCATAAGACTTTTCCCTTTACTGCTTCTTGCTTCTTTCCCTCATTAGTAGGCTTGGGTTGTATGGGTTAAGTTTAATCTTCTTTCCCTCAAATAAAAATGAGCAAGAGTTTCTTTTCCTTTTCTTTTTTTTGGGAATGGGAGAGGGGAGGCGGGTTTGAACCTGCGACATTGGGATTAAAATCTAAAGGGGATAGGGGAGGATTCCATAAAATGAGCAAGAGTTTGAGCGATAATAAATTGTGACACCCAGATCATAAAGCCAAGGTCTGCCCAAAATAATGTCATACATCCATTGGGATCACATCAAACCATATCTCATTGATGGGGGAGCAGAATATTTATCTTATTTTTATCTTATTTAATTCTGGAGTTGATTGTATGTTTATTTTAGGTCTTAGTATCTAATCAAGTTTATTAGTATTTTATATTCCAATAATTGGGCCGAGCCCATTAGAATTAGGGTTTCTTTTGTTAAGGCTTAGTAGCTTATATAAGCAAAATTTGTACTCATTTTTAAGGAACTGGATGATTAATGAAAATTTGACGATTTGAGATGCGTCTCTCTTCTTCGTTTGGTGGTGATGCCAAACACCCCTCAAGTGGTGATGCCTAGGGTTTTGTAGGCAGATTCTAGGTGGTGATTCCTAAGATTTGTTCTATTTCTATCTTTCTTTTCCCATTTATCCTATTTTTCATTGTTGTCCTGCATCACTCATCCTTGCAGGAAAGGAATTAATGGGGGAGGAGAAACCTCTCCTTTATGTCTATGGAAGAAGTGTCTACCCAAGACACTTTATAGGGTTTAGGGTGGAGGATAGGTTTCAAGCCTAGACAGGTGAAAATACTTGAAGAGACTGTGTTAATTCAGCTCCCCCTATCAATGATGACCTTACAATTATTGGTTCCACACTTGAGTAAATATGGAAAATTGCACTCCACCAATCCCAAAAGAATTAAATGGGGATTTTTAGGGTGTTTCGGTCAATACAATTAAGAAATTAAAAAAAAAAAAAAAAGGTTATAAAACATGTTATTTGAGCTAATATTTGGGTTAATGTACTTAGGCTAATATATTGGGCTTCTAAAATATGTGGATTTTAAATTTTATGTTTATATATTTTAATAGCAGTAACCCGAAACCATACATCGATATTAACCGGTACCGAAATATTTCATTCCCCTAACCAAACCAAAACAGCCTCTGGTACGATATTGACTAACTTTGGATTGTATTCCAAATATTATCATTCTGATGTATAGAAAACCGCCCCTTCCAACAATCCAACATATGAATTACCCTCCTAGGCATGTCCCATTGCACCCCAAATAAACATAATACTAGAGACCATAAATCTCTCACAATATCGCAAAAAGTAAAGAAACAATACTAAATTCCTAATAAAGAAACATCACCGAAGAATTTTGGCCTAAAAATCAGTAACACTCCAAAATGTAATTCATCTAACATGAATCAAATTATTTAACCATATACCAGCCCAAAGTATAACAAATATACATGGGAAAAAGCTAAACATATGGCTCTGGGTCACCTACAAGTACTATGCACTTAATAAGACGACCTTTTCAAAATATCTCGTCTCTAAGTATTCTATACTTTCAAATTTCATAAAATTATTTTTTTATGAATAATTTATTCCTCCTTTCTGGCTGTGCTTACTCCTTCACTAAATGTCTTACATAAGAAAGGTGGTTGCCTGACTTTCTGATGTGCACAGTTCTGGATCTGATCATTTCAATTACTGTCTAAAAGCACATATTTCTTTAGTCCACCAATTGTTAACCATGTGTTTTACTTGTCCATAACTCTTCATCATTTTTTTTTATTTGGCAAGTTACACACACACCCAATGTTTGTTGAACCCATGACCTCACCCTCAACCTAGGACTTATAAGGGGGAGGAGGTGCCAGTTGAGCTAGAGCTCATTGACACCCTTCATCCCTTTATTAACCATTTGTTAAGCATGAACATCTTCACATCCTAAGCTTCTGCCAAAAAGACTCTTACAATGTGTCGTTTCTCTTCTCCACAAATGTCACGTCCATCCCATTACAGAATTCAGGCTGGTGTGCCACTTTAAAATTCAACCATAGGGTGAGCACCGAGTACTCTGTCCCAAAAAACAAGACACTCATCACTTTAGAAACAGCATCAAATTATGGAAGAGTGTTGGAAACACACTTCAAAATTATACTGAACCTGTTTTGGATACTACAATGAGTGACATATTGAGCAGATTGTGGACCAATACAACACACATGGAAAAACAACAGAGAAAAAAAAAAAAAAAAGGCCCTAAATTCTAATAGACCACATATGTTGGCTTCTTCACTTGAACCATGTCTTGGGGTAAGATTTTATTGGTGAACAATCTTTGGAAAAGGAATATTTTGATCATTGATTGGTGTTATATGTGTAAGAGTAGAGGATAATCAGTTGAACATTTCCTTCTTCATTGTTCAGTGGTAAGAGACATTTGGTCTTTTGTTTTTGCATTATTTGGAGTTTCTTGGGTTATGCCAAAGATAGTGATTTAGATGCTTTATTGTTGGCAAGGGAAATAACATCAACATAGCTAAGATATGGATGGTGATTCCATTATATTATGTGGGCCTTTCGTGTGAGCATAATAGCAAAACATTTGATGGTGCTAAACATTCAAATCAAGTTATCAAACAATCTATGATTAAGATGTGTTTATGCTTGGATGAATTCCCTTGGAAGTATTCCTTCTTTTCCTTTTTCATATTTCCTGGGCTCTTGAGGTCGTAATTCTTAAGTAGTTTAGCACACGTGTATTCAAACTGCAACCTATTAATTTTTTAAAAAATTATTTTACTTTAGGAAAAAAAAAAAAAAACAGCTACCTTTCAGAAAAATCCTTCAAAACATCAAATAATCACATGTTAAAAAACAAAATATACATAAATAATAAGCGAAACATATTCTTTCAGAAGACGCAAGTATGAAACCAGCTACCTTTCACTACACCGATCAGTACTTCAAAAAAGAAATAAAACTAATATTTGATGCACCTGAAACTAAGTGACAAATAAACTAGAAAAGAGACAAAGATTGAAAGCACAACATCTTAGTCATGTTTTATCAGTTGTATCTGCATAATTTATTCCAATAAAGAGCTAGAATTTAAATCCTCACCTTTGTGGCATATTTTCAACTTCTTTCTCTTGATTTTACTTTCATTTTCCCCACCATTTATCAACGTATAATCTTGTAGAGGGTGATACTTCATTGACACCAACTCTTCTTTTGCTGTATCAAGCCTTCGTTTTTCATCTTTCTGCTCATAAAACATACAAAAACATCACAAACAACGAACTCTGAAACTAACAAAATAGTGCCTACTGCTTAGTGAGAGAATGACACTTACATGGGCTTTCTCAAACCCTAAAATCTGTTGCTTGCAAAGCCTAAGTTCCATCTCAAGGGCATGAATCCGAGATTCAAAAGGCACAACACATTGCTCAACTATTTCCTTTTGCCGACCTCGGATTACCTCTGGCTGCCACACATTCAAAGCTACTGATGCTTGTCTACAATCCCAAGATCACATCACCCACAAGTCCAAAACCATATGGCATTAGAACTGAAGCAAAAAAAATAAAAATAAAAATAAACACGTGGCATCTTTAATGAAAACTACAATGGCTCTAAGACATGTAACGGTATGACCATTAAAAACTCATTACAATTTCAACTATGCTTTCTTTTTCACCTTAAAAGCAAGAATATTGAAATCAGTAAATCACACATAAATACAAATTAAAATGAAAAGATAAAATTCCAATATCCCTTTTTCTTCTATTTTTCTCTTCTTTTTTCCTCATTTTCCCAATATTCCTTGGATTTTGTTAACAAATGCCCTAAAGGGACAAGTCAAATTGTATTTAATACTCTATTAAAATTATGTTTGTTTACCTTCTTTAAAATAAAAACACCACAAAACCCCCTTTGTGGTTTTGATACAGAAACCCCATGAAGTTTTGATTGTAACAATTAACCTTGTGGTATTATTTTATGTGTAAACCGCTAAACATCTTTGAAAATTTAATGCTAAGCTGCTTATGTGATGACACGTGACATGCCCATATTCAGAGCTTACTGTTTACATTCACATAAAACACTACCACAAAGGTTTCGTGTTACACTCAAAACCCCCTAGGGTGGTTAAGTGTTAAACAATTAACAAATTAGTAAAATACATAATAGACAGAGTTTAGCTACAAACCATTTTGTAGCGCCTTAAACTACAAACCAACAATGTGACAACTAAAAAGACCATCCACATGTATTATTTAAATAAATAACATGACTCATTAAATACGTCATGGGACAAAAAGTACACATAAAAGTCTATCTAGTTTCCCTCATTATCTCAGAATGTGGTTTTTGTGTGTTTTTTCCAAAAACTGAAATCAAACAATATACAAATACTATTAAGAAGACATTATCAAATTTTTTTTTTTTTTTTTTAATAAAACGTATACTACAACTAATAATTGAATATTTAATAGTATTAATAATTACCTGACTAATCGTAAATGTGAAAATTCCGCAACAGTTGCTCTCAATTTCTCCTTCTCATCCTCCAACCGTGTTTCAATCTGCCGAAGCTTTCTAGAATGTTCCGCAATTTGACTCTCCTTTCTAAGCACCGCCCTCCTCTTCGCCGCTAACTTCTTCTCTCTATCTCTCTCAAACCTAAACAACAACAACTTTATCAATACGAATACAAAACACCCCGTTTAGCTACAATGAAAGAAAAAAAAAAAAAAAAAAGTATTTTACCTTTCTCTGTAAAGGGTTTTGGTGCTGGAGTTGGTCTTGCTGGAAGATGAAGAAGAGGGGAAATCGGAGGAGAGAAGGTGGGACCAGAAGGATTGTTCGTTGGAGAGTGTGTGGAAGCGTCGGCAGGAGATGGAGATGGAGCAGAGGTCTTTATAGGTAAAACCGCTGCTTTTGATACCGATTTCTAGGATTCGCCTCCACAGCTCCTCTGGCAGGAATGAGATTGACATTTTTTGTTATTGTGCGTGTCCGTGACACACAGGAAGACAATGAATCAAAGTCGCGTTGTTCTAGCCGCGACTTCTGTTTTCTTTTATTTGGAAGTAATAAAAGTAAGAACAAATTACACGTTACACCATTTGATCAAAGTTACAATACTTTCTATTAAATTTTGTTAATACCGTTGGGTTTTAATTTAAATTTGATTTTTTGGATTTTTTTATCAAACACTAAAAACTAAAAACATATTCATTGAACCCGATTAAACCAACACCTAACCCATTGTTTTAACCAGTTTAAACACTAAAATAAACCAAAAAGTAGCATCATAGGTAGACCTGGCAAAATCTGACCTAGGCCTATTTCTCAACCCTAATCCAAAGGAAAAATATAGGTATGGATAAGAGTATTTTTGACTCGTGAACAAAGATAGTATCAACCTGTACCCGACCCGTAAAATGTTGGATTGGATCAACCCGCGGTTCACACGGGTCGACCCATTTTTCAAAGATTTTTTTTTTTTTTTTTGTGCTTTCGGAGTCTATATTATTATGTTAGGAATTAAAGTTTTATGAGAGCTTTTTTTGAATGATTTGGAATTTGACTATTATAAAAGTTAACATAAACCAATTAAAAATACATTTCTTAAATTAAATTTGTATTTGAAATAACTTAGACTTAACCAAAGCAACACACAAAATTGGATATTCTCTCTTGGTAGAAAGAGAATTGCAATCTATTTTCTTCGTTTTATTTAATGACACACGCTCTTTTGAGTATTATTATAACTATGTTTACTTCTTAATCAACTTTTAGCATTTGAGGTAAAATTCTTAATATCAATCTTGTCTTTTACCAAAAAGTTTAGAAACCTTGATTTGTACTTAAAGTTAATTACATGGATTTGAAGATAATATCTAATCCATTAAGAGAATAGCCATATTTATTAACTTTAAAATATTTATTGACCCGTTTACATTGTATACTAAAGTTATATTAAAACTTTGTATTGTAAATGAAAATATTAATGAAATTACTCACCAACTTGAGGTGCAATTTTCAAGTATAAATATTTTCACTGCTAGAACTACTACCAACTTCGAGTAGATTGAGGTCCAATTCATATTAATTTAATTTAGTTTACTTTTTTTTTTACCTAACATATTATGTTTTATTCTTGAAACTTTATATATATAGTCATCTTGATAGGTAATTTAATTTAATTTCATAATTTTCATGCGACTAAGTACATCTAAGGAGGTTGATAATTTGATATGGTTTATGACATCTAGTATTTTTTTTCCCATATTCTTTTATTTGTGAGTGTTTTTGTTTATGTGTTCTCTTATTTGTATTGAAAGGAAGACAAAGAAAACTAAATGATAATTTTGGACTATAGGATCAAGTTTATTTTCATTTTATATATATATATATATATTTATATATATTTTCATGTGTAAAAATACGGGTCAACCCGGTTTTGACCCGATCCTTAAAAGACTAGTTAAGGGTCATAGGTTGTGCAACCCATTTAGGACGACCCGTTTTTTTACCTGAACCCGCATGGGTCGAACCCGAACCCAATTGACTCGACCCGTTTGGCAGGTCTAATCACAGGAAAGCAACTCCTCAAATCGTGAACATAAAATTGTGATACCCAGCCTTCTCCGATGTTATTTTGTTGATATTAATCAAGTTAAAACAATTGGGTTGGCTGTTGGTTTAATTGGGTTCACCGGTTATGTTTTTAGTTTTTAATATTTGACTAAAACAATATGAAAAATCAAATTTAAATTAAAAACTGACGATGTTAACAAAATTTAAAAGAAAATAGTCAATTGAAATGAAATGAACTTAGAAGACTGAATTAATAAAAATTTAACAAAAAATAGTCAATTGAAACGGAATGAAACTTAGAGGACTGAATTGAAACGGCCAAAACTTTTAAAATACTGAATTGAACTTTAACCAAACATAAAGGATGTAATGTGTAATTTGGCCTAAAAGTAAATAGAATTTTATAAATTCAACAATTCAATTTGAACCTTATCAAACATTTCATTTTAAAAAAAGAAAGATAAAATGACATCTCTCTCTCTCTCTCTCTCTCTCTCTCTCTCTCTCTCTCTCTCTCTCTCTCTCTCTCTCTCTATCTCTCTCTCCCCGTTTGTGAATAAATGACACTCCTACTTTAAGGTATTTATAAATTAAATAGAAATATTTTTTAACATATAATATTTTGTTAGTAAAAACTAATTGTTACATTTATACAAATCTTAAAAGGGTGAGTGTCATTTCTTGAGTGATTATTCAGTAGTCCAGCACTATAAATAAACTGAACTATAACCCGCGCAATGCACGGCTCTTTTTCATTATTTTTCTGAAACTATGTTTCTAACAAAGCAACTTAACTAAGAAGAAGGAAAAAATAATAACAATAATGAAAAGTAAAAAAAAAAAAAAAAGTGTAAAATAGAAAATGTAAATAATTTTTCTTTGCGCTTAAAAATAGAAATGATCATTTTTATTATATCTCATCAAATGTATTATACTGATTTTTATTATATTTCATCAAATATATTATACTAAGTCTTATAAAGATAACTACCAATAACTTTCTAGCCTAGTTGTATCGATTCTTTCAATTGAGTTTATATCCCGGAGTTGTATTCACTTAGCAAAAAAAAAAAAACTCACTTCACATCGTTTATGAATTTCAATCACTTTGGTAAACCTCAATTGTTTCATATAGGGATTCTAAATATTCAGAGATTTCTCATTTTTGTTTAACTTACAACACTTTGATAGTACAAATAAATAATACAATTTGTCACATATTTATCCTATCTTTACCTTTTTTTACTTTCTTTTATTTCTCTTTTCATCTTTTTTTTGGGCAATTTATCACTTATTAATAATCACATAAATAATATATGTGACCTTAGAAGTCTATCATATAACAAATTGGTCCACGAAGATAAAAATGACAATGTCATCTTAAGTCTAACACGTATCTCTTAGGAAAATTTAACACATAAAAAAAAAAATGTTAAGATGTTATTCTCTCTACCTCTAAAAAAAATAAAAAATAAAAAAATCGTCACAATTGCCTCTTTGGTTATCTCTAAATGATATTCCATTGATGTCCAAAATCTCAAATAATTTGAATGTTGCCTCACTAATTCTAATATGAGTGTTGGAAAATAATTTATACTTAACACTTACCCCCAAAAAAATATTAAGCAGATAGTTGTCAAGTTATTTAGCATATCCAATTGTGTAAAATAAAAAATGATCAAGTCAAGCTATATTTTATATGTAGTTAGATAGTATCAGAAGTTGTAAAAAAAAAAAGCATTTTTGGTTGCAAAAATAAAGGACTACATACAACTTAACCAAGCAAAAATATTTCGAATATATCCAATTTTATAAAAATAAAAAGATCAAGTCAAACTAAATTTTATATGTAGTTAAATAGTATCAGAAATTGTAAAAAAAAAAAAAAAAAAAGTAAAAAAAACATTTTTGGTTGCAAAAAATAGAGGACTACAACTTAACCAAGCAAAAATACTTCGAATGTAAAATATACATATTGCATATTGCGTAGAAAAACTCATCCTAACTATATCCTCCACTCTTTCAAGACCAACTCAGCTAATGCATCTGCATGCATGAAAAAAAAAAATAAATGATCAGAATCAATTGAGATTGCTAATAACAATGAGACACGTTTTACTCCACCCTTTAAGATCAATTCATTAAGGTATCTCATGACAAAAGAACATCCTTTTACATAATTATAGCTAGTCATATAACTCACGAAAGAATTTCATATAATAATTCAAATGAATATTTTAAAAACATGAGATTCTGCCTCATGCTCCTTTTCAGTTTTCACGAAGTTATATTGTCATACAATGACTATTATCATTGATTTAACTTTTAAAGCAAAAAGGAAACGAAGCTTTTATAACCAAACCACATATATAGTAAAAGTATCATTTTTCAACGTATCTGCAAGTATTAATAGCTATTTAGCATTCAACTTGGAAAAAAACTCAACCTAATTGTAGCAGTTTATAATCTAAACAAATCTTTGCTCTTTAAATAAAGAAAATATAATTTTCAAATATGCAATTATCAACATACCAAATACGTAGAAACTTAACCTAAGAAAAGACGAAAATAAAGGTAATACTTTTGTAAACTTTATCTTGTCCAAACTCTTATTTCCACTTAAATATTAAATATTAAAAAATAATTGTACAATAATAAGTAAATTAGATGTAAACAAAAATAAAATATAATAAAAATTGATACAAACCTGAAGAAGAAACAATACAGTGGGAGAAAGTGAGAAACCAAAAAGTTATAAAAGTGGAATCGAAAGGAAATGAAGACAGAAATAAATTTGGTGATCTTAGGGATTGAACCCAAGCACTCACAAAGGGGAGGGACTTTTTGGGGAGAGGAATGACCATTGAGGTGAATGCTCGAATTGTAATTTAAATGCATATTTGAAATAATATATATTGCATTATAATAGATTGGGCTAAAATATCTATTTATATATGAATTAATTAATAAGATCATTCAATTTATTAAATATGAGCATTTAATTGGGTAGTGGGTATTTAATTTATTAATGGTGCAGTTTTTATTATGGGGTAGTGGGTATGTAATTTAGTTTATTTAATTCGTGTGCCACCTTAGATGCTACGTGCCAAATAGAAGACGTTGTCTTAGATGCCACGTGGCAGAAAGATGACAACGTCTTCTGCTTTAATTTATATATAGATATAGATATAGATGTGTAGTCCCCTTCTCACATATGGTGTGTCCCATTACATGAATAATGGGTCTCACCAATTAAATTCATGGTAGGACCCATTACTCTGTGAGAGTAGGAACTATGTATTTATTTGTAGTTTGAAACTATTGAATAATTTTCCCATTTCATTAAACCTTAAATTGGTGTAATTTTTTTTTTTTTTTTATGACATATGACTGTGATTGACTTAAGTTAGAGTCGTAATGAACTGAATTGTTGCTTAAATATATATATATATATATATATATATATATATATCATTTATGTTCATTTATTTAACAAATAAGTTAAGCTCAAGTCTAAGTTTAATCTTGAATAATAAACAAGCCTTACTCAAACATAATAATATGTTCCTGAACAAGTTTGTGAGAATGAGATTCAATTGAAGTATGTATTATTTTATATGTTTATATGTATGTACTAGCTAGTTATCATAAATCCATGGTTTTAAAAACCAGATCGGGGAGAGAACTGGAAAAGGGAGTGGTTCCCGTATTAGTGGTTCGTCCAGGGTCGGACCGGTAACGTCATAAATAATTTAATTAATAATTTTAAAATTATATAAATAATTAAATAAATACATAAAAATTTGTAACTAATAATATTGGGTTAACAAATATATAGCAAATTTTAAAATACTTTATATGAGTTTCCACATTTTATATTTTGAGGAAAAAAAAAAATCAAAGCTAAGCAAAATGTAACTATGTAACTATGTAAATATGTAACTAAACATGTTTACATTATGAAATAATAATCCTTAAACCAAATAAGTTCTAAATTCTATTACATGCAAACAACAAAGAACGGTAAATGTTCATTTGATAATCAAAATGCAACTATGTCAATATGTAAGTAAACATATTAACATTACGAAATAACGATCCTTAAACTAAATAAGTTTTGAATTCTATGGAACTCAAATTAGATACGGCAAAAGGTGTACAAACATTTTCTGAAGGTCAGATTTTCTGAAGGTCACAGAAAGTATTTCTCAGTTCTTTCCTGATAACTACAAAAAGCAGAAGATGAAAACTTTAAAATCATTAAAATCAAGCTGTCATTGTAAACATTAAACATTAGAGGTGAGCAGCAATAATATATGTTCACTCGAATAGTAACATCATATGCATTAAAGATTAACACCAAAACTTCAACAATTCAAAAACCACATAAAAACAAAGCCTACCATCAAAGTTCTTGCGCGCTTGGCTGCTGAAGAACAAAACAAAAATCGATATAAACTTAAGTTAGTACTTTAGCTAGGATTAAAGATTAAAAATTAAAATGTCACTGCAAATAAACAGTAGCTCCAGGAAAATCAAAATCAAAATGAAAATCACCTAGCTCCAAGAAAGGAAGGTCACCGTGAGGGAAAATAATAAAAAACAGTAGCTCCAGTCACCATGAGAGATCGAGATGCCGGAGGTGAGACTGTGAGTCACCATGAGAGTGAGAGTGAGAAATCGAGATAGCGTGAGTGAGAGTGAGAGGGATAGAGCGGTGTGAGTGAAGGTCACTGGCGTGAGTGAGAGATGGAGAGAGCGTGACCGAGAGGGAGAGAGCGGCGTGAGGGAAGGGAGTCACCGGTGTGAGTGAGAGTGAGAGGGAAGGGGGAAGCAGCATGAGGGAAGAATCAAAGAAACATGAAACTGAAAGTTAGGTTTAGGATAAGACAAAATAGACCAAAACGACGTAGTTTTGAAATTAGTCAAACCGGGCCAAAACCGGTTCAATCGGTCGAACCACTGGTTTCCGGTTTTTGCCCTCTTTTTCTAAATTTTTGGTTTTTTAAAGAATCGGACCAGATAAGTCACGGTCCCCGGTTGAACCGGCCGGTTCGGTCTGGTTTTTAAAACCATGCATAAATCTCAATCTCGAGTATTAGGTTGGCTAACAGTGCATTTGGTGCCATTAACAATGGGTAAAGGCTAGGTGTTGGTTGCAACTGCTTTGAAATGAGCAGATAAATGTAAAGTAAAAACAAGATAAACACAAGGAATTTTACGTGGAAACCCTATATGTTGGGGAGGGAGAAAATCACAGGGCTCAAACCAGTCGAGTATTCCACTATGTATTTAAATATAATTTCAAGAGAGATGTGTTTACAATGGAGAAAATAATAGAAGAAGAAGAAATTTTGAAGCTCTTGGAGGGGTGGAATTCTCACAAATGGAGGAAGAGCTTAATAGGAAAGCTTCTCAGGTAAAAGCTCCCCTCTTTTGGTCTTCATTCTTCACCTTTTATAGCCAAAAGGAGAGAGACGAGTCATTGGAGGAGTACAGTGGTGAGAAAATCCAAATATACGTATATCAGACCAATTTGGCTATATGCAAGCCATTACGGATCCCACCAAATGCTAACACTATTTTTTAGTTGTTTCTTCTACATACAGCATGAGCAGATTACCCCAACATTGGCCTGCTCTGCTCCTTGGAACAGTGGAAATACTTTCAAATATCAGACGACTACAATTCTTTTTTCCTTTAGGAAACGTGTATGGTCAAGAAATCGTGATTAAGCAAACTGTCAAGATTGTCTCAACATTAGGGTGCAACCCCCTGTACAATGTATAAATGTTTAAAATATACTTACATAGGTCGAAGATTGAATTGTGTAAGTTTGTAATATGTTTATAAGTTATCAAATTATTATGCGTAACTTATTGAAAATACAAATAGTGTATTTTATACGAAAATTATATGCACGGAGTTGAGTCTAATTTTTATAAGTTAATAAAAGAAAATCATTCTATCTAATTTACTCAAGCAATATAACTTCAATTATAATTTAGTTAATAAGTATTAGCATATATTTGTGAAGGGTTGTTGACACCTCATTTTGCAACCATAATTTTCACTTTTTTACACTTTAGTGAAAAAGGATAAAAGAGTAATTTCCCAAAATCCAAGGATGTTTTATTATTATTATTTTTTTTCTTCTATATACTTTTTCTATTTTTTTTGTTTCTCCCTATGGTTGCCCCATTGAGGGGGTTGCCGTAGCCCCAAGTCTTGTCGGGCTTACCCAGGACCGACCTTGTTAAAAATATAACTATTCAAAGTCATTATTAGTTGTGAAGGGTAGGGTTGGTTGGTAGATAACAAACTACATTTTGTTTTGCTTTAATAATATAACTTACCAAGATAACAAATAGTCAAAATATTCTATTATTTTAGGGTTGGTAGATATATAATTGTGAGTGCTGAGGAGGGTGGGCTGAGTTCTTTGTTTGTGGGGATACATGACAAATCCAATTCATAGCTATCTTTTGCTGCACCTAGTGGGAGACCTTGTGGTTGCCTTTTAGACTCTGTCATAATCATAAAAACATTTATTTTGTTGTGAATTATTGATGTTGCCCATGTGCTAAAGTATATATATTATTAGGTTTGCTTTTGACGTGGAGATTCTATCTTTTGCAAACCATGCTTCTAAGTGTAAATATATATATATATGTAGAAGTGTAATGCTTTATGTTAGCCTCAAGGTTTCAATAATTATTAATTGGTTAATTAATCCAAGGACATTCATGTAGTTTTGATGATAACCATGATTTTAAGTTGTTCATTAATGATATTTTCATATGAACTAATGATTTATGTTTTAAAGCTCAATTTTGACTATTGATTTAATTGGACCAAGATGGCCAATTCAAATATCAAGCAAATGCAAAGTTGACAAGTTGCAAATTCATTGAAGATCAAAGTCATCAAGACTCAAGACAAAGAAATCAAGCTCAAAGACAATGATCCGAGACATATGAGAAGTAAGAGTTAGGTTTTGTAAAGTTTATTAAGATTTGATCTTTAAGGCTCAACTTTAAAACCAACTTCAATTGAAAAATCTCTTAAAGTTTTCAAAGACAAACTTGATTGGTTGAAATTCAAATATAAGACAACCATATCAATTGAAAAATCTCTTAAAGTTTTCAAAGACAACTTGATTGGTTGAAATTCAAATATAAGACAACCATATCAATTGAAAAATCTCTTAAAGTTTTCAAAGACAAACTTGATTGGTTGAAATTCAAATATAAGACAACCATATCAATTGAAAAATCTCTTAAAGTCTTCAAAGACAAACTTGATTGGTTGAAATTCAAATATAAGACAACCATATCAATTGAAAAATCTCTTAAAGTCTTCAAAGACAAACTTGATTGATTGAAATTCACATGCTTGATTGAAATTCACATGCAAGACAACCATATCAATTATGGTTGAAAAATCTTAAGAAGAAAAGTTTTCAAAGAAAGCAACTTGATTGAAATTCACATGCAAGACAACCATATCAATTATGGTTGAAAAATCTTAAGAAGAAAAGTTTTCAAAGAAAGCAAATTGATTGATTGAAAATCAAGAAGAATGCAAGACAACATGATGGCTATAAATACTACCCTTTCTTCATTTCTAAACATCAAGCATACAAGAGAAATCAAAGATAGAAAAGATAACATCTTATACATCAATCCATCCTTCTCAAGCTTATATTTTCATATCATTCAAAATCCTTGATTGAAAATTTCTCTAAACACTTTTTGAGCCATATTGATCAAATCCTTGATATACTATTAGAGTGAGCATATTGTGTACAATTACTCTTTGAGAGAGCCTTATCTTGTACAACAAATACTTTGTTGAAACCTGTGAGTATTTTGTTAGGGTTTTGGTATAAATCCTAAGGAGTGAAAAGGATTTTTCACTCGGTGGTTACTCTTCACTGTGTAAGGAAGATTTGTAACGGTTTTATCTTCACCCGAAAGAAGATTGTCAAATAGTGGATTTGGGAATCCTCAAGAAGTGTTCTTGAGGCGGGGACGTAGGCACGGAAGCCGAACCTCGATAACAATCATCGTGTTTGATTTTCTCTCTCTCTATCTCTTACATATTTAATTGCTTATATATATACTTGTGCTTGATTTCATATCATATCTATATTGCAATTGAATTGTGATCAAACATTTGCTAAATCAACATTTGCTATTTGAAGATAGTTTTTAATTCCGCATTTAAATCGAAAAAGTTTGCCTCAACCTAAATCACCCCCCCTCTTAGGTTGATATTTGGGTAACAATTGGTATCAGAGCCAAGGCTCTACATATAGATTTAACAATCTTAGAGTTAAGATCATGGCAAACACACCTAGACCTCAAATGCTTGAAGGTCAATCTACTCATAGACCACCTCTATTCATTGGTAGTGATTATGGCTATTGGAAAAATAGAATGATCATGTATATTAAGGGTCAAGACTATCATGTTTGGAGAATCATTGCAAATGGTCCTCATATTCCCACAAAAACTGTGGAAGGAGCAACCTTAGCAAAATTAGAAAGTGAATGGAATGAGGCTGATGTAAGACTCATTGAATTAAATTGTAAAGCTATGAGTACTTTATATTGTGCTCTTGACCCAATTGAATACAATAGAGTCTCGGGTTGTGACTCGGCTAAAGAAATTTGGGACAAACTTGAAGTTACTTATGAAGGAACTAATCAAGTTAAGGAATCTAAAATGAACATGCTTGTCCATGAATATGAATTGTTTGTTATGAAGAAAGATGAAAATATTAGTGAAATGTCTACTAGGTTTACTAATATTGTGAATAGCTTGAAGGCCCTTGGAAAAATTTATACTAACCAAGAAAATGTGAGAAAAATTCTCAGGTCATTACCAAAGAGATGGGAAGCAAAGATGACAGCAATTTCTGAAGCTAGAGATCTTAAGGTGTTGACCTTAGAAGAACTATTCGGATCACTTATGACGTATGAGCTTGAAATGAATAGTAAAGTGGAGGAAGAAGAAGTCAAACCAAAGAAAAACTTCGCCCTCAAATCCTCTCATCATGACCACGACAATAGTGAAGAGGAAAGAGATGAAGAAGAAGAAATTGCCCTGATGACTAGAAACTTCAAAAAGTTCTTAAAGAAGAAAAAGGGGTTTGGAAGAAGATTCCCTAAGAAAGGAGAAAATAAAGGAGAATCAAGCAAAACTGAAACTCCTACCTGCTACAAATGCAAGAAGCAGGGGCATTACAAAAATGAGTGTCCTCAAGTAAACAAAGAGAAAATGAAGTACAAAAAGAAAGCTCTAAAGGTAACTTGGGATGACTCCGATGAAAGTGATTCGGATAACAACTCAAGTGACAATGAAGTGGCAAATCTTTGTCTTTTGGGATACATAAATGAATCCAACATAAGTGAGGATGAGCACGCGAGCTTTTGTCCGCTAGCATTTAATGACGATGAAAGCGCCACCGAAGATCTTTGCTTAATGGCACATGGAGATGAGGTAACTTCTAAACTTAATTCTTTAGATGATGAATCTTATAGCTATGATGAATTACAAAATGCTTTTGAAGAATTGGTTGAAGAATTTGAGAAAAATGTTTTGAAAAATAAAGTTTTTAAAAAGAAAGTCACATCTCTTTCAAACGAATTAAATGATTTGAAAAACAAAAATGAAATTCTAGAAAAACAAATTAATTCTTTGAATGATAAAAATCTGTTTTTAGAAGAAGAAATAATTAAGTTGGAAGTTAAGTCACAAAATTTTATTGAGAAAATGAAAGCAAATGATGTGGAAACATCATCACAAATTGTTCACAATTCAAATCTTTTGATTAATGAAAATAAAGAACTAAAACTCAAGGTTGAAAACTTAACTAAAATTTTGACTAACTTTACAAATGGAAAGAAAAATTTGGATAATTTGTTGGGTAGTCAAAGATGTGTTTTTGACAAAGCGGGTATTGGATATAACCCGAAAATAAAAGAAAAACATTATCAAAAATTTTTCATTAATGAAAACCTCTTGAAATCTCCCATATGTAAACATTGTGGAAAAATAGGGCATAATATTCATACATGTCCTATGAAAAATATGATTTGGATTATTAAAGGAACCTCACCACCAACTAACCCAAGAGGACCCAAGAAGATTTGGGTACCAAAGAAAGTTACTTAAAATTGTTTTGTAGGTATGCTTGATATCCAAATCTACCAAGAAGAAGTGGTTTCTTGACAGTGGATGTTCAAGGCATATGACAGGTGACAAAAACAAGTTCACTTCTCTTACTCTAAAAGATGGAGGAAATGTCAAATTCGGTGATAACTCAAAAGGAAAGATCATCGGTATAGGTAATATTGGTAAAACACATTCTCTTGTTATTGAAGATGTTCTCTTGGTTGATGGTTTGAAACATAACTTGCTAAGTATTAGCCAATTGTGTGATAAAGGCTATAATGTAATATTTAAATCAATCATGTGCATTATAGTAAATGAAATTGATAATCAAGTTTTATTTGTGGCATTTAGAAATGAAAATGTCTACACTATTGATTTTGATAATATGACTTCAAAAGAATCAATTTGCCTTGCTGCCATAAATGAAAATAGTTGGTTGTGGCATAGAAGATTAGGACATGTCCAATATGGAATTACTCTCAAAATTGTCTAAACTTGATTTAGTAAAAGGCTTGCCGGTTACTAAATTTGTTAAAGATAAAATATGTGATGCATGTCAACTAGGTAAACAAACTAAGTCATCTTTTAAGAAAAAGAAAGTTATTTCTACTTCAAGACCTCTAGAATTATTGCATATGGATTTATTTGGTCCTATTAGAACCGCTAGCTTAAGTGGCAAATTGTATGCATTTGTAATTGTTGATGATTACTCTCGCTATACATGGGTATTATTTCTTGCTCACAAAAATGAAGCTCATAAAGCATTTGTTAAACATTGTAGAAGAATTCAAAATGAAAAAGGTTATACAATTAACAATGTTAGAAGTGATAGAGGTAGAGAATTTGATAATCAAGATATTGAACTATATTGTGATCAAAATGGTTTTGGACACAATTTCTCGGCACCTCGTACTCCTCAACAAAATGGAGTAGTAGAACGTAAAAATAGATCACTTCAAGAAATGTCTAGAACTATGCTTAATGAACATAATTTACCTCAATACTTTTGGGCTGAAGCTGTTAACACCGCTTGCTATGTTATAAATAGAACCATCATTAGAAACACTTTAAATAAAACTCCTTATGAACTATGGAATAATCGAAAACCTAACATTGGATATTTCAAAGTTTTTGGATGTAAGTGCTTTGTATTGAATGATAGAGATAATCTTGGTAAATTCGATGCTAAATCCGATGAAGGTATATTCCTTGGTTATTCTACAAATAGTAAAGCATATAGAGTGTTCAATAAACGAACTATGGTTGTTGATGAATCTATGCATGTTGTTTTTGATGAAACTAATCCATTCCATATCAAAAATAATTGTGATGATGAGCCAATTTCTCTTGAAAATAAAGCTAGTTCATCTAATCCAAGTTGATTTAAGTGAAAAAGTCAAAGATCAAGTAGATGAACCAAAAGATGAAGAAAAAGCGCTTCCTCCAACCAACAAATGAAGAATTACCAAAAAGTTGGAACGTAGTCCATAGTCATCCTAAAGAATTGAATCATTGGTGAAGTTGAACGTGGAGTAAGCACAAGATCAAAGCTCAAGGAACATCTGCAACAACATGGCGTTTCTCTCACAAATTGAACCAAAGAACATAAATGAAGCTATTGAAGATGAATCATGGATCTTGGCCATGCAAGAAGAGCTAAACCAATTTGAAAGAAACAAGGTATGGACTCTTGCACCTAGACCCAAGGACCACTCCGTCATTGGTACAAAATGGGTATTCCGAAACAAAAAGGATGAAGAAGGTATAATAGTAAGGAACAAAGCAAGGTTAGTCGCTCAAGGTTATAATCAAGAGGAAGGTATTGATTATGGAGAGACTTATGCTCCAGTTGCTAGATTAGAAGCTATACGCATGTTACTTGCTTTTGCATGTTTTAAAAATTTTAAATTATTTCAAATGGATGTCAAAAGTGCCTTTTTAAATGGTTTTATTGCCGAAGAAGTTTATGTAGAACAACCTCCTGGATTTGAAAATCATGAATTTCCAAACCACGTTTTTAAATTATCAAAAGCTTTATATGGTTTAAAACAAGCTCCAAGAGCTTGGTATGAACGACTAAGTGGTTTCCTTATTGAAAAGGGTTTTACACGTGGAAAACTTGACACAACATTATTTCTAATGTTTGATGGAAAAGACATGCTTATTGTGCAAATCTATGTTGATGATATTATATTTGGTTCTACTAATGAAAACTTGTGCAAAGAATTCTCTAAGACTATGCAGGATGAATTCGAAATGAGTATGATGGGTGAGCTAAAATTCTTTCTCGGACTTCAAATAAAGCAAACCGAAGATGGGATATTCTTAAATCAATCCAAATATGTCATAGACTTACTAAAAAGATTTGGATTGACAAATGCTAAAGCATATGGAACTCCCATGAGTCCTTCAACAAAGCTTGACAAAGATGAGAAAGGTAAACCGGTGGACGTTAAGCTATATCGAGGTATGATTGGTAGTTTACTTTATTTAACCGCAAGTAGACCCGATATAATGTTTAGTGTATGTCTTTGCGCCCGATTTCAATCTTGTCCTAAAGAATCACACTTAATTGCAGTCAAACGAATATTTCGATATTTGCTTGGAACCATTGATTTAGGATTATGGTACCCTAAGTCAAATTCATTTGACTTAATAAGCTACACGGATGCGGATTTTGCTGGTTGCAAAATTGATCGCAAAAGCACTAGTGGTACTTGTCACTTTCTAGGACACTCACTAGTATCATGGTTTAGTAAAAAGCAAAATTCTGTGGCCTTATCAACGGCGGAAGCCGAATATGTAGCGGCCGGTAGTTGTTGTGCTCAATCTCTCTACATAAAACAACAACTAGAGGATTTTAAAATTCTTTTTGATCATATTCCCATAAGGTGTGATAACACAAGTGCCATAAGTTTAAGTAAAAATCCTATCCAACACTCTCGCACAAAGCACATTGAAATTAGATACCATTTTATAAGAGATCATGTGCAAAAAGGGGACATTGAACTTGAATTTGTAAGCACCGATAGTCAATGGGCGGATATTCTCACGAAACCTCTCATTGAAGAACGATTTTGCACAATTCGACGTGAAATAGGTATGGCTAGATACGTTGATATCAAATGAGTTTAAACTTATTATCTTTCTCTTTGAATATAAAATGATGTTTATGCATATCATGTTCATAAAATTGTTCATTTTATATCTTCCTAGTTATATTGTTTGAACATTAAATTATATGTCCAGTTCTATGTATATTTGCGTATATGTTCATGCATAAAATAAGAAATAAAACTCATCATTTAAACAAACTTGAGTTTATTAAAAAGAAAGCCATAAAGGAGAAGTCACCACAAAAGGAAAAACCACTACACTTCCCACTACATTTATTTGGGGATAGAGCGAGAAGTCAATTCCTTCACCTCAGCTAGTAGCTTCTCGTACTGCTTCTGCAGCTTATTAGTGGTCTTGCTCTGCTCTGTGGACCGGATTACCAAATCATCGGCATAAGAATCCACGAGCGCCTTCAGCCTTTTGTTCTCCTCCTTGACCTCCCCTACTTTCTTCTTACTCTCCTTCAGCAACCTTTGTAAAATGGTGACTTGAGAACGCAGCGCTTTCACTTCCATATTCCTAACATGAAGACGACGTCCCATGTTAGAAACAGTGGCAGTACACTGAATCGTGAGTGCCAATGATTCATTTATTATTTGTGGGTCAGTCCTCCCAGCTAAAACCTTTGCATCCTCCGGAGTACAAAGACCGGCAGCTACTGCGGTGGCAGTCTCACCATTCAATATCACTGAATCAGTTACTGATACAGGGCCATTAATTGAAAGGAAGTAAGGACGCCAGACTTCTGGCATCACACTAGGCGTATCATTTAGATTAATTGTTTCTGGTTTGTTTTGAGAAGAAGAGGAAGCCATTCTAGAAAATCTAATAAGAGATTAAGCTAAGAGTTTGAAAATGATGAAGTTCATCGAAAATTAGTGTGTGTTAAATAAACCTCAGATTTTTGAACAACAGCCTGTACCTATCACCCGACTCCCGAGATTTTTCTTCAAAATTCAACGTTCAAATCTCGAGATTTAACGTATACGGAAATATCACTGACTCAGAACTCGATGCGTCGACAAGATCTGTTTTCTGAAAAAGCAGAAATTTTTTTTTCAAACTTCCTGATTTATCGGTGTCTATGGCGTGCGTAATTGGATAAGTCTGACACATAGCAAAATCTGAACCCTTCATTCACACTTACGACACGTAGCAAAATCTGAACCATTCATTCACACTTATGACACATAGCAAAATCTGAACCATTCATTCACACTTATGACACGTAGCAAAATCTGAACCATTCTTTCAAACAGCGCGTCTGTCCTATAAATTCGCTTCACCTCTCCACTACATACTCACACCTCTCCGATAATATTTTCTCTCATTCTTTAGATAACACTCTAAGAGGATGCAGCATCATTTAGAGATTCATAAAATCAAATACTTGATCTTCTCAGATAGAAGCAAGAATTATTATTGATCAAGTTTCCACGAAGCAAGATTATTATTGATCATGCTTCTCGGTTGAAGTACCTCTCTCATACACCAGGCTTGATGGGAAGATCTTTGGCATTCACTCCAAATATATCTTCCTCATCCGAATCATCCCGTTCATACAACTGTTGATACACCTGAAGCTTTGTATGACAGAAGAGAGAGAGTACATAATATATGAGGCTTCATCCCATGTCCTTTCCAGATTGCTTAAATCATCAGCATTTTAGGCATATGGCAAGGGACATCATATCCTTTCCTGAAGCATCTTCAACCGAACCCTCAATCCATCCGAACCACTAGGATGAAGAATCTTACAAATATGAATATATTTGTTTTATTTCTTTATGCCAAATAAGAGAAAAATATGATATGGTGGGGTAGAAACCAAAAGGGAGAAATATATTTTTTGTTTAATTTTGGTTGTTTAAAATGTTGAGTGATGTTTGGAGATATTGAATATAATTATTATTTTTTTGATGATGCCAAGGGGGAGAAAGATATGACATTTTTTGAATGTATTGGTGAATTATCATATCTTGCAATAATTGGCAAAAATACGCATATATATTGATTGCTTGATAATACTTAAATGACAAATTGATCTATGCATAAAGATAGGGGGAGATTTAAAAATCTCTAATATAAAGATATGCATTATTTTAGGGGGAGCTTTTCAAGAAAAGCTTCAAAATCATAAATCGTATAAAAATATCATATCATATGTGTCATCATCAAAAAGGGGGAGATTGTTAGCCTCAAGGTTTCAATAATTATTAATTGGCTAATTAATCCAAGGACATTCATGTAGTTTTGATGATAACCATGATTTTAAGTTGTTCATTAATGATATTTTCATATGAACTAATGATTTATGTTTTAAAGCTTAATTTTGACTATTGATTTAATTGGACCAAGATGGCCAATTCAAATATCAAGCAAATGCAAAGTTGATAAGTTGCAAATTCATTGAAGATCAAAGTCATCAAGACTCAAGACAAAGAAATCAAGCTCAAAGACAATGATCCGAGACATATGAGAAGTAAGAGTTAGGTTTTGTAAAGTTTATTAAGATTTGATCTTTAAGGCTCAACTTTAAAACCAACTTCAATTGAAAAATCTCTTAAAGTTTTCAAAGACAAACTTGATTGGTTGAAATTCAAATATAAGACAACCATATCAATTGAAAAATCTCTTAAAGTTTTCAAAGACAACTTGATTGGTTGAAATTCAAATATAAGACAACCATATCAATTGAAAAATCTCTTAAAGTTTTCAAAGACAAACTTGATTGGTTGAAATTCAAATATAAGACAACCATATCAATTGAAAAATCTCTTAAAGTCTTCAAAGACAAACTTGATTGGTTGAAATTCAAATATAAGACAACCATATCAATTGAAAAATCTCTTAAAGTCTTCAAAGACAAACTTGATTGATTGAAATTCACATGCTTGATTGAAATTCACATGCAAGACAACCATATCAATTATGGTTGAAAAATCTTAAGAAGAAAAGTTTTCAAAGAAAGCAACTTGATTGAAATTCACATGCAAGACAACCATATCAATTATGGTTGAAAAATCTTAAGAAGAAAAGTTTTCAAAGAAAGCAAATTGATTGATTGAAAATCAAGAAGAATGCAAGACAACATGATGGCTATAAATACTACCCTTTCTTCATTTCTAAACATCAAGCATACAAGAGAAATCAAAGATAGAAAAGATAACATCTTATACATCAATCCATCCTTCTCAAGCTTATATTTTCATATCATTCAAAATCCTTGATTGAAAATTTCTCTAAACACTTTTTGAGCCATATTGATCAAATCCTTGATATACTATTAGAGTGAGCATATTGTGTACAATTACTCTTTGAGAGAGCCTTATCTTGTACAACAAATACTTTGTTGAAACCTGTGAGTATTTTGTTAGGGTTTTGGTATAAATCCTAAGTAGTGAAAAGTTTTTCACTGGGTGGTTACTCTTCACCTTGTAAGGAAGATTTTGGGTCTTGGTATAAATCTAAGAGTGAAAAGGATTTTTCACTCGGTGGTTACTCTTCACTGTGTAAGGAAGATTTGTAACGGTTTTGATCTTCACCCGAAAGAAGATTGTCAAATAGTGGATTTGGGAATCCTCAAGAAGTGTTCTTGAGGCGGGGACGTAGGCACGGGAAGCCGAACCTCGATAACAATCATCGTGTTTGATTTTCTCTCTCTCTATCTCTTACATATTTAATTGCTTATATATATACTTGTGCTTGATTTCATATCATATCTATATTGCAATTGAATTGTGATCAAACATTTGCTAAGTCAATATTTGCTATTTGAAGATAGTTTTTTAATTCCGCATTTAAATCGAAAAAGTTTGCCTCAACCTAAATCACCCCCCCTCTTAGGTTGATATTTGGGTAACACTTTAGTGTTGATATAGAGATGAGGCAGAGAGATCAGTGAGATAGGGAATTCTAGAAATTCCTCTCTAGTGTGGATGACCACCTAATAAGAAAGTCCCCATAAGAGTTTCTCTTATTCATTTTATGTTGCTATTCTCTTTTATAAACATATTCAATATATTATTTTAATTAGGAGAATATATTCAATAACAACTGGGTGTAATACCTAGGTTTTACAGCCACTAATAAAAGCATGCAACGTCACTTTCTTCACCAATAAAACCTCCAATCCGACATGCATGAATAATGATGTTCCCATTAGAATTGAAATCTTTGTATAGGGTTTTTCGGTAAAATAAAAAATAAAAAATAAAAAAGTACTTTAGTGTCAAAATCGGTTTTGGTGAAGGCAATTTCAAATTGAAATCGGATTGAAATTTTCAATTTTTATTTTCCTATTTTGTTAAATGGACAGAGTTTTGCTACAAACTAGTTTGTAGCCAGCTCACTATAACCCACTACGTGTCACCTAATAAGATTATCCATGTGTACTTTAAGTCACATGACCTATTTAATGAGTCATGTGACTTCTTTAAATAATACATGTGGATGGTCTCATAAGCTACCACATAGTGGGTTGTAGCAAACGGGCTACAAACCAGTTTGTAGCCAAACCTTGTCCTTGTTAAATTATGAAAAACTCTCAAACGATTTCCTCAATTGAAATTAGTCTTGGAGGAACCAATTTCACACTAAAATAACTAGTCAAGCTATAATTGAAACTTTTTGTAATTGTTTATCTAGCCCATTTCAATCTTGTAAACAACATATCGATGTGGAACTCAGTAGACGCATACACAATATAGTGATATACATTTATCCAATACAATTAACATAATTCGGGATATCACAAGATGATAATTTTCTCACAAATTCATGCAAAGTAAACAAATAGAATGGAGAACATAGATATATGCAAAATAAATAGATAGAGTACAAAAAAAAATGTACAAGAAAGGTTACTTACTATGTGCGTGTTAGATGTGATGATCTTAAATTAATGGAGAATGAGAAATAATGTTTGTGAAGTGATGAGAATGAAGCAAATATTTCGTGACATGAGAAAAGGAAGAAATTTGTGAAGTGAGTAGAGTAAGAGGAATCATCACCTTGTGCACCTGTGAAAGCAAAAAAAAAAAAGTCTCAACTTGTGAATGCCGTAATGCATGCTGAAAGATACCATCTGTAGGAACTTAAATTAAGACGAATGAAAGAGCTGACCAGGAAATTGAATCCGAGCACCTTTAAGGTTGATCCGAACAGATTTCCTAAGACCTGTAACACAAAATAATCAAACAGCAAAGACAAATGGTTAGCACCTTGGTCAACCCAGTGGGGGTTGGCCTTTTGCTCTCCGATGCCTGAGTCAGTTTCCGGGAAGAAGGTGATCAAAGAGTATATGAAAACAGTGAGATACTTTTCTGGAGCATAAGAGCACGTACCTTTTGCATGTTGAAGTTCCTTCTATTTATACCAGCCCTCAACTGGAGATATTTCCATGATATTTACCAATTTCCCTTCCCAATAACCTTAATTTTGTCAATAGTCAGAGATATTTAGGCTCTCTGATCTATCATCCCCCTTCTAAACGTGGGCAATGTTAGTTTATTTATGGGTGATCATCATTCCTTATTACAGCTAATTATGGATTTAAAACATAAACGTATTCAACACATCTTTGACCAGATATTTCAGGCATTTATGGTTTTTAGAGCAGAAGTCAGTTCAAACACTGTCATTCAG
Organism: Fagus sylvatica; assembly: GCA_907173295.1. Taxonomy (NCBI): domain Eukaryota; kingdom Viridiplantae; phylum Streptophyta; class Magnoliopsida; order Fagales; family Fagaceae; genus Fagus; species Fagus sylvatica. The sequence continues at coordinate 46,128,714 of OU015761.1, forward strand.
GTTTTAATTCAGGTGGCTTATTCAAAGATATTTGCCCTGATATTTCAGGCATTTAATGCAGGGGTTTAAAAACGATTCTAGTTCATTCAGAATCACCTAGTCAGGAGTTTAGTTACTTATTCCCGAACAGACTCTATATCCGAGCAGATCTTTGCTCCTGTTCGGACATGTCCGAACATATAACACAACTTGGTTAAGTCCGAGCTGGGATGACATAACTCAGTTACTTCCTAAATTTCTGGTTCGGATTCAACTATTTACGAATTATTTTCCCTCCAATTACCCCCTTGCTCTGATCCCTTTCAGTCTATTCGGAAGGGTCAGAGCATAACACGTTTTTCAAAAAAAGTATTTTTTCGCGCCAGGTGCCAAAAAAACAAAAATAACAATGAGAATAAAAATGAGTAAGTAAATGAATAAAGAAAGAAACCGTCGTTTCTTATTCAAGAAACGGCGGTTTCGTTTCCCAAGGCATGGATACGAAAGGTTTTGACAGGTTTGGGGGCGAACGGTCGGATTTATTAAAGAGGGATTTATAATCCCATACGCCCATAGTCTCCATTTCATTTCACCTCCTCTTTCCTTCAAATCTCTCGTCCCCGTGCACTTTCAGAAGTTCCAAGAAAACCGAGTGCTTCAAAACCCCAACACCCGTAAGTTCTCTTCCTATCCTTCTCTCAATTTCGTTTATTTCCCATTTTTTCTTCAATTTCGTTCCCTGTATTTCGCACAAATGGCTTCTGCACATAGATTAGCCCACCTAGTCAATTCCGATGAAAGTATGAGGAGATTTAGGGCAAAATACCTAGTGCCGGATAACGTTAGACTTAGGTATTTCAGTAGTAAAAACCTTCCCCCTTTGAACGGCGATGAGATACTCGTTTCAGTGATGAGTGTAGTGGAGGGAGGGGTTAGGTTTCCTCTTCATCCCCTTCTCATCGATTTTCTCCAAACCGTCAATGGCTGTCCCGATCAAATGTCTATCAACGTATTCCGATTAGTCATGGGGGTAGTTGCCCTAAACAGGTTGCTAGGAACCAACCTAAGGGTTAGGGATATCTTACATGTCTATTCCTACGTCTGTCCGAAGTCGGATTTGGACACTTCATGCTCCCTTAAGGCCAAAAAAGTGAACGAAAAACTGGTAACCGCGATGCCGAGCTCCAACAAGGGCTTTGACAACGATTGGCTCGTTGTTTCGGGGAACTGGTATTCGGGCTCATCTCGTTGCCGAAACATGTTCGGCCGTCCAGGTTAGACTTATGATTCAATTTTTGGTTTTTAGGGTTAAGTCCGAACAGATATAGGTTCCTCTTGACCGAATAACATGATAGCTTGTGAGGTATTTATTTAGGTACATAAGAGCCTTGTTTTTACCTTTAACACTTTCGGTTTTAATTCTGCAGTTCCTTCTCGATTGCACGTTCCGGCTACAGCGGCGAACCTTGAGGACATTCGAAAGGTGTTAAAATCCAACATTTGCGTAGACCAATTCGGACATCAGAGGGCGGCCTCTATACTGCTCGGCTATTCTCCTTTGGTCGGGAACTACTTGGAGGGCCCCACGATTCCAAGATCCCAAGAGACGCCCGTAGAACCCACAGTTCTATACGTGGCCCAGCCTACCATTGCCGCCCAAACCGACTATCTACCTAAGTTCGTTCCTGTTGGCGAAGTATCCGAGATGGCTCCACCAGTGGACGTCTTCGAGATCTTGAGCAAGAGGAAGAAAGGGGCTTCAAGCTCCAAGGGAAAAGAAAAGGAGGGAGAGAAGCAGAAGGAGAAGGAAAAGGAAAAGCCCGAGGCCCCTCCTCGGCGTTCGAGGAGGATTATCTATGACACCACCTCTACGGCTCAATCAGACGTACAAGCAGATCCGAGTTCAACACCGGCTCCCGAACAGACAGCACTCCCTCAAATCGTAGAGGAGCCGGAGGCCGAACAAGCCGAGGGGCTCGTACGTCGGCCGAAGAGGCTGAGGGTGGCCGGGGAGCGAGCTAATGTTCCGGGCTCTTCATCGAATGCCGAGGTTTGGGCCCCGAAGATGGCTATGGCCGGGGACCCCATAACCACCGCCCACACCGTGTTTGAGACCACGGACGTGGAATTCTCAACCCGGGTTGCTCAGGCCATTACTAGGGTCTCTTGTCTTCCCGGGGACACCCTCATATGGGATAACATGTCATCGGGCAGGATCTTCAGACATGTTTCCCGCAGCTTGGTGATGGTAAGTTGATACGTATTTGTACTTTGACTTTCTCTATCATTCTTATTATTACTTTTCAAATTCTTTAGTGATTTTCTCACATATGTCTTGCTTGTAGGCCGCCCAGGGTGTCCACGCAGCAGAGGCTAGAATAGCCGGTCTCCATTTAGAAGCGAAGGAGAAGGAGGAAAGGGTGGCCGACCTCCTCAAGACTATGAAGGACAAGGAGGCCGAACAAGAGAAGACCCTTTCTGATGTGATGCGCACTGCTGCTGACAATTACGGGAAGCTGGAGAAGCAGCTTCACGGAACCGTCAACAAGATGAAGGACGCTGAGGAGCAAGCAAGGAGCGAATCCGAAAAGAGGGCGAAGGCGGAGTCCGAGCTGACCGATTTGAAGGCCCAACTGATCCTCCTGGAATCCCAGATTAGTGAGGCCCGGGTAGGGGGTCTGCGTGATGGCAAGGCTGAGGGCGAACAGAAGGTCCTTGATGAGGTGGCGGAACAGCTCGAGTTGGTTTACAACAAGAGTTTCCGAGACGGCTGGAAAGCTGCCCTGAAGGAAGCTGAAGTTCCGAGCAGCTCAGCCTTATTCCTAAGGGAGAACACGCCCCTGCCTTACCCCGATGCTGAGCTAAAGGCTTCGAATGACGAGGCCGAGGAAGGAGTGGGTGATGAAGGGGAAAAAACAGAAGTCGAAGAACTCGTCGGCAGTGAAGTCATCCCCATTCTCATTCCGACGGATGATTTCCCGGCCCCTACCCCCACGGTTGCTGTAGATCCGGCGCCTGCGCTGACCAGCGAACCTCCTACACAGGAAGAGGCAACTCCTCTGGTCTCAGCGCCTTCTGAACCAGTTCCTCCCAACAACTGAAGACAACTAGTTTAAATTCAGTTTTGACTTTTAAGTTAATTTCGTTTCGGATGTATATTTATTTTCGTAGGTCCAATCCTTCAAACATTGATACTTTCAACTGCTATATTTGATCTTCCCTTTGTCCAATGGTTTTAATTAATCTTTGTTAAGTTTTATATCCTATTTCCCATATTTGTTTTGTAATTTTGGTGGTTTGATCATTTTCGATCCTTTGTGTTTACCATGGTTTGTGTTAAACTTCTACTTGGCGTTCTGCTCGGATGGTAGTTCTTTCCGGAAAATAGAGAGCTTTATCTCGGACTGATAGAAACAAGGACATCCGAACACAAGGTTTGGTGGGATAATGTCGAAAGAGGTCTAAACCTAAAAGAAAACGAGCCATACGTTATCTAGATTACTCCTACGGGAGATCTTTTCCTATCCATAGTTGGTATGTTTTCATATGTAGATTTAGGTTCCATTCCTTTACCAAATCTTGAATTCAATTATCCTGGCTCCCCCAAAACAACCATGAGAAGGGTTAAACGTTGCTTACTTCACCAACATTGGTTTCGGGAGAGAATTGTTGGTGGGGAAGATGAGGAGTTCATTTTAGACAAATGTTCGAACATATTTATTTTGGAAATATGTTCGGACAACACATCAATTCCAAGTCTTTCCTGAGAACGGATCATACACCACCTAACTCTTATTCCTCGAAGCTCTTAGCTTAAGCTTTAAGTAATAAGAAATCCACATAATTTGTTATTACATAATATTATATTAGATTGCATCTAAATCCACCCTTCCTCTATTAGGTGGATTAGATAAATGACATGTTAATACTAAAAAGAAATGAAGGACAGAGTAACACGTCAATATTTCTAAGGGAATCTGTTTAGTTTATGCATGATATCACTCATATAATTAATAATGACTATAACACTAACCTTTTCCACATTTATGCCTCTTTGCATATACAGCATAGCCTGTTCGGGGGTGCCCCGCTTTGTTCGGGTACTTTGTCCCAATGAGCTTTTCTTGGTTTCATCAATTCCCCTAGGCTTTCCCCAAGCTTCATTTCCCTTCAGAATATTTCGGATACGTCTTTCCTTTCCCCCCTTGAGGTTGTAGACTTTCCGACGAGGTGTTACCTTACTCACCCCCCTTGAGGTAGTAATTCTCAGGTTTTTTTTTTAAAAGATTTTCCTTTACTCACCCCCCTTGAGGTAGTAGTGTTGTTCGGACAAAAATATTTCCTCACTCACCCCCCTTGAGGTAGTGATTTTTCAGGTTTTAGAGAATTTTTCCTTTACTCACCCCCCTTGAGGTAGTAGTGTTGTTCGGACAAAAATATTTCCTCACTCACCCCCCTTGAGGTAGTGATTTTTCAGGTTTTAGAGAATTTTTCCTTTACTCACCCCCCTTGAGGTAGTAGTGTTGTTCGGACAAAAATATTTCCTCACTCACCCCCCTTGAGGTAGTGATTTTTCAGGTTTTAGAGAATTTTTCCTTTACTCACCCCCCTTGAGGTAGTAGTGTTGTTCGGACAAAAATATTTCCTCACTCACCCCCCTTGAGGTAGTGATTTTTCAGGTTTTTTAGATAACTTTTCCTTTACCCACCTCCTCAACAATGATCGACCTATCTGTAAAGAAAACGTAAACAACTATAATTATAATAATCCGAACATAATATTAACTTTGGTTTACAACAGTCAAAAGAAATACTTCCTCAGGTTACAAGTATTCCATGGTCTGGGGATAGCTTTCCCATTTAAATCCTCCAACCTATAGGCTCCATGGCCTGCCTGGGACAGTACTTTGTAAGGCCCTTCCCAATTCGGTCCGAGCTTCCCCTCATTCGGCCTCCTCGTGTTGACCATCACCTTTCTTAGGACCAAGTCACCGATCCGAAATGTTCTGGTCTTGACATTCTTGTTATGCTCTCTTCTCAGTCGTTGTTGGTATGCGGCCAAGCGAACCACAGCTAAATCTCTTCTCTCCTCCACAAGATCTAAATCTCTACGCAAGTTGTCCTCATTAGTCTGAACGGCGAATTCAGTTGTTCGGATGGTCGGCAATCCAATCTCCAGAGGAATAACTGCTTCCACACCGAAGGCCAACGCGAAAGGTGTCTCGTTGGTGGACTTCCTTACTGTAGTTCGGTATGTCCATAATATGCTCGGAAGTTCCTCCACCCATCTGCCCTTTGCTGCTTCCAATTTTCTCTTGATCCCACTCAATACGACTTTGTTGGATGCCTCGGCTTGCCCATTCGACTGAGGATATCCCGGGGAGGAAAAGAAGTTTCTTATACTGAGATCCGAACAAAATCCTTTGAAGAGCTTACTCTCAAACTGGGTGCCGTTGTCCGAGATGACAGCCCAAGGTATGCCGAAGCGTGTGATAATACTCTTCCAAAGGAAACGTTTTGTGTCTACGTCTCGTATGTTTGAAAGTGGTTCGGCCTCGATCCACTTGGTGAAATAGTCTGTTGCGGTAATAAGGAATTTCTTGTTCCCTGGAGCCCGAGGAAGAGGCCCCACTATATCCAATCCCTACTGAGCAAATGGCCAAGGACTGGACAGGGGATTCAATTCCCTAGCTGGCTGATGGATCATAGGAGCGAATCTCTGACATTTATCGCACTCCTGGACATATTTCAAGGCGTCTGCCTGCATGTAAGACCACCAATACCCTTGAGACAAGGCCCTGTGCGCCAAAGATCTTCCTCCAGTATGACTCCCACAGATTCCTTCATGTATTTCAAATAGAAAATCCCTGACCTTGTCTGGATGCACACATAGCAGGTACGGTCCAGTGAAGCATCGTCTGTACAATTGCCCCTCCTTGGAGACCCAAAATCTCGGAGCCTTCTGTTTAATCATCTTGGCTTCCTTCTTGTCCTCCGGCAGTTTATTGTCTCTGAGGTAGCTGAGTATAGGATCCATCCAGCTTGGTCGGATATTGATGGAACATACCGATACTTCCTGATCCTGAAAACTTGGTCGTTCCAGCGTCTCTATACACACTGTTCTCTGCATATCCGACTCCAACGCCGTTGCCAATTTGGCCAAAATATCCGCATGGGAATTATGTTCTCTCCCGATCTGCGCGACATGAGTTGAACCGAACTCAGACAATAGAGTCCGAGCAACCGTTAAATAGGCCGACATCCTATCGTCCCTTGCCTGATACTCTCCCGAAATCTGGTTGGCCACAAGTTGGGAGTCACATAATATTTGCAGGTGATCTGCGCCGAGCTTCCGTGCTGTTCTGAGGCCGATCAACATTGCCTCGTATTCGGCTTCATTATTGGACGCCGAGAACTTCAGCCGAACAGCTTGCTCGAGGACCAGACCTTCTGGAGATATCAACACGATTCCTGCCCCCGACCCCTTAGAATTCGAAGCTCCATCAACAAATAATTTCCATTTTGCCCCATCTGAATCGAACTGAGTTTGTGCTCGAGTGAGCAGTGATGGGTTGCTTGGGTCATATTGAAATTCGGCCAGAAATTCTGCCAAAACTTGCCCTTTGATTGCCGTCCGAGGTCTATATTCTACCCCAAGCGATCCCAGATACACTCCCCACCTGGTGATCCTCCCCGTGAAATCCGACCTCTGCAGGAGCATTTTTAGTGGAAGATCACTCAGCACTGTGACCGTGCTGGACTGGAAATAGTGAGGCAATTTCTTGGCTGCATGAAGCAGCGCCAAAGCTGCCTTTTCGAGAGGTAGGTACCTCAGTTCGGCCTCATCCATTGCTTTACTAACAACGAAAACCGGTCTTTGCTCCTGCATCAATTCCCGAACCAGAACAGCACTCACAGCATGATCAGATACTGCCAGATACAAAAACAGTGGCTCCCCCGGATTGGGAATCGAGAGGCATGGAGGAGTTGACAAATAGGCCTTAATTGCCTGAAAGGCAACCGAACACTCTTCATCCCATTCGAATCTGCTTCTTTTGCCAAGGAGCCGAAAGAAAGGCTTACATTTGTCAGCTGATCTTGAAATGAATCGCCCCAGGGCAGCAATCATCCCGGTCAGACGCTGTACCTGTTTGACATTTCTGGGTTCCGCCAGATTTATAAGGGCTGCAATCTGATCCGGATTAGCCTCTATCCCTCTTCTGCTCACTATATGGCCCAAAAACTTACCAGAACCAACACCGAAGGTACATTTGGAAGCATTGAGGCGCAGATTGTCCCTTCTCAAGATATCAAAAACCTGCAGCAGATCAGCAATATGATTTTCTTCTTGGAGACTTTTGATGAGCATATCATCGATATAAACCTCTACAGTCTTCCCTATCATTGGCCCGAACATTTTGGTGACCATTCACTGATAGGTTGCTCCTGCGTTCTTCAGACCGAACGGCATCACCCGATAGCAGTATGTTCCCCGGGGTGTGATAAAAGCTGTCTTTTCCTAGTCGGCAGGGTTCATTGGAATCTGATGATAGCCCTGGAAGGCATCTAGGAAGCTTAACCGAGCATGCCTTGATGCCGAATCAACTAATTGATCTATCCGAGGAAGGGGAAAAGGATCCTTAGGACATGCTTTGTTCAAGTCAGTAAAATCAATGCATACTCTCCACTTTCCGTTCTTCTTCCTCACTACCACCGTATTTAAAAGTCAAGCTGGATACTGTACTTCCCGGATTGCCCCAGATGCCAAAAGGCGTTCTACTTCCTCCAAGACTATCGTGGCTTTTTCCGGAGCCAACTTTCGCCGTTTCTGACCCACCGGCCTTTGTTCGGGCTTGATATTTAGTGTATGAGATGCCAAGTCCGGAGATACTCCCGGTGCATCATATACCGACCAGGCGAAAATATCCTGATTATCTATCAGGACTTGCAACAAACACTCTCTATCTTCCGGAGATAGCTTCGAACCTACCAAAAAGAATTTTTCAGGAGTAGAGGGATCGAAGAATACCTTATCTGGCTGTTCGGTCACTATAGCTTCCCCGTCCTCTAACTCCTGGAACTGTGATTGTCATGAACTCCCTGCAGGTTGTGAATCTTCTACGACCTTCTTCTTGGCGGCAGTCAGGACACATTGCTTCGCGACAACCTGGTCCCCATTCAATTCCATGACTCCGTCGGCAGTAGGAAACCTCAGCTTCTGATGGAGCGTAGACGGGATTGCCTTCATCCAATGCAACCAGTCACGCCCCATTATGGCATTATAGGGAGATGAAGCTTTAACCACTATGAATTCTGTTTGGAGATTAATCGGACCTGCAAGGACAGGCAGCATGATTTTTCCCAATGGAATAACAGGTTCTCCCGAGAAGCCGAATATGGGAGTCGTGAAATCAGTTAACTCTGCCTCTCCCAAACCGAGCTTTCCATAAAGGTCCTGATACATCACCTCCGCGAAACTTCCCTGATCAATCAACACCCTTTGGACATCATAGTTTCCTATCCTCAGGGTGACTACCAAAGGATCATTGTGAGGCAGTTGAACATCCCTCAAATCATTGTCCGAGAAGGAAATCGCCTGCTCCGTATTTCCCTCCACCATCCAGTGAATTCAGTAGGCAAAACGTTTAGAAAAAGCAGAAGAATTGAAGAGAAATCGATTTTAGTGTAAAATCAGTTCACTAAGGCCGACTTCAGCCAAGTAAATTGGCACCATGTTTTCCATTTAAAAAATAAATAAAAAAAATTGGCCATGGTGATTACAATTAGAAATTGGCTTTGGTTTCCATTTAAGTTGCTTTTTGGAGGGACAAACAGTTACTATAAGAATGTTGGACAGTTGGGTTTGTCTTCAAAATTTCCAATTTGGTCAGTGTAACTTTTCCTAGCTAAGCTTTTCCTCTATTTCAGTTCTTTCTCTTCTCAGCTATTACATTAGAAATTATTCTACTCTTAATCAACATTGAGACAATGGACGTAAATTCCTGACAGAGGGTAGGATAGTCTTTTTAGGATCCATAAATAGGAGCAAATTGTTTCTCATCAAGGTAGATTACAAAAAAGGAGTCTTTTCTTACATATAAAAACAGGGGAAACAGAGGTTTCTGGACAGCTTTATGTTTGTTTCTGAGTTATATTCATTATCAGAAACCTAAAAACTCAAAATCTTTTCTGCGTTTCACTTCTTTCACTGCAAAACATTGTCTTCATTTCTCTATCAAATCCTAAATCTCAGAACCACTAGAGCATGTAAGCCTTTTTTATTTATAAGTATTCTTCATTACTTTGGTTCTATTTTTGTAAGAATTTGCTATTTGCCTAATTGGGTCCTTTTCATATTTAACATAGATAATTAAAAAATCTTCTTTTAATGAGTGCCAACTTGACAATAATCTTACCATTTAATACAACTAGTCGCAAACATGTGCGATACATAGGAAATATATCTAATCTAATTAATCTAATGTTGTACAACATCAATATAAACAAGAAAACGAATGAAGTCAAGACAATAATTAGAACATTGCTTGAGAAAAGCTTCAACTACAAAATTATAAAACCAACGGAACAAAGAACACCAAAAGCCAAAAAATAAAAATATTGAGCATAACAGAAAAACCAAATAAATAAATAAATAAAAGCATGAAACTTGACAAAGCCAATTAGAAACCAAAGGAGAAAGAATGCATCTTTGAGACTCAAACCACAATAGAACTATAGGGACCACAGGGAGACTAAAAAAAATCCTAGCATAGGATTTAAATAGGAAATGGGGGGTACAATTAATTGGGGAGATGAAGAGGTCAGGGAATTCAAGAGGTGAGAGTGATAGAGAGGTAGATGAAAAGGTGAGGTAATTAATTGAGGAGATGAAGAGGTTAAGGAGTTCAAGAGGTGTGTGCGTGAGAGAGAGAGAGAGAGAGAGAGAGAGAGAGAGAGAGAGAGAGAGAGAGGTAGATGAAAAGGTAAGGTGATTAATTAAGGAGATGAAAAGGTCAAGGAGTTCAAGAGGTGAGAGGTAGATGAAGATGTGAGGTAGAGGAACAGCCATGAGAGAGAGAATTTATTTTTGAATAAAAGTGTGAGAGAGAATTAAATAGAGGGAAGGGGAAGGTGGAAGTGAGTGAGAGTAGCAAATCTGATGTGGCGGTATTTGGGGAAGCCTAAAAATTTTCTCTCAGCTTCAGCTTTTAGTTTATACTAGCGAATTCAATATATCTGGTAGGGACGGTAATAAAGTGTGTATCAATCTCTCACAATGAGATAGTAGCAGGAAGAATCATCAGCAGTATAGGTCTGAGGTGTTATCAGTGACACCCCCCATCTATATTGTTGAGATTTGCACTACTGTAATCCATGGACGACAAATCGCGGTCAGTTGCGTACTAATTGCAATTGGTCATCTATTTTCGGTCCTTGTCAGCTCAATACTAACCAAGGTACATACTTATGACTTCTGGGTTTTTTATTTTTTAATTAATACAAATTTTGTCATTTCAGGAAAAAGCCCAATGGCGTTGGATGCCATTGGATGCTGGCCATGGGTCCTATTCCAGCCCTCCAATTTTTTATGTTGATAGTATGTCTAGAGACACCAAGGTGCTAGTTATAATGGTAAGTTATCTACTTATCTTTGTAAGGAGGTTTTCTTGTTTTATGTTTGCGTTGTTAATACAAAGCGTTGTGGTACATTTGTTTGGCCAAAAACTATAACTAAAGAAACAGAAAGGCAAAAAAACCTTAAAGCTGCCTCTAACAAGTTCATTGCCCTCTGAACTTCATTAACCTCTTGAAAGCTATTGTAGGTTTGGTGCATACCATTCATCCCCCGTCTACATCTCCCTAATTTTTAAATTCATAGATTTGGTGCAAAGACCATGTGTTTAGTATATGAGTCCTTTTAGGTCCAAACCAAAAGCCATTACTTTATCCACAACTTGGTGTTGGGCCAAGTGGCAACAAGTGAGTGCTTAACAACAAAAGTCTAGATATGTGTTCTTCAACAAAAATTCACAATTTTAACTTATATTCCTATGAATATAAACATATATGGTAAATTTAAACACTACAAGTAGCAATTCACACTTAATTATTTATTAATATCTATTTAAAACCAAAACAGAAACATATGTTTACACATAACCGAGGATTAGTAAAATATTATATTTATACCTTAAAAACATATAGTAAATTAATTAAATTTATGTTAAGTTGGAAGACATGTTCGTTTTAACAATTATAAACTTTCACACAGGAATGAACATTCACTTTACGATTATTTTTATTGGGAAACCATCAGTTTAATGAAGTTTGTTTGTTTGTTTTTGTTGTTGTTGTTGTTGTTGTTGTATGTTGCAGGAATGATATCTACAGTGTTAGTGAATGCATTAGAGGAATTTGGGAGCCAAAATGATTGGCTCCCAAATGATGTAGCATTTATGGGAGTTGTAGGTGTGTGTGTAGGAATCCTCTTTAGCTTGTGGATGTGTGACAAACATGGAAGAAAGACAGCGCTTCAACTAGCAAATTCAATATATTTGGTAGGGACGGTGATAATGTGTGTATCAATCTCTCACAATGAGATAGTAGCAGGAAGAATCATCAGTAGTATAGGTCTGGGGGTGTTATCAATGACACCCCCCATCTATATTGCTAAGATTTGCACTACCGTAATCCATGGACAACAAATCGCGGTCAATTGCGTACTAATCGCAATTGGTCACCTATTTTCGGTCCTTGTTAGCTCAATGCTGACCAAGGTACGTACTTATGACTTCTGTTTTTTTTTTTTTTTTTAATTAATACATATTTTGTCATTTCAGGAAAAAGCCCAATGGCGTTGGATGCTTCCCTTAGGTGCTGTTCCAGCCCTCCACCAATTTTTTATGTTGATAGTATGTCCAGAGACACCAAGGTGGCTAGTTATAATGGTAAGTTATCTACTTATCTCTGTAAGGAGGTTTTCTTGTTTTATGATTGCGTTGTTAATACAAAACGTTGTGGTACATCTGTTTGGCCAAAAACTATAACTAAAGAAACAGAAAGGCAAAAAAACCTTAAAGCTGCCTCCAACAAGTTCATTGCCCTCTGAACTTCATTAACCTCTTGAAAGCTGTTGTAGGTTTGGTGCATACCATTCATCCCCCGTCTACATCTCCCTAATTTTTAAATTCATAGATTTGGTGCTAAGACCATGTGTTTAGTATATGAGTCCATTTTAGGTCCAAACCAAAAGCCATTACTTTATCCACAACTTGGTGTTGGGCCAAGTGGCAACAAGTGAGTGGTTAACAACAAAAGTCTAGATATGTGTTCTTCAATAAAAATCCACAATTTTAACTTATATTCCTATGAATATAAACATATATGGGTAAATTTAAACACTACAAGTAGCAATTCACACTTAATTATTTATTAATATCTATTTAAAACCAAAACAGAAACATATGTTTACACATAACCAAGGATTAGTAAAATATTATATTTATTCCTTAAAAACATATAGTAAATTAATTAAATTTATATTAAGTTGGACGACATGTTCGTTTTAACAATTATAAACTTTCACACAAGAATGAACATTCACTTTATGATTATTTTTATTGGGAAACCATCAGTTTAATGAAGTTTGTTTTTTTTGTTGTATGTTGCAGGAATGATATCTACAATGTTAGTGAATGCATTAGAGGAATTTGGGAGCCAAAATGATTGGCTCCCAAATGATGTAGCATTTATGGGAGTTGTAGGTGTGTGTGCAGGAATCCTCTTTAGCTTGTGGATGTGTGACAGACATGGAAGAAAGACAGCACTTCAACTAGCGAATTCAATATATCTGGTAGGGATGGTAATAATGTGTGTATCAATCTCTCACAATGAGATAGTAGCAGGAAGAATAATTAGCAGTTTAGGTCTGGGGGTGTTATCAGTGACACCTCCCATCTATATTACTAATATTTGCACTACTGTAATCCATGGACGACAAATCGCAGTCAATTGTGTACTAATCGCAATTGGTCACCTATTTTCGGTGCTTGTTAGCTTAATGCTGACCAAGGTACATACTTATGACTTCTGTTTTTTTTTTTTTTTACTTATTTATAATTAATACATATTTTGTCATTTCAGGAAAAAGCCCAATGGCGTTGGATGCTTGCCATAGGTGCTGTTCCAGCCCTCCACTAATTTTTTATGTTGATAGTATGTCCAGAGACACCAAGGTGGCTGATTATAATGGTAAGTTATCTACTTGTCTCTGTAAGGAGGTTTTCTTGTTTTATGTTTGCGTTGTTAATACAAAGCATTGTGGTACATCTGTTTGGCCAAAAACTATAACTAAAGAAACAGAAAGGCAAAAAAACCTTAAAGCTGCCTCCAACAAGTTCATTGCCCTCTGAACTTCATTAACCTCTTGAAAGCTATTGTAGGTTTGGTGCATACCATTCATCCCCTGTCTACATCTCCCTAATTTTTAAATTCATAGATTTGGTGCTAAGACCATGTGTTTAGTATATGAGTCCTTTTTGGTCCAATCCAAAAGCCATTACTTTATCCACAACTTGGTGTTGGGCCAAGTGGCAACAAGTGAGTGGTTAACAACAAAAGTCTAGATATGTGTTCTTTAATAAAAATCCACAATTTTAACTTATATTCCTATGAATATAAACATATATAGGTAAATTTAAACACTACAAGTAGCAATTCACACTTAATTATTTATTAATATCTATTTAAAACCAAAACAGAAACATATGTTTACACATAACCAAGGATTAGTAAAATATTATATTTATTCCTTAAAAACATATAGTAAATTAATTAAATTTATGTTAAGTTGGAAGACATGTTCGTTTTAACAATTATAAACTTTCACACAGGAATGAACATTCACTTTACGATTATTTTTATTGGGAAACCATCAGTTTAATGAAGTTTGTTTGTTTGTTTGTTTTTTTGTTGTTGTTGTTGTTGTTGTTGTATGTTGCAGGAATGATATCTACAGTGTTAGTGAATGCATTAGAGGAATTTGGGAGCCAAAATGATTGGCTCCCAAATGATGTAGCATTTATGGGAGTTGTAGGTGTGTGTGTAGGAATCCTCTTCAGTTTGTGGATGTGTGACAGACATGGAAGAAAGACAGCGCTTCAACTAGCAAATTCAATATATTTGGTAGGGACGGTGATAATGTGTGTATCAATCTCTCACAATGAGATAGTAGCAGGAAGAATCATCAGTAGTATAGGTCTGGGGGTATTATCAATGACACCCCCCATCTATATTGCTAAGATTTGCACTACCGTAATCCATGGACAACAAATCGCGGTCAATTGCGTACTAATCGCAATTGGTCACCTATTTTCGGTCCTTGTTAGCTCAATGCTGACCAAGGTACGTACTTATGACTTCTGTTTTTTTTTTTTTTTTTAATTAATACATATTTTGTCATTTCAGGAAAAAGCCCAATGGCGTTGGATGCTTCCCTTAGGTGCTGTTCCAGCCCTCCACCAATTTTTTATGTTGATAGTATGTCCAGAGACACCAAGGTGGCTAGTTATAATGGTAAGTTATCTACTTATCTCTGTAAGGAGGTTTTCTTGTTTTATGTTTGCGTTGTTAATACAAAACGTTGTGGTACATCTGTTTGGCCAAAAACTATAACTAAAGAAACAGAAAGGCAAAAAAACCTTAAAGCTGCCTCCAACAAGTTCATTGCCCTCTGAACTTCACTAACCTCTTGAAAGCTGTTGTAGGTTTGGTGCATACCATTCATCCCCCGTCTACATCTCCCTAATTTTTAAATTCATAGATTTGGTGTTAAGACCATGTGTTTAGTATATGAGTCCATTTAGGTCCAAACCAAAAGCCATTACTTTATCCACAACTTGGTGTTGGGCCAAGTGGCAACGAGTGAGTGGTTAACAACAAAAGTCTAGATATGTGTTCTTCAATAAAAATCCTCAATTTTAACTTATATTCCTATGAATATAAACTTATATGGGTAAATTTAAACACTACAAGTAGCAATTCACACTTAATTATTTATTAATATCTATTTAAAACCAAAACATAAACATATGTTTACACATAACCAAGGATTAGTAAAATATTATATTTATTCCTTAAAAACATATAGTAAATTAATTAAATTTATATTAAGTTGGACGACATGTTCGTTTTAACAATTATAAACTTTCACACAAGAATGAACATTCACTTTATGATTATTTTTATTGGGAAACCATCAGTTTAATGAAGTTTGTTTTTTTTGTTGTATGTTGCAGGAATGATATCTACAATGTTAGTGAATGCATTAGAGGAATTTGGGAGCCAAAATGATTGGCTCCCAAATGATGTAGCATTTATGGGAGTTGTAGGTGTGTGTGCAGGAATCCTCTTTAGCTTGTGGATGTGTGACAGACATGGAAGAAAGACAGCACTTCAACTAGCGAATTCAATATATCTGGTAGGGATGGTAATAATGTGTGTATCAATCTCTCACAATGAGATAGTAGCAGGAAGAATAATTAGCAGTTTAGGTCTGGGGGTGTTATCAGTGACACCTCCCATCTATATTACTAATATTTGCACTACTGTAATCCATGGACGACAAATCGCGGTCAATTGTGTACTAATCGCAATTGGTCACCTATTTTTGGTGCTTGTTAGCTTAATGCTGACCAAGGTACGTACTTATCACTTCTGTTTTTTTTTTTTTTTTACTTATTTATAATTAATACATATTTTGTCATTTCAGGAAAAAGCCCAATGGCGTTGGATGCTTGCCATAGGTGCTGTTCCAACCCTCCACCAATTTTTTATGTTGATAGTATGTCCAGAGACACCAAGGTGGCTGATTATAATGGTAAGTTATCTACTTGTCTCTGTAAGGAGGTTTTCTTGTTTTATGTTTGCGTTGTTAATACAAAGCATTGTGGTACATCTGTTTGGCCAAAAACTATAACTAAAGAAACAGAAAGGCAAAAAAACCTTAAAGCTGCCTCCAACAAGTTCATTGCCCTCTGAACTTCATTAACCTCTTGAAAGCTATTGTAGGTTTGGTGCATACCATTCATCCCCTGTCTACATCTCCCTAATTTTTAAATTCATAGATTTGGTGCTAAGACCATGTGTTTAGTATATGAGTCCTTTTTGGTCCAATCCAAAAGCCATTACTTTATCCACAACTTGGTGTTGGGCCAAGTGGCAACAAGTGAGTGGTTAACAACAAAAGTCTAGATATGTGTTCTTTAATAAAAATCCACAATTTTAACTTATATTCCTATGAATATAAACATATATAGGTAAATTTAAACACTACAAGTAGCAATTCACACTTAATTATTTATTAATATCTATTTAAAACCAAAACAGAAACATATGTTTACACATAACCAAGGATTAGTAAAATATTATATTTCTTCCTTAAAGACATATAGTAAATTAATTAAATTTATGTTAAGTTGGAAGACATGTTCGTTTTAACAATTATAAACTTTTACACAGGAATGAACATTCACTTTACGATTATTTTTATTGGGAAACCGTCAGTTTAATGAAGTAGTTCTAAGAAAATGTAGAAGAAGAATAGACATAATTGTATTTTGTTTAAAAAAGGAAAATTGCACAATATTACGTTTTATTTTGTCAAAAATATAATGTAAAACCATTTAAAATAACATAATTAATAAAGAAATTTATTTATTTGAATTACATAACTTTTAGAATTGCGAAATACTAAAAAGATGAGTTTAAGGTCGAAACCACAGGTAAAACAATTTTATTATCAATCCAAAAGATAATCATAATAAAACAATTAAATTTGTTTAAAGAGAAACTATGATATCTTTAGTAAAAACAAATTACTTTGACAAAAATACTATATTTTTATTTTTTTTAAAAAGTAAGTCTTAGATAACCATGCAACATATCTTATGTTAGTTCTAACAAAAAAATAACATAAGTAAATGTCAAAACATAAATCACATAAACATATAAATGTCGTTCATTAAAAAACAATGAAATATTAAATTTTTTTTTTTTTCCAAAGTACCAACAAGAAACTTTTGATGTGCAGAATCCGCAGTTATTTTTCATGCATATGGCATAATACCTTGATAATGGATTTGCAGCGGAGATTTCATAGCTTTGGATTCGCTATCCCAATCATGATTTTCCTACCCCAAGGGTAACGGCCCTTCCCTTTCTGACCAGTTGTGGGCGAGGAGGGATTTGATCCTAGCATGAAAAGAAGGATGAGAGTTGAAGACAGTTGGACAAAATTGTATGCAAAAAAGATTTTTTTAGGATGAAAAATGGAGTGCAACATGTAGAACACATCTTACATGTAGTGTTTGTAGAGAATTTTATGGAGTCTTAGTGATTTATCTATGGGTTATAAAACTGATACATAAAAAGTATTAATTAAATAATTTTTGCAATAAAAACTGAAGCGGTTGTATATTAATATATGTGTTCAAATCGCTCTGTTATTAGACACCCAATAACAGAGCGATTGAATGGTTACTTTTGATCACTACTAAACATAGTAGAACGACATTGTTCTGACATGTCTAGTTTTCTCAAGGAGGGTGACGGCATAAATGATACACCCTCTTTGGCTCTTGCCGATGTTGGGATTGCTCTGCAAATTGAAGCACAAGAGAATGCTGCATCCGATGCAGCATCCATTGTATTTCTTGGAAACAAACTTTCACAGGTATGTTCTTTCCAATGTGATTGATTTATTCTTCTTGTTTTACGCAACTCATGTACACAAGGGATTTCTCTGTTGCAAAAAAAAATGTGGAGGATCATCACATTCTCTAATTTGGCAATAGTATGGAGGGGATGGATTTGTTATACATAATAGGCTAAATGATTTATATGTGTTTTCATGATTTTCTGATACTGATCGTTCTTTAGCTGAAACATATTAAGGTAACATTCTCTTTGGGAGCTTTTATATTCAAGGTATATTTCATTAGTTTATTTTTCCTCCCCCAACCACCCCACAAGATAGGATATAAACTGTACTACCAGCTCTATACTATGTTTAGTAGTGACCAGAAGTAACGATTCAATCGCTTAATAATATAGTCTAATTATGTCGGTCGTGTCCACCGCCGATTAGATAGCGTACTCCATCTGAAAAGTATTGAGGGTAATATGCTATATTTCCAAAATGACAATCCCAATAAAAAATAGGTTTCTCACCTCTTATATTATACTAGTCGCAAACCCGTGTGATGCACCGAAAAGCTATTGAATACGATATTAAAATCACTCAAAGAAGAAACTAAAATCCAAAAGAAGAATATTGGAATTAAAAGGAATACCTCCACAAAATTTGTTTAGCTTTTTAACCATTCAAAAAACTCTACAAATTTTTCAAAACCAAAAATTGGCGGCCCTTTTTTTTTTCAAAAAGAACATATGCAAGCTCCATCAATTGCTAGATCCTCAAACGAAATGCTCTTGTGCAAGAATTTTCACTATATGATTCAATAGCTCTGAAACCTTCATTGTAGCTTTGTCAATTATACACTCATTACAACAATCAAACAAAAGCAACCCACTCTCCATAATTCCAAATTAAAAAAGAACCACCTACACCGCCCTCTTTAATTTATATTCCAAAAATTACCAAATCCAAAAGAAGAATATTGGAATTCAAAGGAATACCTCCACAAAATTTGTTTAGCTTTTTAACCATTCACAAAACTCTTCAAATTTTTCAAAACCAAAAATTGTCAACCCTTTATTTTTCAAAAAGAATATATGCAAGCTCCATCAATTGCCAGATCCTCAAACAAAACACTCTTGTGCAAGAATTTTCACTATATGATTCAGCAACCCTGAAACTTTCGTTGTAGCTTTGTTATACATTCATTACAACAATCAACAAAAGCAACCCACCCTCCATAATTCCAAATTAAAAAAGAACCACCCACACCACCCTCCTTTCTATTCCTCCTAATCACTTTGCATGTGTTTGAGTTCTAAAAATAAGAAAAGAAAAACCAAAGATTACTCAAGAATATTATCATAACTTATGTACATGTAATTAAGATATTCTATTGTATTTTAAAATCAAAATAATACACTTATTACCTCAAAGGGAATTTCCGATTATGCTTGTAATCCGACGACCAATTGTAACAATCAATCTTAATCAATGATTAAAAAATGGGAAGAACACAAACTATACTGCTGCAAAAAAAAAAAAAAAAAAAAAAAAAAAAACCCTTCCCAAATCCAGAAAGTAGGAGCTTGGTTGAGGAAGTACGCTGCTTTAGTCCTGTTACATATGGCAGGGTGTTGATTGTGTTCCACCTCTCTATTAAAAAGTAGTTTCCTAGCCTTCCGTCTATACTAATATTGAGGCAAGCCCGTTGCCCCCTACATTGAGGTTAGCAACTTTTGTGGAGGTTGGGAGAGAGCCGTTGGAAATATATAGGAAAAAATAAATCAGTGGGTTATTGAAGGTTTTAATGGGAGGAGAAAGAGGCGGAAGATGAGCGTTATAAAAGGAGAAGTCAAGAGAGTGGAAAGGGGAAAGGTTGGAGATAAGGGATTTAATCTCATATGTTACAAACCGTTGATATAATTGAATTGATTACTGAATTAAAGGGAAAACGCTAGCCATTTGTGTTTAATGGGGATTGAAGAGTTAAGGAGGCGAAAGAGAGAGAAAAGAGGATTGAATTAAAGAGATAATTAATTGGATGACATGTGAGAGAGAATGAATCAAAAAGAGGGTAGGATGACATGGATTTGCCATGGAGCAACAAATCTAACGTGGCGGTGTTTGAAGGAGGGAAAAACTTTTCTCTCTGCTTCGAGTTTTAATTTATATTATAGATTATAGATTATAGATTTTATTGTGAAATTCCCATGTTTGATTTGTATTTTGTTTTCTCTCAATACACTTGAAGAGAAAGATAATCAATGTATTGATGATTTAATTCAAATTCTTGCTTTCTATTTGGAGTTGTAAAGACATGGGCTAATTGCAGTAACAACCAGTTGTTAATCAGGCAAATATTTCATCAGTTGTTAACAAAGTAGTAACAATGAGCCATCAAAACTTGTCTCAGTTCCTAAAGCCTTTGATAAGTTACCTAGTGAGACCATTGAGGACAAGGAAGAGAACTTAGATGGAAAACAACAACAACTAGTTGAGGAATACTTAAAAAGCAGTCTCCGGAAGCCGTTTTCAAAATCTGGTGCTCAGAAAAAGGTTCAGAAGAAGAGACTACAATGGATGGATTAATTAGGGAAAGAACTTGTTGAGATTAGAGAATTTGAATCCAGGTAGGCACTCTTTTTTTCTATCTTTTACCTATGAATTTCTGTTTTTATATTCTTTTGTGCAATTTTGTTTGTAGTGGAATTTCTTATTAGCTATGTACTATTTGGTAGTCTCTAATAGAGTACTAAAGATTCTGGTTTGTGCTATTCTTCGAACCTGTTCGGTCAAATTCTGGTTTGCAATTTCAAGAGCAATTACAGATTAGTCCAGAAAGTAGCTATGTTGGGCTCAACATTTGACTTTCATTTACTTTGGTGCTGCCTCATCAGTCATCAGCTCTCTAATCAAGACTACTCCCGAAAAAATCTTTACACTAGATATTTTCTTTTAAACAAAAATATTTGATTCTACAATTGCCTATTGGCAACAATCTGTGTTGGAATTCCATGATTCTAACCTGTACAACGGGCTTCTTAATGCAGAATAAGCAGTAGCATTGAGAAAAGAGGCTTTAAAGTGATGGAAAGCTTGTTTTTGATCTTCGGGACAGCAGAGAGAAGGGGTGAATAAAATGACAAGTACAAGTTGTAGTAGGCTCATCAGTTTGACCATTGTTAACGTGTTTCTTAAAATATCACTTGGAGAAGTATAATAAAGGCTAGTTTGGGAAGTAGTGTTGCAAGAAGTTACAAGATGGACAATAAAGTTATGGGATGATAAATGGCTTCCCACATGCACATTACATTTTACAATTTTTTAACAATTTTGCCACCAACATACATGTCCCAATAAAATGTTTTATTTAGCAAAAAAAATGGAAGCTTGTTTTTTTGACATGCACCCTATTAGCTTTTGATGGAGATCAAGGCACCACTTCAAAGGACCTCGTTCAAGTACCAATTGGGCCAGTTACGAGAGCACGAGCAAAGAAGTTCAAGGATGTACTCAACGGGCTCATTCAAGAGTTATGGGCTCAAGCAAATTCGTGGAGGCCCATTGGGCATGATCCACCTGGGCAACAAAGAATCATCACTTTGATTCAAGTTCTAGAAGGATCCGGTCAAGGCCAATAAATTGGCTGGCTTACTTTCCTTTTCCAAGTCAATTAATTTGGCTGATTGACAACCATTTCAGACTTTCCATAATTTTAGGCACCCTCCATTTTAGACTTTTCCATTTCAGACTTTCAATCTATTTCAGTAGGCACCTTCCATTCTAGACTTTTCCATTTCAGACTTTCAATCTATTTCAGTCTATTTTGGCTGCTAATGTCAGACATTATTAGCCTTAATTTTAGGCCCTTAATTTTAGTCTTTTAGAACCAAATTCGTTTCTCTTTATTGTATGAAGCATCTAGGGTTGAAAACAGGTTATAAATAGCCTGCACTCATTGTAATAGAACATCATTGATCATTAATAAAAACTGGTGAGGTTTATTCTCTTTGGTTCTTTGAAGAACTACTTGAACTTATCGGGATTTCCCGTGGCGTTCATCTCGACTTATCAAACGGAAACTCCATCACCGTTTGTGGCGTCTTCCTTATACCGAGGTTCTTGTTTGTCATAAACAAAGGGTCGAGGTCTTCCATTCGAATCTGTCCATAGAACGATCTTGGGTTCCCTTTCGTTGTTGGGTCTCGTTATTCTTGACGGGGTTCACATCATCTGGTATCAGAGCACGGTTTCTAGTTCAGGTTTGCCTATCCTTTAACATTTTTCATTCCTTTGTTTCTTCTTTAGCCGTCCATATCATTTATCTCTTCTTAGCAGAATTTCCTTTACCCTATCTGTTCAACCTTTGTTTGTTCTTGTTGATGTCTAAACTATTGTTCTGGTCTCCCATCTCTTAGTTATTTCGAAAATCTTATTTTTATTATTCACAAAAGCTAGTTGCTGATCAAAAAAAAAAAAAAAAAAAAAAAAAAAAAAAAAAAAAAAAAAAAAATTCACTATTCTGTGCTTCCAAAATTTCAAACTGCCATATTCCTTCTAATTCTAATCTGAAAAAAAAAAAAATTCCATATTCCTTGTGTCCAAATCTGAAATTCCTTGATTAATTCTTGGTGAATTGTTGCGGGAAATTTTGAGTTGTTTGTTTAGTTTCAAAAGAACTGAAAGAGAATTATCGAGTGAAAGAGTGGTGAGAACATCGGAGGGTAAAAGCCATATTATTTTGAGTGAAACACGAGTGGAGAGTGATCCACATTCTTGAGTGTAAACACGTAAGGGAGTGATTCGTGAGGTCCTTTCTTTTTTGTTTCTTTTCTCTCTAACCTTTGTTTTGCAGCAATCATGACTTACGATAGTGGTAAGAGCATTGCCGAAGATGAAACAAAATTGGCTGATCCGAAATTGTTTATGGAGGCCATGATGAGTGAGATGAGGCGTGTGATGAAGATAGAGATGGAGCAGGTTCACGAACGGATAGATCAAATGGAGAATAGACGTGAGGAGCAAAAACAAAACGGTCGTAATTTGCGTAGAAGGGAAAGAGTTCCAGCGAGGGAGGAGGAAGAAGAGCGTTATGGGTCTGGTTTTGATGAAGAAGAAGATCGGGATTCCATTGTTAACAATAGGAGACCCGGAGGAAGATTTGGAGGAGCTAGGAATCGCGAAGATAACAACTTGAGTGGTATTAAGATGAAGATTCCGTCCTTTCAAGGTAGATCTGATCCTGAGGCATATCTTGAGTGGGAGAAGAAGATGGAGTTCGTGTTCGATTGCCACAACTACTCGGAGACAAAGAAGGTAAAATTAGCTGTGATTGAATTTTCTGAATATGCTGTTACTTGGTGGGATCAGCTTGTGATAAACAGGAGGCGGAATAGAGAACGACCAATAGACACATGGGAGGAGATGAAAGTAGTGATGAGAAAGCGGTTCATTCCAAGTTACTACTACAGAGAGTTGTACAAGAAGCTACAAGGTCTTAGACAAGGGAGTCGAAGCGTAGAAGATTACTACAAGGAGATGGAGATTGCTATGATCCGCGCTAATGTAGAGGAGGATCGGGAGGCCACAATGGCTAGATTTTTACTTGGCTTAAACCGGGAGATCCATGATAAGGTAGAGATGCAGCATTATGTGGAATTGGAAGATATGGTGCATATGGCTATCAAAGTGGAACAACAACTCAAGAGAGGGAGTGGGACACGTGCAGGCCATAACTCTAGTTCTACCTCTTGGAAATCGAGTCATGCCAAGCCACTGGACAAGTCACAAACTCCCAAACCCGAGCCCAAGTCCGTGACCACCAGCCACGTTCCTCAAGGTAAAACCGAAGCCTCCAGGAATCGTGATATTAAATGTTTTAGATGTCAAGGCAGGGGCCACATACAATGTCCAAACAAGCAAGTGGTGTTGCAGTTGAGATTGTGACGAAGATTCTGAGGCAAGGAGGACGTTTTCGAAGCATTTAGCCCCTGATGGTGGCAAGAAGAGCATTTACGAACAAATACTAGGTGCTTTAAAGACAAGGTGTAGTGTGATTATTGATGGTGGTAGTTGTACTTAATCAACGATTAATCACTCTTGTACGGTAAATACATTGACACCGCATTTATTGCAGGGCGTCCAGTATACGAGGATCAAGTGAGATTACAAAAGGAGAGTGATCAAAAGAAATCAAAAGGAGAGTGAGCAAAAGAAAAAGAGTGAAAATCAGAGAGGGGCCGAGAAAAATGAGAGAGAAAAAGAAAATCAAAGTTTGGCCCTTGAGAGAAAATCAGAGAGAACACAAAAGAATTTCTATGCAAAAGTGAGTGAGATCAAGCGAGCAATGTTTTCAAATCAGCCGATGATTGTACTTTTGTACAAAGAGGCACTTTTAAACACTAACGAACTAGACCTTGCTTTGCCTAGTTCTATTGTTTCTCTTTTGCAGGAGTACGAGGATGTCTTCCCCGAGGAAACACCACATGGGTTACCTCCAATCCGAGGGATTGAACATCAAATTGATTTTGTGCCCGGTGCAACCATTCCAAACCGACCAGCTTATAGGAGCAATCCCGAGGAGACAAAGGAGCTTCAACGGCAGATAAGTGAATTGCTGGAGAAAGGGCATGTGAGGGAGAGCATGAGCCCATGTGCGGTTCCGGTCTTACTTGTACCTAAGAAGGGTGGGACGTGGAGAATGTGCGTTGATTGCCGAGCCATCAACAACATAACGGTTAAGTATCGTCATCCTATCCCACGCTTAGATGATATGTTAGATGAGCTGCATGGTTCTTGCATATTTTCTAAAATGGCACATTTTATTCCATGTCACAAAACGGATGATGCTTCGCATGTTGCTGATTTGTTCTTTAGAGAGATTGTGAGATTACATGGCATGCCTAGGACAATTGTTTCGGATAGAGATGCTAAGTTCTTGAGCTATTTTTGGAAGACTTTGTGGTGTAAGCTAGGTACTAAGCTATTGTTTTCCACTACTTGTCATCCACAAACTGATGGTCAAACTGAAGTAGTAAATAGGACTTTGTCTACTCTATTGAGGGCAATCATTAGAAAGAACATCAAAACATGGGAGGAATGTTTACCACATGTTGAGTTTGCATATAATAGAGCTGTTCATTCTGCTACCAAATTTTCGCCATTTGAAATTGTATATGGGTTTAATCCTTTAACTCCATTGGATTTATCTCCTTTACCTTTGACGGAGCACGTTAATTTAGATGGCAAAAAGAAAGCTGACTTTGTGAAGCAGATTCATGAGAAAGCAAGACTCAACATTGAGCGAAGAACGGAGCAATATGCCACACAAGCCAACAAGGGACGTCGCCAGCTGGTTTTTGAACCCGGAGATTGGGTTTGGCTGCATATGAGAAAAGAAAGATTCCCGGCGAAAAGACGTTCCAAATTGCTCCCAAGAGGAGATGGTCCTTTCCAAGTCCTCGAGCGTATCAATGACAACGCTTACAAGCTAGATTTACCTGGTGAGTACAATGTAAGTGCCACTTTTAATGTTACTGATTTGAGTCCTTTTGATGTAGGTGATGATTTGAGGGCAAATCCTTTTCAAGAGGAGGGGAATGATGGAGATCAAGGCACCACTTCAAAGGACCTCGTTCAAGTACCAATTGGGCCAGTTACGAGAGCACGAGCAAAGAAGTTCAAGGATGTACTCAACGGGCTCATTCAAGAGTTATGGGCTCAAGCAAATTCGTGGAGGCCCATTGGGCATGATCCACCTGGGCAACAAAGAATCATCACTTTGATTCAAGTTCTAGAAGGATCCGGTCAAGGCCAATAAATTGGCTGGCTTACTTTCCTTTTCCAAGTCAATTAATTTGGCTGATTGACAACCATTTCAGACTTTCCATAATTTTAGGCACCCTCCATTTTAGACTTTTCCATTTCAGACTTTCAATCTATTTCAGTCTGCACCTTCCATTCTAGACTTTTCCATTTCAGACTTTCAATCTATTTCAGTCTATTTTGGCTGCTAATGTCAGACATTATTAGCCTTAATTTTAGGCCCTTAATTTTAGTCTTTTAGAACCAAATTCGTTTCTCTTTATTGTATGAAGCATCTAGGGTTGAAAACAGGTTATAAATAGCCTGCACTCATTGTAATAGAACATCATTGATCATTAATAAAAACTGGTGAGGTTTATTCTCTTTGGTTCTTTGAAGAACTACTTGAACTTATCGGGATTTCCCGTGGCGTTCATCTCGACTTATCAAACGGAAACTCCATCACCGTTTGTGGCGTCTTCCTTATACCGAGGTTCTTGTTTGTCATAAACAAAGGGTCGAGGTCTTCCATTCGAATCTGTCCATAGAACGATCTTGGGTTCCCTTTCGTTGTTGGGTCTCGTTATTCTTGACGGGGTTCACATCAGCTTTTGGATAAATCCATGAGTTGTCAAATTTTAGATTTTTTTTTTGGGACATTTTCTCTTTAGCAATGATTTGGGTTATATTAGATTATTATATTATTTTTTTTTTTGCAAAATAATATTGTTTAATATTATTATTTAAAATAGTATTGTATGAAATCGTTAGCCTTTTTTTTTTAAATTGTGTTCCCGTTATAAACCATCATCTTTTTCTCCTACTGAGGGAAGTTGCATTGCTGATTGGAAACATATATAATAACAACTCTAGAATTACAAACCAACATGTCTAAACAACTTGGGCCTTTTCAGCTTAAGCCTATTATTTAAAAATGTAATCTTGAAGATTAAATGCCAGTATGCAGTCCAATGACAAAAGCTATGAGGAACTAGTAACTCAATCTCCTATTTTTATAAGCTATGATGAAGATAGTAGTTTAAGGTAAACATTTGTAAAATGGCTATGGAATTTATATCTTTTGGCTAAAGAAAGAAAAAGAATAGCCATAAAAAACATATGACGAGGGAGAACAATTTGTGTGGAGTTTAAATATGATATCTTATATATTTCTATAGTTAAACACAGATTTTTATGGGATTAATAAGCAAGATTTTATTCAACCTCAATAAGCCTGCATAATAGGCAACACTACAACTAGCAACAAGGTTGCAAAAAGAAAAAAAAGAAAGAGAAAAGAGAAAACCTCAACTTAACAAACATACAGCATCACTAAGATAATAAGAAATAAGATTCACTGGCTACTAAACTACAAAAGAAACAACAACCTGAATGACTACTTGTGGCCATTGTTTGCTTGACTGAAAGCCTTTACAATGATGCGGAACTAGATCATTGACCATAGATTGCATGCATAACTTGTAATAGACCTGAAATTTATATCCTTTGCCTTCTTTGTTGGCGGCGGTGATTTGGAGGTTTTGTAGAGACAAAATACCCAATAAGATATAGGTTTCCCACTGCTACAAAGAAGCCAACTGCATATCCAATCCCCACTCCTTCCCATGAGAACCATCTTTCCTTACTCTCAACCTTTGGTGGTTTTGTTGGTGACAGGTATTCTGGACATGGCACCCGAATCTGCATTCCGCACAACCCACTGTTGTTGGCATAGAAGTTTGGATCATTCATTGTATCCATTTGGCTACCAACTGGAATCTTACCTGTGAGCTTGTTGTTACTCACATCCAAAATAGTCAATTGTTGCAACTTTGCTAGTGATTGTGGAATTGAGCCCGATAGATTGTTGTATGACAAGTCCAAACACTCTAGATTCTCTAAATCACCAAGACTTGCTGGTACCCTCCCATAAAGGTTGTTATGTGAGATGTTGAGAAGCTTTAGAGCCTTCAAACTTCCCAACGAAGCTGGAATTTCACCAGAAAGTTGGTTCATTGACAAGTCTAACAAAGAGTAGTTCTTGAGGTTGTTGAATGATAGACCTTGTTTTGACTTCTTCCAATTCACAATCAGATCACTAATCTTAATCTTGGTTATAAATTCGATTTCAAAGTCGAAATTGTTAGAAGAGATATCCGGTGTTTCAATCATACCAGTAAGATTTCTGAACTTTGCAGGGATTTCTCCAACAAGATAGTTGCTTGATAGATCAAGAATTCTGAGGCTAGTATTGGACATACAATCAGGGATTGAACCTTGGAGGGAGTTGTTTTGTAAATTTAGG
Organism: Fagus sylvatica; assembly: GCA_907173295.1. Classification (NCBI taxonomy): domain Eukaryota; kingdom Viridiplantae; phylum Streptophyta; class Magnoliopsida; order Fagales; family Fagaceae; genus Fagus; species Fagus sylvatica. The sequence continues at coordinate 46,156,498 of OU015761.1, forward strand.
ATTTGAAGGGTAGAGATTTGGCAAATAAAGTGTGGTAGTTCACCTGTGATTTTGTTGTCATGTATATCTAGGTATTCCAGCTTGCTCATATAAGAAAGGTTTCTAGACAATCTCCCTGAAAACTTATTTTTTCCCAATGAGAGAATTTCAGTTTCTTGGGAAAAGTTTGTTGGAATTTCACCTGAGAATTCATTTGAAGAAAAATCAATGATTTGAAGATGTAGAAGGTTGCGAAAATCGGGCAAAGTGTTGCCAAAAAAACTGTTGTTTCAGAAGTCCAATAACACAAGATTAGAAAGATTGGCGATGGATTTAGGAACCTTCCCTGAAAAATTGTTGCCATTCAACTTAAGAACCGTGAACCGAAAGAGATTACCAAAGTTGCTTGGAAGTTCTCCATAAAAGTTGTTCCGAGATAGTGAAAGAACTTCTAAATTTGTATTGCTAAATAGAGAAGGTGGGAGAGAACCTTTAAGGTTATTATTTGACAAATCTATAGAACGAAGATTCATTTCAGCAAGCCATAGTGGGAACATTCCTTCCAGCCGGTTCTCACTCAAGTCCAGATACGAAAGAGTCTTCTGCGTAGAAATCCAGTCTGGAATTTCTCCAGCAAGACCACAAGACTTCATAGACAACTCGGAAAGCATAAACTTTGGCACTATCTTTGTATTTTTATTCCAAATCAGATTCTTCCCTCCGAGAGAAAGATACTCCAGGCCCTTTATATTGAACAAACATGACGGAATATCACCAGTAAGCTTGTTGTTTTCCATCTGAAGTCTTACCAACTTTGTCAAATTCTGTATGGATGATGGAATTGTACCTGTGAGCAAGTTGTTTTCCAGCGTAAGTACTTCCAACTTGGTCAAATTCTGTATGGATGGTGGAATTGTACCCGTGAGCAAGTTGTTTTCCAGCGTAAGTGCTTCCAACTTGATCAAATTCTGTATGGATGATGGAATTGTACCCGTGAGCAAGTTGTTTTCCAGCGCAAGTGTTTCCAACTTGATCAAATTCTGTATGGATGATGGAATTGTACCCGTAAGCAAGTTGTTTCCCATATCAAGACTTTCCAACTTGATCAAATTCTGTATGGATGATGGAATTGTACCCGTAAGCAAGTTGTTTCCCATATCAAGACTTTCCAACTTGATCAAATTCTGTATGGATGATGGGATTGTACCCGTGAGCCTGTTGTAGCTGAAGTCCAAAGTGTTAATGTTAGATAGATTTCCAATATCCATAGGAATTTCCATGGACAATGAATTGGATCTCAAATTTAATGTTTTCAATTCCTTCAGATTCAGAATTGAAGCTGGAATTTCACCATAGAAATTGTTTCCGTAAAGAGACAATTGCTGCAACTTTGTCATATTCCCTATCTTCTTAGGGATATTTCCATGGAATGAATTTCCAGTCAAATCAAGATAAACCAATTTGCTCAGATTGGCCAAGCTGTCACCTAGCAATTCTACCCCCTGTATGTGATTGGAACTCAAATCAAGTTCCGTCAAGCTTCTAATGCGAAAGAGTGGTGTGAAGATGGCGAAAGACGACACAGAGGACCAGTCGACGATCTCGGACAGATATAGAGAATTCACAGTCTTTGAACCAAAGGGAGAAGTACAATTGACCCTCTCCCATTGGCAACAATCTGAGTTGGAATTCCATGTTGCCATGCCGTGCACCCTGCCACGGAATTCAGAAAAATGACCAGTTGCATTGAGGAAAGAGGCTTTAAAGTGGAGTAGAGCTTGTTTTTGATCTTCGGGACAGCAGAGAGAAGGGGTGAATAAAATGACAAGTACAAGTTGTAGTAAACTCATCAGTTTGGCCATTGTGAACGAGTTTGTTGGATTGGTTATAAAAATTAAGTTGGGATGAGTGGTCTGTGGGATATATATAAAGAGAACTATATAGGTACTGGTATTTCCCATGTTGTGTTTGTTTGCTCTTTCTTAGATGCGTATGAAAAGTTGGTAGGACTGGACTTTGGAAAAAAGAAAAAGAAAAAAGAGCTTCACCTACTACACTACTGACAATGAGTCAATGATCTAGTCAATTAAAGTAATGGGGAAGTTTCTTGAAATGAGGTGGGAAATAATACAGACTGGAAGGCAGATTGACTTGTCTCTTTTTCTGGAATGAGTTTAGTACAATTTTGGCCACTTCTTTTTCTTTAGTGAGTCAGAAAAATAATTAAAAAATCAACAACTTTTATAAATTTTTTTATGTGATATGAGAGATTGTAATTAGTGCAACATCACTTTTACTAGAACTTCTTATGATAACATTTTCTATTGTACACTAATCACTCCATGGTTAATATAAACGTTTCAGTGAAATAATTTCACAAATGTGGGTTCAAGTGGATCTAGACTCTAGAGGGCTTTTAATGGGTGTGCTCATCAACTACCTTACTGGGCTGTAAAATCGTAGTCGATTGTATGTATCTATCGCAATCACATTCCTTCCTGCTTGGGCTCTTTAAGGCCCTTAAGTCTGATATAAAATATTAGCTCTCCATCTTGATTTCCTTTTATAGTGTTTTGTTTAGTTTGTTAGTAGGGTATTTCTTTCGGAAGAATAAGGGAAGGAAAAAACAAAAAAAAAAAACAAAAACCTTTTGATGAGTGCCAAGTTGACAACAATCTCATCATTTAATTCTACTAAAAGAGAACTCGCGCGATGTACGTTTTATAAGTTGTAGTATGATTATGAAAGTAATATATCTTTTTTTTTTTTTAGGTAAGAATTTGAAGTAAATGGTTGGATATGTCTTGAGAATCTATTAGTTTTAGTTTTTTAGAGTAATAAATCACACAAATTTGGTTTTTTAAATTAATAAAAGTTTATTACAAAATATTAATTTAGTACTATGTTGTTGCACCCATTTGAATTTATTGTATTTTGCTCTTGTCAAAAAACCTCAACTTAACAATTAGGTGATTTTTTGGGTTTACTTGGTGTGGAAGAAAATGTGAGTCCTTGGTTTGGAAGTAAAAACTATTATTTGGTGTGCAAAGGAAATCTATTATTTGTGAAAGAATTAATGTATCATTGTCTACCAAAGAATATAATTGAAGTCTTATAAATAGAGAATGTTATAAAATATTTGGTGGCTTGGAGCTCTAGGGGTCCTCCTTTATAGGGGGAGGAGGAGAAGGGCAAAACTTACATACAGTAAGTTAGCTTCAGTTCGTCCTATTCCCCGCATAAAATTAGGACACATGTCTACTTAACTCTCTCAGCAAACAGACGCAAACAGACGTTACTTTTTGGCCCGCATCTTCACAACTGCTCTCTCTCTCATCTCACTTCTCTCTCTCATCTCAGCTGAGCTGGAGACTCATCGATATCCCTGAAGTTTTTTCATGAAGATCCGAAGCAGTCATGGTGATTCTTTTCCATATTATGCTAAACTTGCATATCCGAAGCATTGCTATGGAGACTCATCGCCTGAAGTTTTTTTTTCCCATGGAATTCATCTCTCTCTCTCTTACCGATATACCTCAACAGACCCACAAAATCCATTAAATACTCCTTGAATCTCCCTAAAAGAACCATCAGATCTGGGAGTTGTAGAAGAATGACGAATCGAAGGCCCAGTGGTTAGGCGGTGCGACGGCGCAAGAGAGAGTGATTCAACCGGCGGTGCGACGGCGCGAGGCTAGGTGAGTTTGAATCGGGCTCGGTCTCCACGGGTCAGGTGGCTTGTTGTGTGTTTGGGTTTTTGTTTTGATGTGATTTTTACAGAGATAGGGGTTAGATATTTAGAGACTGTTGTTGTTGAAGATCCTTGTTGTGTGTTTGAATTTTTTGGAGGAAGCCACTGTTTTACAAGGGGAAAGGGGGTTTAAGTTTTTGATGGAGTATGTGATTCGGTGTGTGATTGGAGGAGGTTTCTTTGTGGAGTGGTGTTTGATGGTGGTGTTCAGCTCGGCAATGGCGGCTTGATGAGAGAGAGAGAGCAGCTAAGATGAGAGAGAGGAAGTGAGCAGAGAGAGAAGTGAGATGAGAGAGAGAGCAGCTGTGAAGACACAGGCCAAAAAGTAACGTCCGTTTGCGTCCGTTTGCTAAGAGAGTTAAGTAGACACGTGTCCTAATTTTATGTGTGGAACAGGACGAACTGAAGCTAACTTACTGTATGTAAGTTTTTCCCGGAGGAGAAAGAGCACCAGCAAGAAGGTTCTTGCCCAGGGTTCCTTCCCTATGAAGAGAGTGGGAACAATTATGAAACTTGAAACCGAGAGAGAGAGAGAGAGAGAGAGAGAGAGAGAGAGAGAGAGAGAGAGAGAGAGAGAGAATAAATAAAATAAAAATAAAAATATTTTCGCTTGAAAGGTAGCACAAGGAGATAAACAAGCAGGTTTGTGTATTATTGAGGGTTATGGATTAGCACACAAATCAAGAAGAATCTATAATGTTTGTATTAATGCAAAGAAGTATCACAACATATTTTGGGTTTCCTCTAGAGAGTTTGTTGAGTGTTAATTCCTATAGAGAATATATTATTGTGTTTGGTGAGTACCTCAAGTTAGGCATAAACTTGAGAAAAAGTGAAGAAATATTATAATTAAATTTCATAATAATAAATTTATTCAAAATTGCTGACGTGGTTTTTCCTTTGAAGGAGAAAGGGTTTTCCACATAAATATTGTGTTTTTGTGTGTGATTGATTAAAATTAATTGTGGAATTCCTTAATTCACGAGTGATTATTCAGTAATTCAAGACTACAAATAAATGCGTAGTCTCCCTCTCACATGAATAGTGGGTCCCATCACATAAATGTGGGTCCCACTAATCAAATTCATGGTAGGACTCACCTTTCATGTGAGAAAGGGACTATACATTTATTTATAGTCTTAGACTACTGAATAATTTTCCTTAATTCATATAAGACTATAGGTTCAATATCTTATATGTAGAGATACAAGGACTAGAAAGAGAATGGGTGAAGAAGATGATGAGAATTTGTGAATCTACTTTGTTTTTATTATAACAACGATTATGAGTTTCAAAAACCACCCTAAACGTTCTGTTATGCTTTGGCACTACTACAGTACTACTCCTTAGAATAAAAAATATATGATCCCCTCCCCATTAAAATTAACTACTACTGAATGAATGAACGTGGTCTATTCAGTCCTCAAGTCAATAGGTAGTAGTAGCTTTTTGAAAATCGGTGTGCAAGGAAAGAGACCCGAAGGCACATTGGCTTTTCTCAGTTTTTTTGGTCTTATTACTTTGGCTTTAATGGCTCAAGCTTGTTTGCTAGACCACAAAATCTGATAAAACCAAATGTCAATAACTTTTGTTTTTTTTTTAGGTAATTAACGTGAATAACATGTTATTCCTTCCCGATTGTACATTTTATTTAAAATGTCATTACTATTTTTTATGAATTTTAACTGAATTTCAATTAAAGAGGATATTTCTAGAAATTTATATATTTATATATATATGAAAGACATTATATTCCTGTAAAAAACAAAAAAAATTCTAAACAAGATTAACAAAATGGTTTAGGGAGATTTGATTTTCAATATCTTGTATCTTGTAAAATATAGAGCTTTGTTCTTAATTTGTCAAAATTGTATTTAAAATTAACGTATACATGAGGTTTACACATGTGCATTACTGATCATGGTCTAGTCAAAGAAAGAAGCTAGAAGGAAGATTAGTTGCTTTTTTCGATTTCACGCGAAATGGAGAATTCGAGATGACTGGAGTATATATATGGTTCAGTTTGGCATTGTGTTTCTTTGTTCAGAGTGTCATAAACGAGGTTCACGCATGCTGCACTAAAGATCTTGGTCAAGTCAATAAGTAGTTTTCTAAAAATTGGTCGACAAGGAAAGGAGTTGGAAAGCACATTGGGTGCTCTCTTTCCACGGAACGAGACTTCGCATGTCTCACAAACCAGAACACTAGACCATCCCAGTAATAACGATTGACTATGAAGAGTTTGCATGTTAAAAATTAAAAACACTAACCCACTATTAATGTTTTACATTCTTGTCACATTTTTTTTTCTTATAAAATAATCCAAATTAAAAATCAAAATCAAAATCAAGATCAAACAACATGTTTAAAATAAACAAAGTTTAAAAATCAGTATGTCATCGATCGGAAAATCTTTTATCCCACTATTAGTGTTTTACTTTACAATAAACATAATGATATAATAAATTTCACAACTATTAAGGTGGTATATTACGATAAGTGTAAAATAAAAGTGATATAAGTGATGTTGCATTTATCATAATCTACCAACTAACCAATTGTGAAAAAAATTGTGTCAGTAACATTGTTGTTTACTTTATGTTGTACCAATCACCATTTGAAGTAACCAAAGTTTTAAATGGGAAAAAAAATCTGGCACATGACATATTACAATTAGTGAATTATAAAGTAAAACACTCGAAGTGGGATAAATGAATTTTATTCATCATCAACATGTTGAAAAAGCCATTGCATGTCATTATGATGATTAATATGTTTCAAAAACCATTCGAGATGTTCAATTTAGTGCCCGTTTGGCGCTATGGAGGGAGCTTTAGTGTCCATATTGTGTTGTTGTACGAAGTCGAGTTTTAATTATAGAATTTTGAGTGTTTGACAAATTATAGTGAACAATGCTTTAAAGGTCTGGATTTATAAAAATATAAACGATATATTATAGAATTTTTTCCCTAAAAGCTCTAAATTTCAGCTTTAATCTTAAAGTTGTTTTCAGCTTTAAGGATCCACTTAATGTTTTTTCGCGAAATTGCCAAACGTTTGGAAATTTTGCTAAAGAGCTTTAAGGCTCTTAAAACACTTTAACACCCCCTTTTACGGTAGAACCAAACAGGCCCCAGTAGTAGAGTTTTTGCAGTGTTGGCCCTAAGAATTATGGAGCTTAGAATGATACAAAAAATGAGGTCTTCTATCTAATTAATAAATATAAAAAAAAAATAAAAAAAAATAGGACTTTTAAATTTTTATATAAGATTATATTATCAAAAAAATAAAAATCAACCTAGAGAATTTATGTGGTGTGGCTGTGTGCCTACGTCCACGAGAGCAAGCAACTATGAACTATCAACCCGCTATATGCATGAGAGAATAAGGTTACAAATTTAGCAAAAAAAAAGAGAGAATAAGGTTACAAAGTATTATATATACCTTGACCCTACCTAGTGCAAATTACAAATATATCTCATGGGTTTACCATACTGTACCACCAACCTATTATTCCACCGTTCCAAACAAATATTGGCCAACTCCAATTGAGTTTACTAACAAATAATAATAGTAGCTTTTTGAAAATCTGTGGGCAAGGAGAGAGACTCGAAGGCACATTTGCTTCTCTCTTTCCACATTGAGTTTTCTCAATTTTACTTTTTCTAAAGGCTTGTTTTCTCCCGTGAAGGGTGCTAATCCGGTTTGGCCATTATTGTGTTTCTTTGCTCAAATGAGGTTCACATGCTGCACTATTGATCATGATCGATTCAAGTCAATTCAATAATCAATAGCTAGTACTACTAGTTTTCTGAAAAATGATGGACAAGGAAAGGAGCTGGGAAGTCACATTCTCTGCTCTCTTTTCACGGGAGACTCACAAATAGGACTAGTACTCAGTTCACTACTTGGGCCAATGGACAAGTAGTATAGATTTACCTTTTGCTAGTCCAGAACCTAATGTTTTGTACCTTTTGCGGTATGGGCTTTGGGTCGTTATGACCGTTGATTTTTGTCTTTCGGTGGGCTGTATGATATTTTTCTCAGCCAATTAAAGTGTTATCAATATAAAATTAAATTATCTTCACTGATTAAAAACAATTTCTTACAAAATAAAATACGATTTTAGCGCTTAAATTAGATATTGCATTTCATGTTTTTAAATTATTAATTATTTTAATTAAGCTCTGGAAGTTTTAAGAAAAGTTTCATTGTTACTTTTATTTACTCTAGACTTCAATCATTATAAATTGGTAAGTTCATAAATTCAACTAGAAGATTTATCAAAATAAAAATTATTAAACGGTGTAATATTAATAAGTTTGAATAATACTTTGTTGAAAGATGTGTTTAGTAGTGCGTGTGGCAAGTTTTTGGGTTTAATAAAAACTCCCTCATTTAAAAAAAAAAAAATTCTTTTTGCAAATAAACATTCAGTAAAATGTATGTATATGCATACAACTAAGGACATAGTTTACCTATAACCCGGTTTGGAGGAATTCTCCTTCAACTCATTACGTGACACTTAAATAGACTATCCACATCTATTTAAGTACCACGTAATGGATTGAAGGAGGATTCTTCCAAACCGGGTTGAAGGTAAACTCTTTAGTACAACTAATGTGGTAATAAATATGATCGGAGATTTCTTAAAAAATAAAAAACAGTGAGTGACACGTGGCAAGACACCATAGAATTTGAAGGATAATGTGGTATACATACATATATGCTTCAAATAATTTGGTTTAGAGTCTTACTTCTTGGTTTCTACAAGAAACCTCATGTATACCTTTGTGTAGCGGAATGATCTTACCAAATCTCTTCCCACGTGTCCTTGTGCCCTATTCATCTGTTGCTCGTAAATGTGAAGGTGCCATGACCTCGAGCACTTCACGTTAATCCACGGACCAAGCCCTAGAGTTTGATGATGGAACCCTAAGATAATGAGAGCTGATGAGAGAGATGGTGACGGCTAATTTGTGTAAACTCAACATTGGTTTTTGTCTGAATATTGCAATCTTATATTGCATATTTTGGGAACCCTAGTCTTATGGTTTTGTCTTAATGGGCTGCCTACATGGGCGCCTATTTGGGCTAACCCAAAATGGCCCAAATGCCAACAGACTCCCACTCTACCATAGTGGGCAAACCAATAATCATTTCCCATTTGCTTCCATCCATTTGTCTTACACATACAACAGGAAATGGTCCGTGCGACCAACAAGCCCAACTTGCAAGGCAGGGACACTATAGCCAAGCTCCATTAAAACCAGCATAGTGTAACCCCTAAATAAAAACGGCTTGTTATACCCTAGACTTTCTGATCACATTAGATTGAGTATCTTTTATTTCCTCATGAGTTCCAACAATCTCAGAACAACATTCAACCTTTCTCACGAAATCACTCCGTCATATACCCACATTCATGCCCTAGACTCCCAGAGTCAACATGAATTTCAAACTCAAGAACTAGACTAAGATGTGTTATCAGATTGTCTTCCCTTTGCTCTAATGCCACTCAACTTTGGTTCGACGCTCCTCCCGGTCATGTCCCTTAAAGCCGAATAATCCATGGCTATAGGCAACATGCCAAAGAAATAGTCGTCAAGCCTCTGTCTTGTGACACAGTCAAAGGTCACATAGGGCACAGTATGATTAAGATCGGACTCACACAATGAGAAAATAGGGATTCATTCTCTCACCTCCATCTCTAATGGATGCTGCAAGCACATGTGGTATGGACACATGTTACGTTGGGATCCTCCTTTATTTAAAAAAAAAAAGGGATTGTATGTCTTAACATGCATGTATACATAAGTTTCTACCGCACGGATCTTAGTCCAGTCGCTCCAAGCGCCTGACCCGAGTCCTTTTTTAGCCCGCTATCCTCAAGCGTCTTAAAGGCCTCGCATCCGACTCCTTCAGGCAACATGATCATGGGAGTAAATCATGTACGGTCTCATTTCCAAAATGCAAACCTCATCTCAGTCCGACTGAGGCGTCGAGAAAAACAGATTGGTGTAATTTCTCTTCTTGCTCCAAAAGCATCGATGGTCTTTGCACACTCCTTGAGTGTCAAAGAATACCACGTCTCATCTCCGCCGGCTATCCAAGCGTCAAAGGTGGTCGCTCGTGTGAGTGAGTCGACCTAAGCCTAGTGACATACCTTCACACCGTGGCCCCCAGCCACATGGTGTGTGTGTGTGTGTGTGCACTTCTGAGTTGTCCACCAACTCTCAAATCATGCCCTAATGATATTCCCAACATCATATACATGATTAAGGACAAACATCTATATCAATGGTAAACTACAAAATACCCAAAAACGATATGTGTTCCATGACCATACCTATGTGCAATGTCTTAGATGTAGTGTCCAAAAAAAAATGTATGTTTTCCATTAGGTATTAGGATTCTAGTTGTATATCGAAGCTGCCATATAATCTCATAATTGGTCGACAACCCAGTTGTCACCAACAGGCACTTCAAGAATCCTCTTTCATCACTCATTTACCAAAATGGGGATACATACAAATAATATCATATCACAATTGAGGATTGAGCAATTTTGTTATTATCTCACTATGCTTGGCCTAGCAAACTAGTGAATATAACTTGGATTTCATGTAAACCTAAATTGCTATTCCATTGTGCTACACCATATTTATGCAAATGTGTTCGCTCCCACTCATAGTTTAACTCTCATGAGCAACTCAAAAGGGATTGAACACTATTTATCTAAGTGTACATACTTTAGGACACAAAAGATCTAGTTATGGTACATGAGCCATCTTTCTACCATTAGTCATAGGGCCATGCTAGGTGCTTGTCATAACCCTATTTTTACCCCCAAGATTTTCTTGGGTGTTGGCACGCAAAACGAGGTAACCCGGGCCGAGCTGTTTTGACCCAAGAGGGGTCCATCGTACTTAAGAACCCTCAAAACACAGCCTGGGGCACATTTCTCGAGGTTTGGGGAGGTTTGACCAAGACTTTGACTGGACCAAAGGCAAGATTTGACTGACCACCCTCTGACCATTGGATAGAGCACATCGAGAGTTTCGATTCGATACTTTACGGCTAAAAAACGGACGAGAAACGATGAAGTTATGGGCGAAACCGTAAAAATCAGTCCAACACTTAGCCAAATTTTGCTAAGTGTTGTTGATAAAACAGCCCGTTTGAGGAGGGACGTTTGCGCATAGATTCTTTCCGACCTGTAGCGATTTGGTCCACAAGTTGGAAATTTTAAGGAAGAGGGTAACTTCAGCTACAACGAGTAACTCTCGGATCGTCAAGAGCTTCCCCGGTCAAGCCGGAATCTCGATCGAAAAATGACCCCCCGGCATGAAAAACACTCCAGCAGCCTCTATTCGCAGGACTACATCTCACGAACCCAAGCTCGCCTTCGTGCAAGTCTGGAACTTTAAGAAAGAAGGTGTCACAAGCTTTCCAGCGATACCAAGATCGTCGAAAACTGATGTCGAGAGCTTCGTCAACCGTGCGCGCGAAAACTGACGAAGATAAAGAAAATGTGCTGAAAATCTGATGCGCTTTTCCTCTCGAACAGCCACCTTCGGGCGTAGATTCCTTCCAACTTGCTGCGAGTTGATCTGCAAGCTTGGAACCTTGAGAAAGACTGCAACTCCTACTACGAGACGCAACTCTCGGTTCGCCGGAAAAATGCAGAAAGACAACTTGGACACCCCGACTTTCGGGAGCCATAACTTTTCCATCCGAACTCTGATTCGCGCAAACTTTATACCTTTGGAAAGTAGACTTCTCAAGCTTTCCAAGATACCCTGCTTGACCCATTTTTAGCAACATAAGGCCTCCAAAATTGGGTCAGAAAACTATACAGGCACGCAAATCGAGGAAGATTTGCCAGAGGTGCCGTGTGGTAGATAAGATCGCCACGTGGCAGCTACAATGCCACAAAGCATGACCCTGTGCCACGCATCCTGAGCATGCGCCACACGTGTGGCGTATCACCACCCTACGCGAAGTCCGTCTATAAATCAAGACCCCCTCCCCCCCTTCCAGCAAGCTTGGCTCGAGTTCCCATAGTGATTTTAGGCTTAGAATAGGCAGAAACTCGGGAAAGAGTCCCCTCTTTGGGTCTTAGACTAGTCTTTGGTTAGAGTTAGGAGATCCTACTTAGTTAATCTCTTTCTACACCTCCAAGCTTTTCTCTCATCCCTCTCTTCACTCATACACTCTCCCATACCCACTATTTTCTTTCATTTTCATGGAGGTGACTAGTGATGATCCCACAATGGGAAGGGATTCATAATGATCCATGTTTATCTTATGCTTTAAATTCATTTACCGCTTTCATTATGCTTTAAGTTTATTTATTGCTTTCCATCATACTTTAAATTTATTTATTGCTTTCACTATGCTTTAAATTCATTTATTGTTTTCCGCTATGCTTTGAATACATTTATTGCTTTCCGTTATGCTTTAAATACATTTAATGTTTTCATTTACATTTACTACGTATTTGTGATATCCCCTTCCCCGTGTGATTTGGGTATGAAAATCCTTAGTGGTTTTGGCGAATTATGTAAGACCTTCAATGGCATTAACAACCATGTAAACCCACAAGGCATTGGACCCATAAACACCTCCCTTGATTAAATTCAGTCATTTTCATTATTTATTACGTTGTGAATATTGTTTATTTTTCCCTTGTGATTTGGGCGTGAAAATCCCGATTGATCGTGGCGGATTATGTAAGACCTCTACGAGGCATTAACAACCACGTAATCCCATAAGGCATTGGACCCATGAAAATTCCCTTTGCTTTAAACTCTGTCATTTACATTATTTACGATATTGCGATTATCCCCTTTTTCCCCTTGTGATTTGGGCGTGAAAATCCTAATTGGTTGTGGCGGATTATGTAAGACCCTCTATGAGGCATTAACAACCACGTAATCCCATAAGGCATTGGACCCATGAAAATTCCCTTGCTTAAATTCAGTCATTTCCATTATTTACTACATTGTGAATATTGTTTATTTTCCCCCTTTTTCCCTTGTGATTTGGGCGTAAAAATCTCGATTGGTCGTGGCGGATTATGTAAGACCTCTACAAGGCATTAACAACCACGTAATCCCATAAGGCATTGGACCTGTGAAAAATTCCCTTGCTTTAAATTCTGTCATTTACATTATTTATGTTATTGTGATTATCTCCTTTTTCCCCCTGTGATTTGGGCGTGAAAATCCCGATTGGTTGTGGTGGATTATGTAAGACCTCTCCGAGGCATTAACAAACACGTAATCTCATGAGGCATTGGACCCATGAAGATCCCCTTGCCTTAAACTCCGTCATTTACATTTTTACTGTGAATATTTTCTATTTTTCCCCTTTGATTTGGGCGTGAAAATCCTGACCGGTACTGGAGGTTTAGGTAAGACTTTCAATAGCACTAAACCCTATGCAAATCCATAAGGTGTTGGACCCTCGAGATTCCCAACGTTATTTTGACAAATTTTTCCTATTTACTGTTCATATAAGTCTTATTCGGTCTCGGAGGGTTAGGTAAGTCTTTCAATAGCACTAATCTTTCATGTAATCCCGAGAGGTGTTGAACTCCCCTATAAATTGCTTTCTTTTATTCATGTAAATCCTAAGGTGGTATTGGAAATTAAGTGAGTCTTTCAGTAGCATTAAATTCCGATCCCACGAGGTCTTGACCCTTTCCCTAATCCCCTCATATTGTCATGAATTACACCTTGTCATTTTGATTATGCGTCACATTTATGTCATGATCATCCTATACTTGTCATTCCCACCATACTACATTCATCCCATGCTTGTGATTAACGTGCTGCAAACATGCCATGATCACTTGCTTGAATTGCTCTTTATGATTAATATGCTACAAACATGCCATGATCATTCCATACTTGTTCTTTATGATTAATGTGATGCAAACATGCCATGATCATTTTTTTGAACATTTACCTGCTTTGATATAAATGTGATGCCATATTTGTATTCTTTGTGATTTATGTGCTGCGAACATGCCGTGATCACTTGTTTGGATGTTTATTTACTTTAATATAAATGTGATTAAAATACACTTTGCCATGAAAACTTTAAAAAGAGTAAACATGGTAATATGGGCGTTACAAACAAAATTGGTGCAACCTGAGAGTTATGGCTTGACCTGGCCTTGGGACACCATGGTATGAGTCCCTTACATGTCGATGTGGCTGGCCGTAGACACGTCGTAAGGGATTCTACATGTTCTAACTCCCATAAGATCATGACCTAAAATTCCTCAAAGTGTGAATTAATCATCCAAAACCCCGCCATTTGATGGACCACTTTATTCTTGGAAATCAAGGGTAAAGGGATCCCGAATATGGTACCAAAAATATAATTGTTTGTCTCGGCACTCGGTGTTAGGATTTCAAGTGCATCCTACCAACGAACTGCCTGGAACCTTAAAAAATACAAAGATGAGGGAAGGTGAAATAAAGAGTCTAAACAAAACCGAACGAAGTCAAAATCGCATTTTCCATTCTTGGTACATTGCATGACGGAAATCGGGACATTTGTACATAATTAAAACCAACAAACCTAGGCTTAGCAAATTCAAGGGAACATTAGAAGGGAGGTAACCGTTTCTTAACGGATGTCGATGGGTGCCTAACACCTTCCCCACGCATAAGCAAACCCCCGAACTCATCTCTGGTTCAAGACCATTCTTTTTAATATGTCTAAACAAGATATAATCTATTAGACATAGGTGCCCAATCACACCTTAAATTTCCCATGATTGGTGGCGACTCCAAATTTGTGCTCACTTGCACACACACACGCGTTCCCACACGCACACACATCACACATTTCTAAACAAAAGAAGACTCGCCAAATGGGGGTTGGGATCAAGGAAATAAAACATTGCTAGTCAACCCAAACGCTAGCTTAGTTGATATCTTCCCCGCTGTCGACAGTGCTCTATCTCAACAAGAATGTCAATGGGTTCTAGAGTTATGCATCTAAAACTGTATTTTTTATTATTTTTTTTTAAACAGTTTCTTAAGAGCCAAACTCCTAGCAAAAACTCCATTCAACCCATTCCAAAAATCTCAATGGTGACATTCTATCCCAAAATTACTCTAGCTACTAATTGTCAACATGAATCGTTTAAGAACTATGTGGACCATTTTCAAGACTCAACGAATAATAAATAGACCTATCACTACAACATCGCAAGTCCATCTAGAAGGACTCAACGAGGTGAAGTAATCTTGGTCTAGGTTATAATCTTAGGCTGCAAGGACTTACTAGCAAGCAACTGTTGCACTTTAGTCCTTCACACCACAAGAATCTCATATTGTCAATTCTACTCAAAGAATCTACCATTTAATATCCTTCTGGAAAATGTCCTGCTATTGACTTATGACAATAACTAGAGGTTGTTATGAGACAGACTCGCATCCTAGTCCACAATTCTACCCTTGTTGTGCTTATCCTAGCACAAAAACAAGATCAACAACTCCAAGTTGGATCAAATGAGGAGAAACGTTGCCAAACAGTTAACCATTCTAAACAAGCAGGTGGAGACAACAATATTAATATGGTGGAGCTTAGGATTCTCTACAAGTCCACAAATAATGAGACAATCCAAACTAGCTAGCACACCACTAAGGACCCTAGAAATCACATTTATGCACTAATGATATCCTCCCACTAGGTCAAAGCATCACTCCCACTATTTTCGGCGATACCAAACAAAAAAAAATTATAAAAAAATTATTCGAATATGATAGGGCTATAAGTTAAAAAAGAAAAACACTTTCAATTCCTTACAAGTCAATTCCCCCACCTCGCCGAAAATATGAGTGATTTCCTTACATTTCCAATGTGATTCTAGATCCTATCTCCAAATCTCACCATGCTCATGACGCCATCCAAAGCGATCTTCAGTTCGCTCAAAAACACATCTCAACTAATAGGACATTAACTTAAAGATATAGGTAGCAAACAAAATACATGGTAAAACAATGTGCCATTATCTAATTAATAACTTAGAGTCTTTCCTATCATCAACATCCAATTGTGAGATATAGGGAAGATTCACCACTAAGCATTTAATACTTACATTATTGCAAATATGTGTCCTATGTCACTCAGGAAGACTCCCTATAGACTCATCCTGAAAATTACCTCAATATCTCTAGTAGACGTTTTAGGTGAGCCTCAACTTCAACCTCTGCGAGAATTAGGTGGACCAACCCATATTTAAATGGTGAGACAACTATGTCCTTAACTAGTGCGCTACTTTGGAAATTGGTTAACCTTATTAAAAGAAAGATGCTCTAATTGCTTCTCTAAGTCTCTAATTGACTTCATTTCATTTGTCAAGGAGATGGTTCATCTAAGCGAGATGGTCTCCATGACTTACTCGAGTTTATCAAAAAATCCATCATCTTGAGTCTATGCCTGGCGCTCTATAGCAAGCCAAGGTACAGTCAATTTAGAGATTAACTTAACTGACCATTGGATCCAATTATATCATATTTATAACAAAAAATGCCACTAGATTTAAGGATAAAAACTTGGACCACTAAAAAACTACTAGCCATATCCTGTTTTGCCATACTCTAAGCGCTTAGAAGATGTAACATGTGGTGCGCAACTTTTGCGCTCCAACATGATGAATATAGTGCGCAATACTTGCGCTCTAACATGATAAAGATCCTTAAGCTGCTTCCATAAATAAGGCAAAATGTCTTATTTATTGTTAACCTTGCAATTACTCTTATCACTTCAATTCCTTGAGGAGAGAACAAGAAATAATTCAGGCTAGACACAAGTTAAACCATGTTCCAATTGCTCTAGTGCATCCACGAGTCAATCACATGGATTAACAATTACATTAGCTAGTTGTCGAAACATTATCCTAAAGTCACTATGCTCCCTCCAAGGTGCACAATGCTACTTCCCTTTTTCAAGGATATTATCCTCTATTCCTTATTGGAGTGCTATTCCACAGTCCTTGCACTAGGGCCTAAATTTCTGCGTGAGCCATGTCTAGTAAGGACAAAGCCATGCCACTTAATGCTCTATCCTAAGTTCAAGATGATGCACAAGATCATTGAACATGTGAATGTCCTTCTTATGCATCATAATGAACTCTATATGCTCCAAAGAGTTAACTAAGTAATCTATAGCAAGAAGTATTACCTAGCATATCCCTAATACGCTATTGTCTCATACAATGCATTATATCCATGAATGATAAGTGGAGTGCTCAAAATTAGTCCTTAAGCTTGGGCCTAAATGTCTCAAGTAGGCTAAAATGAGTAATCAACGCTAGTGCTACCAAGCACTTAGATTAGGCTCAAAATAATGCAGTAATGCAATGGGCATCATGATGAGACTAATAAGCTCCCACTAAATGAGCATTTTCAAATGCATTTGTCTAATGAGACTTAACTAACACGTTACATAAATGCTCAACCCTAGCCAATTTGGGAGCAAACTTTTGTAACTTTCAATTCACACTTCCAAGTGTACAACCCAAAAAGTGATACATTTAGTGCATTCTACTCAGGCTAAGTGTTGTTTATTTGTTGGATCTACCCCTATGATATTGTCATCGCAACTAATGCACACAATATCTTAATTCACAATGGTCACGAGGCAATGAATTTTATCTTAAGTTTTACCATCCTAGTGTTCTATGCTCATGGAGGAGAAATTGAATTTGTGCCTTTAGAGGCCACAAACTATCGATATTCAACTTCTCTATTCACTAAGATTCAACATGATCTTAATTTCATAAACCACTACATCTATGCACATTTTTTTTACACTATTTAGCACACACAACTACGTTTTGCCGCATCCAACAAAATTAAATAACAATAATTTTACATAAGACGTGAGATTGAGACTTCGCTATGCTAGGAATCATCTCCCACGCACAAGTGTTATTTTTACTATATCTAACTTCTTTAATGCGCAAAACCATCATGGGAGGATCTAATCAACTCCACCATGGTCCCCATTTAATTTCTTTTTCACATGCCTTAAATAATTTTACACACAAAATTAAACTGAAAGCACTCTCAATCAAAACAAAATTATCAATTTAATTATCACTTGAACAGTTGTTTGTCAGGTATACCTCATAGTAAGGAAAGAAAATCTTTTGAGCATGTGACAATTCACATTCAGCATGAAACAATTTGCATGTCATTTCTATATTTTGCCACCATCAAAATTTAATTCACAAATTTTCCAATTACTCATTTTATGCCTCTAAATACAACAAAAATATTAGATTGCAACCAAAAATATGGAAAAAATGAATTTAAATACTTACTATGTGTGGCAATACATTATATGGCTTCTTATAATTTTCTTCAAATTTTTATAATTTTCCATAATTTTTAATCATTCATTCAATTTAATGAATATCATGGAAAAATTCAACATTGCATCCCAAAAATATGAAAAAATTAAAATTTCATACTTCCCATGTCTACACACAAAATGGTCCATCCATACACAATTTTCAGATTTTTAATAATTTTCTATAAATTTTTGTTCAATTTCAATAGACAATAAAATTGATAGAAAATTATATATCTCATTAAAAATCTTGAAAATTTGTAGTTTTGTTCTCTGTGTATATATGAACATACTAGTTCATCAACCAATATTTTTCTCACATTTTTTTCAATTTTCAATAATTTTTAAATGTATACCAAGAACAATAAAAATTATAGAAAAATAAAGGACGCAATCAAATAATTCTAGACAAAATATAAATTTTACACATTTTGAGTCTCTTAACAGATTAGAATAGCTTTCCAGAATTTTCTACAATTTCTGCAATTTTCCTCATTTTTTTATATTTAAATGCAAAATTAACAAATTTTCTATTAAATAATAAAAGTGTCAAAACATCTCACCTCCCATACTAATGGGTGCTCTCAACTCCCAAAGGAGAGTACAAAACAGATTGAGATCCAGAACATATTCCATGCACCGCCACTCTCTCAAGTGATATTTTACACTTAATAGTTTTTATTTTTGAAAATTAAAAAAAATATTTAATATTTAAAAAAAATATTATAAATATTTATAAATATGAAATGGTCGTGAGAAACTCAACGTGCAATCCATGCATCGATCGGAGCTGAGGATGGCTGTCACGCGCCGACAGCCGAGAGTGGGCGTGGCCCTAGGCCACTATTCATCATCTTCTTCCTTCAGCTAGGTTTCAGCTGAAACCCTAGCCGCCAACCCACCTTTCCGACTTCGTTTCTCTTTCCACGAACCTCAGAATTGGTTTATTTTTGCGCTGTTGGAAAGATTATTCAGAGTACTACAATTTAGAACCAAAAATCATATTAAAAGGTTCAGATTTGAGAGAGATATTCAAGTTTGAAAATGCTTAGTTGCAAGTTTCAAACATAAACTTCAACAAGCCATAACTTTTCGTACACATGCGCAGAACCGTTTGCAACTGTGGACTCCTAGGACCGTGAGGAATCCATTGGTGTTGTCGGAATCTCGCCAAAGAGCCGCTGCCAGTGAGAACCCAAAATGGCCATTATGGCTAACAATGGTGGAATTTTTTTTAATTTTTTTTTTCACCTTAAGATCCTCTAAGGCTCAAAAACATGAAGAAGAGAGCTTATGGCTATGATACCAATGAAAGATAATGTGGTATACATACATATATGCTTCAAATAATTTGGTTTAGAGTCTCACCTCTTGGTTTCTACAAGAAACCCCATGTATACCTTTGTGCAGCGGAATGATCTTGCCAAATCTCTTCCCACGTGTCCTTGTGGCCTATTCATTTGTTGCTCGTAAATATGAAGGTGCCACGACCTCGAGCACTACACGTTAATCCACGGACCAAGTCCTATGGTTTGATGATGGAACCCTAAGACAATGAGAGTTGATGAGAGAGATGGTGATGGCTAATTTGTGTAAACTCAACATCGGTTTTTGTCTGAATAATGCACTCTTATATTGCATATTTTGGGAATCCTAGTCTTAGGGTTTTGTCTTAATGGGCTGCCCACATGGGTGCCTATTTGGGCCAACCCAAAATGGCCCAAATGCCAACAAAATTGAAATTGAACACCAACGACAACAGTCTATGAGAGGCACTAATCCAAATACCTGTAATCTAAACCTCTTCTTCTTCGAGACCAAAAGTCTCTCTCCCAATTAATGGCTACGTTTGTTTCTGGATTTCACTTCTCAAACACATACTTCTTCACCTCTGAGCTCTCAAACTCAAACCAAGGCAATTCAAACTAAACAAATATACATACCAACCATGTCTTTAGCTCCAAGTAGTCACCTTTCTATCTACTCTTCACCACCATTGTCAAGAACTATCCAAACCAAGCAAACCCCACTTCTCTTTTGTCAAACCCACCATTTTTAATTCAAGAACCACTCATTTCTGAGCTTATCTTCAAGCTGTTTCACACATACCCTTTTGCTGAAACCATCTGTTTTGATAGTAAAAGCATCAGAAACTGAGTCCCAGACATCAAAATCAGAGAGTGGAAATGAAGGAGGGGATGGAGATCAACAAGAACAATATGAAGAGTTTGAGGTTGAATTGGTGCAGCCATATGGACTGAAATTCATCAAGGGCTGAGATGGTGGGACTTACATAGATTCAATTGCACAGGGTGGATCAGCTGACAAGACTGGGGAGTTCACTGTTGGGGATAAAGTGCCTGCCACCAGGTTTTCTTTGCTCTTTTTGATGTTTGCTTTCTCATTTCTTTGATAGAGTTTGTATTTGTTTTCAAGGATAAGATAATATAAGATGCATGGATATTGCATATTTTGGCAATTCAATTGTATAGGCATACTTAATTGATACGAATTGTTTATGGGCAATATAAGGAGGTTTATATCATATTTGTCAATTGCTATGTTTATTTGTGGACAATTATAAATATTGTTGCACACACTACCTGTGTGGATATACATCCACAAATAGTGGACATCAATGTGCATACACCACCTAAGTTGTGGCAGCACTAATTACAAGTTGAAGGTGTTACAAGTAGAAGATGTGGCCCTTTGATTGAGCTTAATGGTAAATGATTATGTTTCCAGATCAGAGTAGTCAGATATAAACACTTATCTAGCTGAGTACGAATGTGAATGATGGTTATATGTCTTATTTTTATTGATAATGCGCTTAATATCGTTTTATATATAGGTTTATCTATGTCTACCTAGTTTTCCTCAATCTAAGAAGGAAAATTTGTGACTTTTGTTTCATTGTTGACAAAGACATGGTTGAAATGTGACTAAGGAGTTGTAAATGTATGCAGTGCAGTGTTTGGGACAGAAACATGGCCTGCTGCTGAATATGGA
The DNA here is from genome assembly GCA_907173295.1 of Fagus sylvatica. Classification (NCBI taxonomy): domain Eukaryota; kingdom Viridiplantae; phylum Streptophyta; class Magnoliopsida; order Fagales; family Fagaceae; genus Fagus; species Fagus sylvatica. The sequence goes on from OU015761.1 coordinate 46,177,622, forward strand.
AGTACAATATCAATCAAGATTCTGTAATTATTAATTCTAAACTCAAGCCATGCGTGTTAGGCTTCATTATATTCATCTTTGGTATCTACATTTCACATATGTAAATTACTATCAATTTTATAAACTTCCAACACAATGTCTAGGTGACAGATTTTAACAAGTTTCTTATAAATTCTCAAAAGGTGTCCAAATGGCCATATTTCCATGTGAAATTTAATACACACATACTAGACAAATAATATAACATTCCACAACTAATTGTTTCCCCATTTCAGTTTTACAAAATTCCCAGAATTTCGTGAAAGTTTTTGTTCACTACAGAAAACGGAAACAGGTGGTATTTTTCCTCAAGAAGCTAAAAAAAATCAACCATGGCCACACATGTAATCATGAACGAAGAAGAGCATCAAACGCACACATAACAACATGAAATTCTAAAAACATCCATTAACAAAACTCAAAGATTAAAACTTCAAGATTAAAAACCCTAGTTTAATTGCATAAATCAAGCATCTTTGAACCTATTTGCTTTTAACTTTGTTTAAGCTCATCAACCCTTCGCTTAATTAGTTCTTGCTCTTGATTTTGCTGTGAAGATAGTGATTTCCACAAAGGACTTACTAAATATTTTTTAGAGAATATGAGCAAGGAGTTTTCGGGTGAGCGAGTGAGGAAGAAAAAGAAGAAAAAGAAAAGAGAAAAGAAGTTGATGTTAACGTGTATGAGTTTTGGGGAAAGAGAGGGTTTAGGTGTCACTTAAAGATGAGAGAGTAGTGACTCATCTCTACTAGTTTAAATTTATGCAATAGCCCCACAATTTTCTTAAGTTTTTCATTTCAATCCAATTTACCATTACACCCATATAATCTCATATTCCAAAAGTTAACACAATTATCTATAGGGTTTTACAATAATAAGATTTTATGCACATCTTCATATAAATGTCAAGAAATTTCAATTATAAAATAAATTATAATTATATAATCCCATTTTAACCACTTAGTTGTGTTATTACGAAATTTAAAATTTATGATGTGGCAGATGAGCTGGCAAGAGCTCTAATAAAAAGCCAACGCGTGGACTAAATAATGGTCAGAGAAAGAACCAATTAGAAGAAGGCACGCAAACCAATCAAGAAGCAACACGTGTTTATTAATTTTTATAGCCACACAGATGATATCTGGCAATTGGAATTATGTGCGTTGGAGTCTAAAGCACATTCCTGGATTTTCTAATGAAGAGGCCATGATCGAAGCATTTATCAACATAAGCTATTTTTATGGGATTTGAAGAGAAGATCAAGGCATAAAATGTAACCATTATAGTTAGCTTATAAATAGTGAACTCAGGTGCATTAACACACACACACACAAACCCTCAAACAAACCCAAATAGCACTTTTGAGAGATCAAAAGAGATTGTTACCTGAGAGCTTTACTTGAGAACTTTGAGAGCTTCTACTTGTGAGAATTATAGCTTCTTAGTTTTCTGAAAGAACAGTTACTTAGGAAAGAGAGTGTGTTGAGATTGGTTATTGTACATGCTTGTAAGTATTCCCTCGATTGATCTGTTGAATACATGAGAATGTACTAAGTTTACGTGAATGTCCCCACCAGCCAAAAGTATGGTTGATGAACTTAGAACTTGGATGGATACCAGAATCCAAGAAAGATTGGAAGCATTTAATGAGAATGTCCAATCTAGACCACCAATGTTTCAAAAAGACGATACAACACAGTTGTTGCTCCATATTCTAAATGACGAAAACGGCAGAATGAAAAACCTAGAACAAGCCGTGAGCAATACTTAGCAATTCACTCAGAATATTGCTACATTGGTCCAAGGAATCACTCAAGGAAATACAACAAGGGGAATAGAAATAGGCCAAGGATCTGGCCATGTTGGGGAAAATCAACCACAGATAGAAATAGTGGCTACAAATGTAGAAATACCTATAGGTTATCCCATCAACCTTGTAACAGGACCTAAGGAAGGACCAAACAATGCCAACCCTAATATACCCATAACGGAGCCACAGCCTCAAGTCAAGCAACCTAGAATGGATCCACCAAGAGTGGAACAACCTCGAGTCGAGCAGCCAAGATTTGAGCCACCTATAGTGGAACAGCCTTGAATGGAGTAGCCAAGAATGGAGCCACCAAGAGTGGAACAACCTCGTTTTGAAAAACCAAGGATGGAACCACCTAGAGTGGGACAACCTCAATTCGAACTACCTAGAGTGGAACCATTACGGCCAAGAATGGACCAACCAGAGGTAGGGTTTAGATTAGAACCACCTCAAAGGTTTGGGCCAGTGAGGAATGAGCCACACAGGAAACCGTTTAGGTTTGAACAACCCTATGATCCTAGGGCAGAGTTTAGGAATGAATCCCCACGTAATGAACCTTATAAACCTCCTCAAGACAGGAGAAACAAGTTTGGGTTTTAGAATAACAATAGGCAGAATTATGGAAGAAATGGCTATGATGGCCAGGAAAGAAATGTCTATAATGCTCATACCTATAATGCCCCTGAGAGAGATAGGGATATCTTCGAGAGAGGGATAGATCTTGAAGAAAGAAACATTGGAGGTGAACCAAACCCTCGACCTGCACAGGGTCAAGACCTAAGAAACCAAATCTTAGAAGTCATAGATCAAGTTTTGGATCCAATTCATAGAAGGGCACCAAGACATCCCTATATAAAGCCATATCCTAAAAGGATAGATAAGGAAAAATGGCCTAGAGGATCTAAAGCACCTGATTTTACCAAGTTTTCAAAAGAAAATGAAAAAACAACCGTAGAACACATATCCAGGTTTACCATCCAGTGTGGTGAATATTCCAACAATGGAAATGGAAAACTAAGGTTGTTTCCTAATTCTTTAACAAGCCAAGCATTTACCTGGTATGTTGCACTGCCTACAAATTCTATCAACTCATGGGAGGAAATGGAAGAAAAATTTCAGTCCCATTTTGCCAGATCAGATGTAGGAGTCTCAATGGTAGATTTAGCTTGATTAAGGCAGAAACTAGATGAATCTGCAGAGCAGTTCATCAAAAGATTTAAAAGAGTCAGGACACGATGTCTCACTACTCTGCTAGAAGCTAAGTATATTAAAATAGCCATTGATGGCCTCAGTTTTGAGCTAAGAAAGAAATTTGAGGGCGTGACTTTCAATGACCTATTTGAGCTATTAGAAAAAGCCTCTAGGTTTGAAGGACTTTTGAAAGAAGAAAATCAAAGAAGAAATTCTTCTTATGGGACCTACTAACAAGACCCTAATTATGAAATTGACCTGACAGAATATATAGGTCAGACACCCTTTGTTTGTGAGGCTTTATATAAAAAGCAGATCCAAGCACAAGAGTCAAACAAGCCAGCTTCTTCTTTAAGAGCTTACTCCTTCGATGTAGAGAGAGCATATGAGATCTTTGACATTCTTTATAATGCCTAGCAATTGAGGATTACAGGGAGACATAGATTCCCATCTAAGGAAGAGTTGAAAGGAAGGGATTACTGTAAATGGCATAGTACTTATACTCATGCCACTAAATCCTGTGTTACTTTTAGGAATGTGGTACAGGATAAAATAGACAGAAGTGTCTTGAAATTTCTTGAAGCACCTCAAGAAAGTATGGCAGTAGATGCAAACCCATTTCTTGTTGTAGATGTCAACACTACATCTGTTGATTTCAGTTCACTTATGCCTAACAAAAATTTATGTGTTAGAACTAATAAGTCCAAGGTCAATTTACTGCAAGTCTTTTGTCCACAGGAAAAGCAACTAAAGCTACACAAGGGATGAGCAATTTGAAGATCGATAGGTCAGTTACCTCAAATCGATATAAATTAGCCAAATCATATGGTAATAGCACTTCGATTCAAGGCAATAATGTCCATATTGACAAAGGGAAAAGTGTGGCATATCCCATTGAAGAGCCTGTTTTCTCTTATAAAGCGATACTCAAGAAAGAGCCACCAAAACCTAAACAAGAAAATAGGGAAGACGACACTATTTGTGAAAGATGTAGCCATAAATTGGCTAAATGTTTTGCGAAACCAAAGAAGAAGACAATGAAAGGCAACAGGAACCAGGAATTGGTAGACCTAAACCAAGATCTACCTTATACTCTCAACCGATTCAATCAAGACTTGGCCCTCAATATGTACAGCCAAAAATGGCTCGATCGAGGCCAATTTCTCATCAAACCCTAGATTCTAGGTTCGAATCAATCAGAAGGCCAAGAATGATAAGGCCACAAATATCAGAAGCAGGATGATGGGTTACCCTTGAATATCCTGGCCTTAAGACAATACATAGGCAGAAAATATAAGTATGGTTACAACCCATATTTCTCAAGGATGACACAAACTCAGAGGAGAAGGTGGATAAGGCAACAAGTAACCTTACACCAAGAATATGAATGAAAAGATCATTACTCCTCGAGATCAACAATTGATTCAGATTCAATGGAGGTGATAACAGGAGCAGAAGCACCTGAGTATCTCAAAGTACTTTACATTCAAAGCAAAAAAGAAGACACTTCCATTACATTGACAAAAGATGAAAAGGATGCTGCCATACCAATATGAGAAGTGGTATTGGTCACAAGATGTAAAGCACGATAACCAAGCCTCATCGAGGCAAGGAACCTAAAAAAACACGAAATGATCACAAGCACCTGGAAAAAGGCAGTGAAGGTACTAAATCTAAGAAAGTCAATACCTCATCTTCACATGTGCTAATTTTTCCACAAAATTACCAAATAGTACAAGTTTGGTTTGGAAGAAAGAAACGAAGCCCGAGAGTCAAGAGGAAAGCACTCGATAACTCAATCAAAGCAGAACAAATCCAAGAAACACCAATGGAAGATCTGTAAGTTGATTTAACTGAGGATGTAAAAGATATTGAGGTATTGAAGACATCGAAGGTATTGAAGATATCGAAGGTATTGAAGACTTCAAATATATTGAAGATATCAATGATATTGAAGGAATAGAAGTTGAAGGAACTAAAGATATTGAAGGAATAGAAGAATCAGAAGCCATGGAATGCACAAAAACTGATGAAGTACACAAGATTGAACCTAAAGAACCAGAGGTCAAGCCTGAAGAGCCAAAAAAATGGCCAAATGATTAGCTGTAATGCCATCACCCTACCAAAGGAATTTATGGCCACAAGTTGGGTACAAAGGGAAGATGAGGCTCGAGGGGAAACCCCCATCTTATTGGTAGATGAAGAAAAGTGTCAGGATACAGGTAAGATTGTGTTTGAAAAACCTGCTTTGTCTATGTGTCAACATTTGAAACCCTTATATATTAAGGCACATATGGATAGGAGACCCGTTAATAGGGTTTTAGATGATAATGGGACTGCAGTTAATATCTTACCAACATTTATGCTTAGAAAGCTATTTAAAACAGAAAGCGATCTAATAGTAACAAATGTTTTTGTTAATGGCTTTCCTGGTGGAGCCACAAAAACAAAAAGAGTCATTCCTATCAAAGTTAAAGTTGGTAGCAAAGTAGCTACAATAGCATTCTTTGTCGTTAACATTAACTTAGCATATAATGCTTTGTTAGGAAGAGATTGGATTCATTCCAACTGGGTTGTACTATCTTCTTTGCATCAATTATTAGTTTTCTGGAAAGATGAAAATAATATCGAAGTGGTGAAAGCTAATGAAAGACCATTCGTTACTTATAACAATAATGTAGATGCACAGTTGTATAACGATTGTGAAGGCATTGTAAAATTTATAAGAATAGACCAAAATGGGAACCTATCAAGGGTGACTGTTGGACCTGAAGAGCCTCTAATAATGGAGGACTTATTCAAGCTCAACCAAAATCTGGAAGAGACAAAGACAAGGCCAGAAATTGAAAATGGCCTCTATTACTATGTTGAAGATGTTGAATAAACCCACTGATGCAAAGAAAAAAGAGGCCATCAATCTGGCCCTATGGTAGGTTATGGAACGGAAAAAGATTGGAACAAAACTCTCAATTTTCTAAGTGTAACACACGAATTGAGAATGACCAAATAGCAATAGGCCAAAAACAAATAAGCACTCATCCAATAAGAATGGATGATATCAAAGAAGAAGTTTAGGATCCCCTTATCGAGGTGAATCTAGGAACCAAGGAAGACCCACAGGTAAGCTTTGTAAGTGGTCATCTTGGACCAAAAGAATTTGACAAAATGATGACAATCATAAGAAAGTACAAGGATTGTTTTGCATGGGACTATCTAAAATTGCTAGGACTAAGCAGAAAGTTGTTGGAACACCGATTGCCAATCAAGGAAGGATTTCTACCATTTCAACAAGCTCCAAGAAGAATGGCTCCTGACATCATCCTCAAAATAAAGGAGGAGATTGAAAGACTGATTCGAGCAGGTTTCATCAGACCAGCCAGGTATGTTGAATGGTTATCAAACATAGTCCCTGTTATAAAGAAAAATGGTAAAGTCAAAATCTACATAGATTTCAGAAATTTAAATTTGGCCACACCTAAAGATGAACATCCTATGCCTGTAGCTGATTTGTTAGTTGATGGTGCATCTGGGTATAAAGTCTTATCTTTTACAGATGGACATTCTGGTTATAATCAAATTTTTATTGCAGAAAATGATATGCGTAAAACTGCATTTAGATGCCCTAGTTCTATAAGAACATTTGAATGGGTAGTAATGCCTTTTGGTTTAAAAAATGCTGGGGCTACATATCAAGGAGCTAGGAACTCCATATTCCATGATATGATTGGAAAATATATGGAAGTATACATAGATGATATAGTAGTAAAGTCTCAAGACTTCGATGAGCATTTAAGAAACTTAGAACAGACCTTTATAAGAATGAGGAAGCATCAATTAAAGATGAACCCATTAAAGTGTGCCTTCGATGTTACAGCAAGGAACTTTTTAGGTTTTTTGGTACACAATCGAGGCATAGAGGTGGATAAAATAAGGCTAAGGAAATTTTACAAGCCAAGCCAAGCCTCCATCTAATTAAAAAGAATTACAAATATTACTTGGGCAAATAAATTTTCTAAGGAGATTTATTGCAAATGTGGCAAGAAGAACCAAAGTTTTCTCTCCTTTGCTTCGATTAAAGGAATATGGGGCATTTGTGTGGAATGAAGAACACCAAAGAGCCTTTGATGCCATCAAGCAATACATAGCTACCCCACCAATGTTGATTCCTCCTTGAGAAGGCAAACCACTGAAGCTATACATCTCTGCTACCCAAGATTTGATTGGAAGTCTATTGGCCCAGGATAATGAAGATGGCCAGGAATAGGCGGTTTTTATTTAAGTAGAATTTTAAATCAAACTGAATGTAGATATTCTATTGTTGAAAAGTTTTGTTTAACTTTATATTTTTCTGCACTTAAATTAAGACATTATATGCTAGCTTATGTTGTGTTTATCATTGCTCAAACTGATGTTATCAAATATATGCTATCAAAACCGATTTTAAGTGGAAGAATGTACAAATGGAGTTTAGCTTTAGTAGAATTTCATTTATTATATGTACCACAAAAAGTAGTTAAAGGTTAGGCATTGGCAGATTTCTTGGCTAATCATCCATGTGATGATATGCCAGAAATAGAATAAGCCCAATATGTGGCTATAGTCCCTTGGAAGTTTTATTTTGATGGTTCACAAGCTAAACAAGGAGCAGGTGTTGGTATAGTATTCGAATCACTATAGGGAGTAAAAACTCAATTAGCATTCATAGTAGAGAAAGTATGCTCTAACAACCAAGTGGAATATGAAGCATTGGTCCTAGGATTAGAGTTACTTTTACAGATGGGGATAAGGAATGTGGAAATATTTTGTGATTCACAGTTAATAATCAACCAAGTCAAAGGACAATATAAGTGTGGGAGTATTCTATTAGCCCCATATTTAGTGTCTGCCCAACAACTGTTATAAGAATTCCAAGAATGCACTCTACATCATATACCACAAGAAGAAAACCATGAGACTAATAAAATGGCCCAAGCAGCGTCAGGTTATAGGCCAATCGAGGATGAAAAAATTGAAATCGAGACAATAAAGTCAAGAACGTTACCCTCGATATTTACCAGGTAGTTAGGGACAGAGATCTTTAACCTCAATGTAGGAAAAAAGATTGGAGAAGTCCAATTATCTCATACCTAAGAAACCCAAAAGGCTGTACTAATAATGCCTTAAAACTCAAAGCCAGAAGGTATGTTTTAATGGGAGAAGAAGATGAATGCTTCTTTAAACGTGGAATTGATGGAATCTTGTTTAAATGTATAAACACAGAAGAGTCAATACAAGTAATGGCAGAAGTCCATAAAAGAATCTGTAGAGTTCATCAATTAGGAATAAAGATGAAGTGACTGACACATCGATATGGATACTATTGGCCAAAAATCTTAAAAGAATGCATTGAATATGCTCATGGATGTGAGGCATGTCAGAAACATAGGCCATTACCCAAGTTACCTGCTGCCGAGTTGAGTTCAATCATTAAACTTTGGCCATTTAGAGGATGGACAATGGATTTAATTGGAAAAGTAAGGCCTACCTCCAAAAGAAGAATTGCTTTGTAATTGGAGCTACAGATTACTTTACAAAGTGGGTAGAGGCCAAAGCTTATAAGGATGTAACTAAAAATGATGTGATACGATTCATAAAAGAAATGATGATCCATCGATTTGGTTTACCTCAAAGCATCATAGTGGATAATGGAATGGCTTTTAATGGATCAAGGGTTTTGGCTTTTGCACAGGAATATGGAATCAAAATTCTTAATTCCACACCATATTATGCGCAAGCAAATGAACATGCAGAGTCTACCAATAAGATTATCAAGGCTAATTTAAGGAAAGTTATTAATAATAATCCTTCAAATTGGGATGATTTATTGTTAGAAGTATTATGAGCCTATCGAACCTCAAAAAGGCTAAGTATCAATACAGCTCCTTTTTCTTTGGTATATGGTCATAATGCAGTGCTCCTAGTAGAGATAACTGTTCAATCATTAAGAGTGGCCAAACAAAACCAGTTAATCCATATAGACTATGAAAGTGTTATGATGGCAGAGATGTATGATTTGGATGAAGCACAACTGGCAGCTTTAAATTCTATTATTTTATAAAAGCAAAAGTCATTAAGAGTTATAATCAAAGGATTAGACCTAAGACTTTTGCAATAGGAGATTTGGTTTGGAAAGTCATTTCACCTCTAGGGACCAAAGATCCTCATTTGGGAAAATGGTCACCTAATTGGGAAGGACCTTATCTAGTCAGTCAATTATTTGATGGAAATGCATACAAGTTAATGCATGTTAATGAAGAAGAGCATATCAAGTCAATAAATGGAAAATATCTCAAACCATACAAGCCAAGCTTTAATGAAATGGCTTATCAACATAAAAATTTTTGAGATTAAAACAAAGTATATTAAGGCTTAGAAAATCCTGAACAAATACACATAAAGTTAAGAGCCAAAAATTGGCAATACAAAAAACTGTTCAAGGAAAGGCGAAAAAAAATAAAAAAAAATAAATAAACAAGCAAAGAAAAGAAAAGTCTGATCACAACTCCTTAAAAGCAGCAGATAAACAAGTCCAACTCATCAAGGGCAGCATCTTAAGGTTGTTGATCTCTGATTGGAGAATTTACAAGTCTTGCTTAGTTTTAGAGATCAACTCCATCTCTTGAACTAGTCCTTGACCTTCAAGGTGTACAGACTGAAGCTCCTAACACTTCTGAGATCGCTTGGACTTCCAGATTTGGAGTTCAGCCTCAAGGGATTTCACCTTTTGATTAATGGTTTTTAGTTCTGATGCTTTAGCTTGGAGGTTGAGTTGATGAGCTTGTAATTGGGAGACTCGCTGCTCGTGATCTTCTTTTTTACTTGTAGCTTGATTCTTTTTATCCTGAGCTGCTTGAAGGCTAGTGATGGTGCTATCAAGGTACTACACAAACAGCCCTAGAAAAGCCCTACCACTCTCACTAAGAGACGAGGGATGGGCAATGAGAAATCGTGCCACTTGTACAAACTAATTCATTAAACCAGCATCAAGAAGAATCACGTTGGCAGGTTGCATCAAGAACCCCCTCAACTGATTGATTGCTGCTTGGAGTTACTCCTGTGTTGGCTCTATAATATTAATGGCAGAAGTTGACTTAGTGGGAGTTTGGCACCTTTAGAGAGTCAAGGAAACATCTTTAAAAAGCTTGTCAATGTTCCCATGACTTTCAAGGGAAGATCGAGCCTGTAAAAGGAAATTTCAAGGAAGTAAAAGGGTTAATGTATGAGGATTAAAGCATCAATAGAAAAGGCAAGACATGAAATGCTTGAAAAAGTAGTTAATGTACAGTACCCACATCGATAGAAGATGAAACAGCCTCCATCAAAGCCTTAGCCTCGATCTCTTGCTGTTTGGCTTCTTCTTCTTGCCTCTTTCTTTCTTTGTCAGCCTCTACCATCCTTTTCTTTTCTTCCAGCACTTCCTGTGCTTTTTGTTTTTCTGCCTTATCCTTGGTAGCACTTTTCCTATCCTCCTTCTCCTTCTTCTTCATCTCCACTTCCTCCCTTTCCTCTTTCTCCTTCTTCTTCCTCTCCACCTCCTCCTTTTTCTTTTTCTCCTCCTCCTCCTTTTCTTTCTTCCACCTCTTTACTTCTTCCTTCTTTTTCTTCTCAGCCTCAGCCTTCTCCTTCTTTTCCACTTCCAACCTCCTCCCTATCTCAACAATGCGCTCCTCTTCTGCCTTCTCAGCTTTCCTCCTCTCCTCCTCCTTAGCCTCCAATCACCTCCTTTGCACGAGTTTTGGCCTCAAGGGCAGCCACAAACTGAACAGTTTCAACATGTTCTTGTGCTATCCATTGGTCCTCCTACCCTAAAACTTGTTGGGCCTCGACAAGCTCAGCCTTTATCTGTCTTTTTTGATCAACTTCTTTCATCAGGATAGATAAGGTGGTTGCATCATCAAGGTCATCCACCAAGGGCACAGCTTCCTCGATCGAGGCATCATGGCCTGCCTTGATGATCTTTGGCTTTTTGGCAACTGTCCTCTTGGAAACAGTCTTGACAAGCTTTTTGCCAGAAGGTTTGGCATCCTTGGTGGAGACAATAAAGTCAACTTCCTCAACCTCAGGAGTTTTCCTTTTCGTTGAGGTATGAATCCCTTACTCTGAAGCTACTGGCAACTGAGGGACAGGAGTACACAATTTCAAGCCATCCTTGGCTTTCTTAAAAGCTACATTCTAAAGCAAATTTGCCTGACAAGACTGCATTAGCTTGTTTCTTAAATTAAAAGCTACTTCATCAAGTTGGGCATTAGCGACATCAACTCTATCAGTAATTATATCAACTAGACTGATTAAAGGATCAAAACATACTACAGTAGTGGCAAATTTCTAAAAGGATGAGTCACCACCTCTAGATATCTTCTTCCCAGAAGAGGAGATTTGCTGAAGAGGTTGTGGAGCCACATAACTGGCTATATGCTCCATACCAGCACCTGAAAAAGGTAAATGGCATTTAAAATTATGCTAAAAAGTTATACAAGCAATAACAGAAGCAAAAGAAGGATAAGAAAGATACTTGCAAGTTGGTGCAACAAAAATGAAGGGCAGCAACCCTGAATGGCCTCGATCAAGTCATCATCGTTGTTAAAATGGGCCATGTAAGTTTCCCACCAGTTTTGGAATGATGGGGATGACACTGATCGAACCTGGAAAGGAGTGAACGTGAAGCTCGTAATCCTATCCTTGGCCAAAATACTCACTTTCTTAGCCTCATCTTTGGATATTGAGACTCTAGAGCTCCAATCTTTATTTCTGATCCAGGTCGGGGGAACACGTAACAATTAGACCAGGCCAAATTTCCTTGCTACCAGCGAAGGACAGTAGGCCTCCACACCAGCATTGGTGAACCTAATGACCATCAAGTCCTTCAGATGGAGACAAGCGCCCCATGCAGCGCTCCCTCTGAAGACACCCTGGTTTGAGAATTCTTTGAAATCCTTAGAGCCATACTTCTTAGCCTCGAAAGGCATGAATTCCTCAAATGACCTCTTTCTTGATGGGTCACTGAAGAGTTTGAAGTAGGTTGAATAAGAGGGGACTTCTTTAGGGTACCTAGCATGCATCCAGGCTTCTCCATAAGACCATGGAGCGATGGTTGGATGAAGCTCAGGAGAAATCGAGAGGAAATATGAATAAGCCCACATCTGCATGAGCCACATGGGCCCACCATGGGACTGTTTAGGGACGGTGCTGAGCAGAAACATGGCTCGATAAAGCTCTCCAAAAAATAAAGAGCCCAAATCAACAAGAGTACCATTCCCCAAGAATTGAGCGATTGATAGCTGGTAACTTATAACTCACTTGGAAGAAGTGCAAGCCAAAAATTTACATATCCAAAACAAATAGAAGCAGCACTCTTCTTTGTAGGAAACTGGCGAGTTGGAAACACCCTTCACTTCCTTAATAAAGTCAGTATAACTTAGGGGTATTCCATTAAGGATATCCTCCTGAGGACCTGTACCAGAGACCATTAGGCTGTGAGCAGACGCACCTGTAGGACGTAAACACGTCAGAGCAAAAAAATTATCCACCATTGGAGTCATATACCCCTTAGAGAAAGAAAAAGTATTGGTCACTAGGGATCAGAAATTTATTAAAGCTATCAGCAAGCTTGGATTGATAGGGATGTTGTACTTTGAACCATTGATTGCTTCGTTGATTCCCAACATTTTCCATTTGTTGAGCCTGGTAGGAGCTAACCTTAATACCTAGGCAGACCAACTATCAGACACCCTATGCCATGTCACCAAAGTGACAAAAGTATCCCATTCCCCCCATTTCATGTTTTTTCTTTGGTATGAAGAAGCGAAGTGAGGATGGAAGGGGAAGATTGAGGTAAGATCCTTAGGATAAGTCATAAGGTAAGGACCTAAAACAAATCGTGATGAAGTAGACGCAGAAGAAGAAGAAGATCGTCTACTTTCTAAGGGGGTTAAGACACCCCTAATGTTTTGGTCAGTAAGAAGTGCCTCGATGATACGAATGACACGATCACAAAGATCATTATTTGAAAAAGATTTCTCCATTAGAATAAAAAGAAAGGTGAAATCGAGGTTCAAGAAAAACAAGGGTTTACAGCAAACTGAGAGAGAAACGCTTGAAAGTTGGTAGGAGTTCGAAAGTTGAGATAATGAAATGACTACTGAGCAGTGAAACGACTATATGATGTCTTTCATTCATTTAAGAGCTGCATAAAGCTGGCATAACCGTCAGAAGATGAAGCGTACTTCAAAGCCATGTTTTCACACGTTTGGTAAAGAATCTTTACCGAATCGTGTGTGAAGGGTATATGTTACTACGAAATTTAAAATTTATGATGTGGCAGATGAGCTAGCAAGAGCTCCAATAAAAAGCCAACAGATTAAATAATGGTCAGAACAAGAACAAATTAGAAGAAGGTACGTAAACCAATCAAGAAGCGACACATGTTTATTAATTTTTATAGCCACACAGATGACATCTGGCAATTGGAATTATGCATGTTAGAGTCTACAGAACATTCTTGGATTTTCTAAAGAAGAGGCCATGATCGAAACAGTTATCAAGTAACAGAAGCTATTTTTATGGGATTTGAAGAGATCACGGCATAAAATGTAACCATTGGAGTTAGCTTATAAATAGTGAACTTAGGTGCATTAACACACACACACACACACACAAACCCTCAAACAAACTCAAAGAACACTTTTGAGAGATCAAAAAAGATTGTTACCTGAGAGCTTTACTTGAGAACTTAGAGAGTTTCAACTTGTGAGAATTATAGCTTCTTAATTTTCTGAGAGAACAGTTACTTAGGCAAGTGAGTGTGCTGAGATTGGTTATTGTATATACTTGTAAGCATTCCCTTGATTGATCTGTTGAATACATGACAATGTACTAAGTTTACGTAAATGTTACCTTGTTTCATGCATTAGTTACCTCGATTGCATTGTTTATTACTATATTTAAGGCATTGCCCTCGATTTGCACTATTTATTTGCTTTTAGTTTCCAAGTTAAGAATAGTTATGATTGTCATGATAATTTTTACTTTGGATTTAGCTTAATTAATTAGTTTTATTTATTTTCATATACTTTATTGTATTTTTATTCTTTTGCTTTCTTGCATTTTCAATTTACTAAAGTTCTTTGGGCAAAGGCAAGCACCGAGCCTATCAAACCCTTTTAGATTGAAGTTAGATTAGGGTTCTATTTTAAGGTACTAGACCCTCATCTAACATAATTATTTATTTCCTTCAAACAAATGGCCATTCCTTGGAAATTCTAGTTTGGCAACAAACAAGTTGGCCAAGATATTACACCCTAGCTGACTATTGTCAGCTCTCCAAAATGGTCGGTTGAGACTGTTATGGAAATTTGAGTGATTTCGGGTATCTGTTTAAAAGTGGCGTATGCCTGTTCCTAGGTGGCGTACGTTACTTCTGAATGAGGTATGCTCATATGGGGGAGGCGTACGCCTACTTGAGGTGTGCCAACTTTTTTAACGTGTCCATTAGGCGTACACCTCCATAAGGGAGGCACACACCTCTAAGGGAGAGGCATATGCTTACTTATGTTGTTTGGGCTTTTATTTTAGCTTGGGCTTTGTCCCAGGCTTCTTATCGGGCTCACTTCTCAAAGTTGCTCTTGATAGGCTAAGGTAGTATCGTCATTTGGACCAAGGATTTTGGATATTGGTAAGTACAAAATGGGGTGTCTACAATATGTCAATCAACTTTTGAATCCTTCATATGCAAAAATTATAAAGGGAAATTTGGACTTAATGGCATGGAAGTTGAAAATTTGTTGTGATAATAAATGAAGGAATGGGAAATTAGTTTGATAATAATCGTATTAGAGTAATTATTTCATACTCAATGAGTTCAATGGCCTGATATTCTCTCACCTCACATATAGTGGGTATCACTAATTAAATTCATAGGTAAGATGTGAAAAGAGAGTACTACGTCATTGTACTTACCTAATAATTTTTGTAAAATCATTAGGTTTTTTTTTTTTTTTTGTGATTTTTAGCTTAATTACCACATAAATACATGGGCGAAACTTAGGTACAATTTCTTAGATTTTATACATCTAAAATAAAGTATGTTTTCATACATAATGTTTATACATCTAAATTTGAATATGTTAATACATATATAATGTTTTTGGTTGAAAATATCACATGTTTTATTAATATTGTATTCTTTATTTTACTTTCTCACTAAATTTGTTTATAATAAAATAAAAACACCCTTGAGTACGCTTTCCCTGTTGGACTTACTTTAGAGTTGGCTCCCACCGATAAGGCCAAATTTCTTTTTTCAAGTCCTTGTATTTGTTGTTAACTACACTATGCGTATAAATAAATTCTCCTAGGTTAAGTTTATGTTTTTCATTGTTTTGTAGTTGGCTTTTATTAATTTTTCAATTTCAAGTAATGGTATCAACGGATTTATGGTTAATACTGCTTTTTTTGGTTTTCAAAACTTGACCAGAATGACTAGTTTGATGTCGTCTTCACTTTTTTGAAAGAATGAAGAATACAATGAAAGTTAGTAGAGTAAGAGCAACTTTATTTATTTTTATTATTCTTACGTTGTTATACGCCACTTTGGTAGATAACTAGTTTCACGTCAAGAGTGGTGGAGAAACTCTTTCCCTTGAACTTCCTTGGCTATCTTTTTATCGATAGGTATGGCAGAAGAGAGAAGACAAACAATTGTTTCACTTTCAATACTATATACCGTATTTTAGGCAAAAACACTTAATTGCCTTCAATTATTCTTATTGCAATAATATTTACTTTAAACCCTCTATTACCCTTAACAATTCTCTTACATACTGTTATCTAACACAAATTATATTAGTATGACTCTTACATCATGCTATTCGCAAAGTGTACGTCTAACATCCAAACAATAACTCCACTCGTTTCAATAGTCAAGTTTGTCCATTCATATAACACAATGATGTATATGTTGGATTTGCGGTCATCATAATACTTATAATCATTAAAGTAGTGCCATAAATGGCATACATGTCACTCAAGAAATTTGAAGAGGCTACTGAGTAGAAGGACAAAGATTTCGGACATTTAAAAGGATGTTCTTAAACAACATTATGATAAAGTTGTCTTATTTTGGATCAAGTCTTTTGAATGTTTTTGTTATTCTTTATGTATCTTTTCTAAAGTGACTTTCGAATCTGATTCGTGTTACATGCTTTTATTTATCATTATTTTTTAGTTGACTACATTAATGCAATATCATACAATTGTAAAATCTCTACAAACTAATCTAAAATAAAAAATGTTTAAATATAAAATGTTTATACATTTTAAATGGAACATGTTGAAACATTAATATTGTTTATTGTTGCAAAATATCTCATGTTTATTATTCTTTATTTTACATTCTCATTAAAAAAAAATTAGGGATAAGTACACTTTATCCGCTTGTGGTTTTGACTCGTTTGCATGTTGTCTACGTTTGGTTCTAAAATTAACACTTTGTCTACCTGTGGTTCACTCCGTTAGCAATTGTAACCCACATCACTCCTTCCGTGAAAAAAAAAAAAAACACATAAAAGACTTAAAACATAAAACAAAACGAATCAAACTTACCCTATAGAAAAAAAATGACCGGTTGCTCATACTAGATGAAAATTGAAAATTTACAAATATTGAATCCTTCATTATCTTATCTAAACAAATCTTGTTTAGGTATCATAAAATTTACAAACATTGAACCCTTAATTATCCTATCTAAACAACCATTGATTACAAACAAATAACTCTGGAGAGAACTCCATTAATCTATGAACAATATCCAATAGAAGAATATTGAACCAAAACTGGAGCCCCAAAAAAATCCTCATCAACTAAAGTTTCCAAATATCAACTAATGTTGACAAACTCCTGTCTTAGAACCCAAATCAAATCTCATTCAAACCTAGCCAACCATCATTACACATAACCCAAACCAAATCTCATTCAAAATCAGCCAACCACCATCACACAAAACCCAAATCACATCCAATTCAAACCAGCCAACCACCATCATACAAATCCCAAATCAAAATCTGATGGGTATGCAAAGAAACCCCCTTAATTAACTTGCAAAATTTGATAGGTATGCAAATCAGACTTGTATCTCTCATTATGGAAAGTAAACCAATGGACCCTCTCATTCAAAATGACGTCGGACAACATCAACAGCTCTTTGAAATGCATCACGTCAATGCCTTGGTCGTTGTTCGTCTTGAAATTGAAGTCGATTTGTTTTAAAAGCTCGATAGAGTCGTTGGAGAGGACGTCGGAGTTTGGCTCGAACTCGGAGAAGTCCTTGTATTTGCTGTTAACTACACAAAGTGTATTGATAAATTTTCATAGGTTAAGTTTATGTTTTTCATTGTTTTATGCTTGGCTTTTATTAATGTTTCAATTTTGGGTAATGGTATCTAAGGATTTAAGGTTAATAATGAAGTGTTTTTTTTTTTTTTTTTTTTTTTTTTTTTTTTTTTTTTTTTTTTTACTATTGTTTCTTCCACCACCATAATAAATCGAGATCTCAATCAAAGCAATAGAGCAATGGCTCTGATACCATGTTAGAATTGTGAATAATTCTCTATATATTGAAGTATATAATACAATACAGTAGAGTGCCTTTATATAAGAGGCATATGAGATGTACAAGAAAAGGGAGCGATGCACAAGTAATATGCTGTACAAGGAAAGAGAGTGATGCACAAGTAAGCATATACACGGGCTAGAGCCCAAAGCCCAATGGACTACTAATTATAACATTAATAGCCCCCCTCAAACTCAAGGTGGAGGATGAGAAACCAACTGGAGTTTGGAGACCAGATCACGGAAACGTCCAGTGGGATGTGACTTAGTAAAGATGTCGGCTAGCTGATCGTGAGAGGAAACAGAGATCAACTGGAGGGAGCCCTGGAGAAGGTGATGCCGAATAAGATGACAATCGATCTCAATGTGTTTGGTCCGCTCGTGGAAAACATCATTGCGAGCAATCTGAATAGCACTCCTATTGTCAAAGTAGATAGGAGTAGCAGAAGAAGTGGACACACCTAAATCCTATAGTAACCATCGCAACCAGAGGAGTTCAGATGTGGTATCAGCAAGGGCAGTGTAACAATAGAAATCACGCAAATGAGAGGGAAGAGATGTTACCCGAGAGAAACGGCGAAGTGTGGTTGCAGGTGCAGGATCCTCTGAAGGTGCAGGAGCTGGGGATTCAGACGAAGAATGAGGCGTCTCGTCAGAGGATGATCCAAAAGAATGGTCAGATGACTCAGTCTGCGGAATGGAGGTAGACACTTCTGGAGAGGGAGGAAACAACTCTGGAGAAGGAGTAGACACCCCTGGAAAAAGATCTGAGAGAGAGAAGGGGGAGAAAGAGGGACGAAATTGAGATACCTCAGTGAATAGACTATGCTCCCAAGAAACAACATGGCGGGAGATACGAAGGCGATGAGTAATAGGATCATAACATCGATATCCTTTTTTAGTTTCACCATAACCAAGGAAGCAACAAAGGCAAGAACGAGGCTCAAGTTTGTTGTGTTCATGAGGCTGAAGAATGACGAAACAGGCAGAGCCAAAGGATCGGAGATGTTGATACTGAGGTGGAGATCCAAAAAGGCGCTCATAAGAAATCTGATTAGAAATGGTTGGGCTTGGAATACGATTGATGGCATGGGTAGTAGTGAGAACAGCTTCTCCCCAAAAGGGTACAAGAACTTTGGAAGACAAGAGGAGAGCACGAACAGTGTCAAGGATGTGTCGAAGTTTTCTTTCGGCTCTTCCGTTTTGCTGGGAGGTGCCTGGGCATGAGAATTGATGAACAGTTCCATGGGAATATAGAATATGTTCAAATGCATGTTGGGTAAGTTCACGTGCATTGTCAGAACGAAAAACTTTAATTGTTTTGGAGAATTGAGTTTTAACCATGTTTGCAAAGTTACGATAAATGTTTAGTAATTCATCACGAGTACACATAAGAAAAACCCAACTATAACGAGAATAATCATCAACAAACACAACAAAATAGTGAGATCCACCAATACTATTAATAGGGGAAGGTCCCCAAATATCAGAATGAATTAAGTCAAAAATTCCAGTAGACATGGACTCATTATTTTGAAAAGGCAAAGCGGGTTGTTTTCCTAATTGACATGAAACACAATCAAAATTGTCCTTAGACACTGGACCTAATAAACCCCTAGAGACAAGTTGTTGTACCCGGGAAGATGATGCATGCCCGAGCCGAGAATGCCAAAGTGATAAGGAAGGTGAAGATGAGGTAGCAGCAGAGACACCAGTAGCAGGAAGACGAAGACTGGAAATCTCAAACAGACGCCCAATTCTACGTCCGGTCCCAAGTTCCTGCCCCGTCCTGGGATCCTGCACAACACAACCATAGTAATCAAGGATAATGCGATAGCCAAGTTCAGCTAATTGACCCACAGATAGTAGATTATAAGAAAGTTGAGGCACATGAAAGACATCGAAAATGGAGAGTTTGGAAGTAGAAACAGTGCCTATACTACGAACAAGCATAGTGGAGCCATTAGCTGTGTGAATATTAGGTGCATGACGGGCAGAGCTAGTGTGGGAGAAAAATGATGGATAAGGTGTCATGTGATTGCAGCAAGCAGAGTCAAGAAGCCATGAAGATAACTTACCAGGCAGGACAGAAAGAGTAGAGGAAGAGGATGCATTACCATCCCGGATGAGAGCCTGACTGATGATGTCTTCCAATTGATTTGTGGTGAGTGTGATGGTGGATTTAGAGTGTGCAGGAGCAACAGCAGCAGAGATCCCAGTTTGAGCCATTTAGAGACAAAATATGCAAAAACAGACAGTAAAAATGGAATCAGGACGAAAAACTGAGTAAGAAACACCTGGGTTGCAAAAAAGTCAACTCAGTCAAAAAGTCAACGCCCAAAAAGTCAACTGTCAACGCAAAAAGTCAATGGCAGCACCCCTTGGTCAAAGTCAACAGTCAACAGGTCTAGGGCTGACGTGGCGATGACGTGTTGCTGACGTGGATCTAGGGCTGATTTGGATTTAGGGCTGACGTGGCGTGCTTGGAGATTGACACGTGGCAGGGACTACAGCCAAGCGCGTGAGGGCACGTGAAAAGGCGTGACGACGGGCAGATTCTTTTATCGGCGCGTAGGGGCGCGTCCGGCGTCTGATGGCGGCGATTTTTGCGCGGCTTAGATCGTCTTCGAGAGAGCTTTCCAATGGTGGTGGAGGTGTTTTGATCAGAAGCCTGGAGAGAAAGTTCCAACGAAGGCAGTGAGTCTTCGGCGATTGTTCAACCTTTGACGGCAGCGGGCACACCGAAATTTGGATTTCGGCGGCGGAGCTAAACCGGAGATGGTTGAGGCAGCGGAAGAGCGCCAAAAAAGACGAAGACTGCACGAAACACTTGGAGATTAGAGCAATGGCTCTGATACCATGTTAGAATTGTGAATAATTCTCTATATATTGAAGTATATAATACAATACAGTAGAGTGCCTTTATATAAGAGGCATATGAGGATGTACAAGAAAAGGGAGTGATGCACAAGTAATGTGCTGTACAAAGAAAGAGAGTGATGCATAAGTAAGCATATACACGGCTAGAGCCCAAAGCCCAATGGACTACTAATTATAACATTAACACTTTTTATGGAGTATGAAGAATGCACTGAAAGTTAGTCATGTAATAGAAACTTTCGTTGTTTCTATTATTCTTACTTTTCCCTAGTACCCTACGAAAGAAAACCTTTCACAAGGCATAGTACGTTGCTTTGGCAGTTCTAATTTGTTAGAGGGTTGTAGGAATGAATACTCGTATGTTTTAAAGCTTTATAATAACAAGGTAAGCCTTCCGCAAAGGGAGGTCCCACCTATCATGCCACAATCAAACATGATTATCCGTGTCAACTACAAAATCTAAATGTTGCACAAAACAGTCCCAGTCCTTCATAATATTCTTCTAAAGACCACAACCATGAGTCCCTTAAACCCATTTGGTACACCACGCTCCCCATTCCACCACGTACTTACAAGCAAGCACTTGCCTCCATAAATGAATCTCCTCCAACCCGAAACGCTACAACCATTTTTCCCAAAAGAGCCAGGTTAAAAGGAATTATCTTCCTAAGCCCCAAACCGCCATGAGCAATAGAGGAGCACGCCATATCCCACCCCACCAAGTGAAGTTTAAATTCATCCTCCACCCCCCACCCCCATAGGAAGTTTCTCTGTAACCTCTTAATCCTTTGCGCAACACTAGCAGGAATAGTAAAAAGAGAAAGATAATAAGTAGGAAGACTCGAGAAAGTACTCTCAAGCAAAGTCATCCTCCCTATTTGGACAAACAAAGCTACTTCCACCCTACCAACCAACGTTCTGTCTTCTAAAAATAGGATTCCAAACTACCAAGAACTTGAAGGAGGCTCCTTAAGGCATACCATTGTAGGTCATAGTTAGTTCCCCAAACCTACAATAAAGAATACCTGCCAGAACAGACACATTTGCTTCACACCAAGTGACACCATCTCACTCTTACTCATATTCACTTGAGGACCATTTACCTCTTCAAAGAAAGTCAAAACCATCCTAATATGCATAAGTTGCAATGGATCAACATCACAAAACAGGGTAGTGTCATCACTAGATAACAAATGAGAGATAAATAAACCAGAATCAGCAACCCCACCCACCTTGAAACCCTTAATGAAACCTCCTTCCTTAACTCTCCTCAACATCCCATTCAACAACTCCATAACCATAAGAAAAAGTAATAGGGATAAAGGATCCCCATGGTGCAAGCTGTGAGATACCGTTAGGGCACCTCAGGGAGTCATCCGTGCTATTGAACCTTTTTAGGGTTAAAAGTAGAGAAACAATGAGTCGGCACCTGGTTTATAAATCCATGAACCATAAATATAACTTCATGCACAAAAGGAATAGTCTTACTAGGTTCCGAAACTAAAGTATTTCTTGGGATGATGTTAGGCACCTTAGAACGCCCAGCCTAATAGCCGGTCTTCCTTTATATTACTTGATATTCTTTAAGGTAGTTTATAAAATAAATATCTAAACACACAAAAAACAATTAAACATAAAATTATGACAATCAAGGAGCAATCAAAATAAGGGAATTTTGGCACAATTTTCATATTAAGTTAAAAAAGAGGAGTTCTTACCTGATTCCAAGCTTATAACCAATTTGTAGAGAATAATCCCCACAAAAATAACATAAACTTTAATGAAAGATTTATCAAAAAAAATAGAACAAGCTTTTATAAACAAATAGTCATTGCATAATTCATTACAGAATAAAAAGGCATGCTTTTGATAATAATCATAGCAAAGATCCTATAAAGAGTGAAATACATGCTTTAGAAGGCAGATACTCATGACAATATTGTTTGAAGAACATGTTCCTGGAGACAAACACAACCAAATTCATTAAAGATGATTTATGAATTCCTAGATGGCAAACCTAACATGAAAATAATGATTTAATTGAAATAAACTTGAAAGAAATATTGAAACTCATGAATTAAATTAAATTAAGCAATGAAAACAAACTTGAAATAAAGATTAAAACATATGAATTAAACTAAAGACACACAATAACAGTAAACAAATTAAGAAGGTTGGTATGGACTATTGAGAAGATCCATACCTAGCCCCTAGGGAGCTTGTAGCAAGCTAGCAGTTGATGGCTGGTCTCTCTGATTGATCTCTTTGACAAGGTTATGTGTTGAACACCAAAGGAAAATGCTTGGATTCCTAGGTTAATGATTGGAACTAGTGAAAAGAGAGGCTAGGCTTCTAGTATGGAAAACTAGAGAATAACTTTATTCTTTCTATCTTAGCAGGGCTTCACCTCTCTAAAACTAACTCTTCCTAAACTCGACTATACCAGTACTTCTTGGTATTTTCAGTGTTTCTTTCGGGTCTCTGAGGTTTGTTTTGAACTGAAGGTATGGGGCTCCTTTTATAGTGCAAAAAGGACCTAGGTTTGCTTGAAA
Organism: Fagus sylvatica; assembly: GCA_907173295.1. Taxonomy (NCBI): domain Eukaryota; kingdom Viridiplantae; phylum Streptophyta; class Magnoliopsida; order Fagales; family Fagaceae; genus Fagus; species Fagus sylvatica. Next base: position 46,200,737 of record OU015761.1, read on the forward strand.
AAATGGGTAAGCTATCACTTTCCCACATGAGACAAGTTAATTCCCATGATTAGGGTTTCTGGTTAGTGGCCCTAGCATATGCCTACTTTTAGAGGCATGCGCCTCTTCACTACAGACGTACGCCCAATAGAAAATGGCGTACACCGCTTAGGGTTAACAACTAGGTTTTGGCACGAATTTCTAAAAGCTCTAAGGGTTTTCAACACACATTGTCATATAAGAGAACTTGGTAATCATCACTAAGATCGGAGACCATAAGTATTGACTAGTACAAATTTGGGTGTCTACACAAGCCCTTCATACTACTAAAAGAACCCGAGGGACACCCATTCACAATAGCGGAAAAGTGAACCGCAGAGACATAGGCTCTTATCCACCTTTGCCACTTGGTCTCGAACCCCATTTTGTCCATAAGGTAGATAAGACTATCAAAATTGACATGATCGTACGTGTCATGAGCCAAATCCGTAATAATATTTGGAGTCGGACTGACATGCTAATATCAAGTCTAAACCCGATATTAACACGAACCCACTAAAAGGAGTATAAAATTTTTCTTTTCTTTTATCACGATTCTTTAACTTATTCTTACGTTGTCATTACACTTAACTAAATTAAGTGTAATCACAACATACGTTTTAATTCCTCGTTATTTCCTGTTAGGAAATCATCATTTTTATCAACATACTCCTTTACAAAATATCTAGATGTATTATTCCACTTAAAAGGAAGTGATAGTAGTTAGAGCATCTATAATTGTTTATACAAAATATATCATCATAAAGACTATTATCTGATACAGCGGAAGACTTTCTATACATAGACTTCATTTGTCTCATATACACCAAAATATAAATCGGTTACTACTGGCTCCATATACAAAATACTGCTTTCCCATACTGAGAACTCTTGGCTGCACTACCAAATATTCTTGCAACCTGAGCACACAACTTGCTCAGTTAAGGGATGTGTGGCATGAGAATATAACAGCATGAATGAGATGCATGACAAGTAAAATATTATTTAAATGTGAATATAACTTGCTTGTAACTCAGTTCATGCTAAAATGATTTCATGCATTTGCAATATATATACTTTTCTCTAGCCATATAACATAATCAATAATACTTGAAATATCGATAGTTTCATATTCATAAAGAAAAACATAATCTCTTTTCAAGTAATACTTTTCTTTTCCTTGACATTGTTTTATTTCTATACTACGTCCCATCGTCCCATTCCAATGAGAATATAGTATCAAAGCGAATCAATGTAAAACATAACTTTTATTATCATTTCTCTTGACATTGTTTCATTCCCATATTATGTCTCATCGTCCCATTCCAATGAGAATATAGCATGAAAATGAATCAACGTAAAACATAACTTTCGTAAAAATTTTGGATTATGTTCATTATTGGTTTCGTTCTGTATGCATGTGAGTTCCCCGACCCGTTGACCAGGATTCCCAAGACTCTGGTACCATAACACGCTTGCTTCCCGGAGTCGTAGTTTACTACACAGAACTCCGATTCACGTAAACTTAGTACCGTTGGAAATTAGACATCTCAAGCTTTCAAAATACACCAAGAATTACCCCTTTTGGACATGGTAAGGCCTCCCAAATAGGTGATCAGAATTGTCAAAAATCCAAGTAGAAGTGGATAAGATCAAGGAGAAGCTTGGCTGGTGGATAAGGACAAAGAAGATCACACAGCATGATTTTGTGGCACATAGCACCATGCTGCGTGACCTCTTCTATAAATAGAAGCAACCACCCCCCACAAAAGCACACACAATCTAGGGAGAGGGGAGAAATTATAAAGGAAATAGACTAGAAAATCGTGAGAAAAGTCACCTATTCTAGGATAGACCCATTTTTGTATAAAAATCCAAGAGAGAATTTGCTTAGGTAATCCCTCACCCCCCCTTTTAGAAGCTTTGACATTTTCCATTACTTGTACTTGTTTCCCTTGCCTCATTTACATAAGTATGCATGATGGAAATGATGCATGATGAACCTTCCAAAGGATGTGATTCATGATGATCATTCTTTACTTGTTGCTTTCATTATGCTATTTACATTATGACTATATGATTGTTTTTTTGGAGATGATGCATGATGATCCTTCCAAAGAATGTGATGCATGATGATCCATTCTTTACTGATTGCTTTCATTATGCTCTTTATATTATGATTATGTGGTTATTTTGTGGAGATGATGCTTGATGATCCTTTCAAAAAGGGTGTGATTCATGGTGATCCATTCTTGTATTTCTTTCCATTATACCATTTACATTATAACTATATTATTATATGGTGGAAATGATGCTTGATGATCCTTTCAAAAAGGTGTGATTCATGGTGATCCATTCTATGATTATTGCTTTTTCATTATACCATCTACATTATAACTATGATATTGTATGGTGGAAATGATGTTTGATGATATTTCAAAAGGGTGTGATTCAGGGTAATCCATTCTTTGATTATTTGTCTTCCATTATGTTATTTACATTACAACTATGTCTTTGTATGACGGAAATGATGCTTGATGATCCTTTGAAAATGGTATGATTCATGGTGATCCATTCTTTGATTATTTGTTTCGCATTACGATTATGTGCTTTGATTTTATCTTTACTATCATATAAATCCTAGAGCCCGTTTAACCCCACGATTTGGGAACAAAAATGCACGGTTTCGGACTAAAACGCAAAAAGCCATTTGTTTGGCGTTGCATTTTTAAAAACACTATTTTAAAAACGCTGAATTTGTGCATTTTCGGAACGGAGGTGATGGGTAACTTTTTCAAAACCATAGTTTTTTAACGCAAATTTGCCTCTCATATTACCAGTTTTTTAGGTGTACAATTCCTAAAATACCCTGAAAAAATTGCATAATGCCCAAAATACGAAGTGAAAAACCTGTTCACTTGCTGCTGTCACTTTTTTTGGTGATGAACATCCTTGCTGCTATCTTTCCATTGTTGGAAATATTTTAAGAATCCACAAACTTACTCAAAGAAAACTAACATAAACCTAAAAATAATCAACTCAAAAAATAGACTGAACAAAAACTCAAAATTAGTTTAGGAACAATCTCACCTTGTAATATAATGCCTTGCCTTTTAAGGAAATGAAGAAAAAAGAAATTTCCTTTTGGTTTCACACACAGAGAAAACCGGAGAGAGAGAGAGCAAAATCAAATGGAGAGGAAGAAGAAGTCTGTAGCAAAGTGGTGTGTTACAGAAGCTAAAAGAAAATTGTGTTTTTTTTTTAAACAAAACAAATGAGTTAGGCGTGTGTTTTATGAGGTTGTGGCTGACAACAGTACTTATAAGGCTGACAACACATTTATAAGGCTAGTGGCTGACAACTAATGGAAGGTTATAAGCTACTGTAGTATTCTTCCCACGGTTTAAACTACTGGAAGGTTATAAGCTAGTGGCTGACAACACATTTATAAGGCTCAAAGATTCCTTTCCAATGTTGACAAAGTCAACAACTATTTTCCTACTTCCTTTTTTTTGTCCTCCACGGCCCCACATATTAGGCGGTAGAAAGATGGGCAAAAGGGTAATATAATTTGCGTTTGTGACACACCAAACCAACAGCCATCACTCCTATTTGCCTTGTTGTTTTCTTGACATTGTAGTCCTTAGTGTTTCTCATGAATCTTTTGGCCATGGGCTAAGGTCAGAGCTATATAAGACAAAATTTTCAATAGACGTGGGCGGCATGAAAGAGAGGTATATGATGGGAGGGCTAAGATCGGAGTTAAAGAAAGCTTAAGAACACAAAAAATTTCAGTAAATGTAAAAAGAGGTATATGAGAGGATATTTTTGAGATGAGGATGAGTATTCTGTAGAAAGATAAAAGTGAAGAAAGATGAGTGGATGGGCATGCTTCAGGTTTAAAATTGAGTGGATCAAGAGATGACAAATGTTATGTTAACTAAATAATAATTAATGATAACAATAAACAATAAACTGGAGGGGTTTTTCTTCTCCTTCTTCTTCTTATTATTATTATTATTTGTTAAGGTCTACAGAAGACTATTCTTTTTGGTAATTTCAACCTAAAATATTACATTTATATCCATGTTACCTAAATGTTAAATTGATAGAAACAAAACTTTTTCATTAGTTTTGCCAAATGCTTAATTGTGATTTTCAAAATCGTGTTTTCAAAATACACATTTTAAAAACACACTTTTTCAAACAGCTAACCCAAACCCACCCCTAATGTAGTTGAGGAAGTTATGTAAGTCCTACTAAAGGCATTGATTTTCATGTTAATTCCATAAGGTATTGAGCTTCAATGATTCTATCCCTTTTCATCATATAAATTCTAATGTGGTTGTGGAGATTATGTAAGTCCCATCAATGCATTGATCTTCATGTTATTCCATTAAGGTATTAATCTTCATTGATTTTACTGCTTTTTATCATGTAAATTCTAGCGTGGTTGTGAAGTTTAAGTAAGTCCCATCGAGGCATCAATCTTCATGAAATCCCATAGAGGTTTTGATCACCTATTTTCCCATTCGATTCTATCATGGCTGATGTTGATTGTGGATGTGTTTATTGCATAAAACTTATTGAGGTTATGGTTATCTCGTAAATCCGACTCGGTCACGATAACCAGAAGCAATTTCACATAATCCCACTAAAGACATTCATTCACCAATTGGTTTTGATTAAGTGCTGCAAACATGTCATAATCATTCCTTAATTATCATTATGATTTAAGAGCTACAAATATGCCATAATCACTCCTCATTTTTCATTTTGATTAAGTGCTGTAAACATGTCATAATCATACCTCATTTGTTATTTTGATTAAGTGTTGCAAACAATCCATAATCATTCCTTATTTGTCATTTTGATTAAGTGTTGCAAACATGCCATAATCATTACTTAATTGCTATTTTGATTAAGTGCAGCAAACATGCCATAATCATACCTCATTTGCTATTGTGATTTAAGTGCTGCAAATATGCCATAATCATGTTTTATTTGTCATTATGATTTAAGAGCTACAAACATGTCATAATCACACACTTTTGTTTGTTTACATGCTTTGAATAAAATGTGAATATATACTATTTTGCCATGAAAGTTTTAAGAAGAGAAAACATGATATTATGGGTATTATAAACGAGATTGGTATATCCTAACTCTACGGCTTAGCTTGGTTTTGGGACACCATGGTACGAATCTTTTATACGTCGAAATGGCTTGCCATTGAAACAATGTAATGGGTTCTACACGTTATAATGCTCATAATATTGTGGTAAAAAGATAACCACCAAAAAGAGAGAATAAATCATCAAAAGCCGCTATTTGACGGATCATTTTATTCTTGGAAATCAAGGGTAAAGAAATCCCGAATATAGCATCAAAAATAATATTTGTGTGTCCCAGCATTCATTGTTAGGGGACAAGTGCATCCTATCATTGAATTGACTGGAACCTTAAAAATACAAAAGATGAAGCAAAGTGAAACAAAGAGTCTAAACAAAACCAAATGATGTCAATTCGTATACACTATTCTTGGTGTATTACATGACGGAAATTGGGACATTTGTACCTAATAAAAACCAACAATCATTCTACGAAAACACAGAAAGAACATTTGGAAGGAGGTAACGGTTCTTGAACGGATGTCATGGTGTATCTAACACCTTCCCCACACATAATCTAATCCCCGAATCCATTTTTGGATCAAACCATTTTCACATGTCTAAGCAAGATAATCTAAAATCTGTTAGACATAGGTGCTCAATCACATCTTAAATTTCCCATGATTGGTGGCGACTCCAAATTTTGTGCACACACATACACACATACATGTTCCCCTCACACCCACACACATTACAAGAAAAATTAGCCAATGGGGTCAAAGTAGGATTATTTTCATAAGCATCATGTCATATCATTACTTGTACATTTGCACCCACATTGTATATATGTATACATATTCGAAAATTCTCCGGTGTCAACAGACATTGTCATTTTTATCTTTGTGGACCAATTTTTTATATGATGGACTTCTAAGGTCACAAATATTATTTCTGTGATTATTAATAAGTGAGAAATTATCCAAAAAAAAGGTGAAAAGAGAAATAAAAGAAAGTAAAAAAAATGTAAAGATGGGATACATCTGTGACAAATTGTATTATTTATATATTTGTACTATCAAAGTGTTGTAAGTTAAACAAAAATGAGAAACCTCTGAACATTTAGAATCCCTATATGGAACAATTGAGGTTCACCAAAGTGATTGAAATTCATAAACGATGTGAAGTGAGTTTTTTTTTTTTTTTGCTAAGTGAATACAACCCCGGGATATAAACCCTCGTTGAAAAGAATCGATGTAACTAGGTTAGAAAGTTATTGGTAGTTATCTTTATAGACTTAGTATAATACATTTGATGAAATATAATAAAAATCAGTATAATACATTTGATGAAATATAATAAAAATCATTTCTATTTTTAAGTGCAAAACAAAATTATTTACATTTTCTATTTTATACTCTTCTTTTCTTTCTTAATTTTTTTTTTCCCTTTTCATTGTTGTTATTATTTTTTTCTTCTTCTTGGTTAATGTAGCTTTGTTAGGAACATATTTATAGAAATTTTTTGAAAAAGAGCCACGTATTGTGCGGGTTATAGTCTAGTGCTATAGAATAAGAAAAACCAATTGCATTTTCAAATTGTTTTCTTCAAGGTAAACATAAAGTTACTTTTAATTGTGTAAATTCTTGATACAAGATTCTGAACCAATCCTCCAGCAAGGTCTACATGCGTTGCCACCTATTATAGAGTTTTCTAAGTGTGGTTAGCCCCCTAACATCGAATTGATTTTATTAATAGTTGTAGGTTAAGAGGTTAGTATCCTAAAAAAGAATAACAAAAGGACCAAATTGTTTTGATTTAAATATTTTTGGACAAAATAATAATAATAATAATATTTTGTGGACCAAAAAAAAAAAAAAAAAAAAGAAGGATATACTAAAGTGAAAATTACACCCTCGTAGTTTGGGGTAATTTTGATTATACTCCAAGTTTAAAATTTTGGATTTTAGCCCTTAACATTTGAGACACGTTGTATTCTCGTCATTTCGTCTATACCCATTAATAACACGGCAATTAAATGATAGGTAAGCATGTAATCTTTATGGTTGGTCCAGTGGAAATAAGCCATATATTTTTTTTTTTTTTTTTTTGTTAAACTATTGTTTTCGTCCCTAAACTTTACATGAGTTTCATTTTTCGTCCCTAAACTTTGAAAAGTTTGTTTTTCATCCCTAAACTTTGAAAATGTTTATTTTTACACATGAATTTCGTCATTTTATAAAAAAGTCCAAGACGAAATTCATGAAATCTCTCGCATGGTCCCACCAAGGGTGATTAATCTACCTCACTAAGCCCTTTGAGCAACCTGCTCAGCACTCCATTAATCTCTCTCAACCTAACAACACACATGAACGAGATTAATGACCCTTGCAAATTGCCTTGCCAAGCACTAATCCACAATTGCTATGAATAGTAGCACAAATAGAAACTAGGAAACAAAACAAAACAAACACACAAAAAAAAAAAAAAAAAATCCAAAAGAAAAGAATGGGAAGCTTAGAGAAAAACACAAAGAAGCAACAAACATCGAAGGTTTCAACTCAGCCTTGCACAATCCTTCACAAACTACCCACATAACAATCCACAAATGGCCAAACACAACCTACAACAACCCCACAACCATCACAAAATCCCCAAACCAAAACACCCTCAAGCTACCTTTGGCCCAAGCCAAGGCTGTAGGAACCCACACCACCTCAATCCAAAAACCTGCTAACAAACCTTTACCCACCTTAGACTAAAATCCTTTCTAGCCACCACAAGCCCGCAACCAACCATCAAGATTGGTGGTTCAAGCATCGACCCAACCTAAACCGGGTAATCTATATTACAATATAAAACCGAAACTTTTTTATTTTTGGTTGACCTCATTATGTTGTGCCACATAATTTTTTGAAATCTCACAATTTTATACCTCATTATTTTAATATATATTTTCTAATTGAATTTAAATTTTATTCTATTATTAAACCTTCCATTAGAATTTTGACACATCATATTTTCTTTAATATAAGAATATATTATTTCATATATAAAACACAATCATAATTAATGTCTAATACTAAAATATATTCCATATATAAACACAATATAAATATCTTTTAATAATAATCATAATTATCAATTTTCATCAAGATTTTTAGAGTTCCTTTTTTTTCTTATGTATTTCATTTAATTTTGTTGCTGGCAATGGAGAAAGATGGATGGATTTGTTATAATAAAACCATGTGAGCTTGAAATGAGTTATGAAAATTATTTAGGTTTGATCATATAATCATGTTCCCATGTATATATTTGTCCTTCTTCTTATTTTAAGTATCCTTTATTTTATTTTTGGATGAAAACATGATCCATATGGTAAATATAAACATAGATCGTGTATTATTAAAATTGGACTATATTCAACATGCCAAAAGAAAAATTACTTTATATTAAATTTTAATTATCCTATGGTAATACTTGCTTAGTTATTTTTTTAAACCAGAAAGTAGGATCTATACTAAATCTGATTCATAAAGTCTTTTTATCAATCTTGCCTACAACATTTTGAACTAAAAACAAACATATTCAACAAAAGAAGTAAAAGGAATCAAAATTAATTTAAATTTTATTTTTAATAATTTTCCTGTGCATCGCACAGGTTTGCGACTAGTTATAGAATACTCCGAGAGTACATTAAATGCGTATTCCTTCCTCTTACATAAGTAGTGGGTCCTGCTAATTAAATTTATGATAGGACCCATCACTTATGTGAAAGAAAGGAGTACACATTTAATATACTTCCGGAGTATTCTATAATTTTCCATCTAAACCTCACCTTCCCAAACCCCTTTATTAATGGTCACTACACATGTTGGGCAAGTAGTCATAAATGCCAACAACGCAACATAGTTACCTTTTTTTTCTTTTTTGTCTCTCTTAATGGCCAAATTAGTCAGAGAGAGGGACTAAATGACCTTTTTGAAAACAAAATTAAACTTGGTATACTAAAATGAAAATTTTCAAATTTAAGGGAACAGAAAATAAAATAAAAAATAAAAAAATAAAAAAAAAAAACTTTAAGGGTCAAAAGTGTAATTTAGTCTAATTTTTATAAAAAAGTTTAAGGTTACTTATATTTATATTATTTTTTATTTTGTTGCTAACGAAAGTATTTTTAGTTCTTCGAGAACCTAAATATTCCCTTGGGTACGTGTAGTTCCCCCATCTCACACACACCATAGAATTATAAGGAAGAATCCTTTAAGGTTACTTATATTTATTTAAATATAGTTAGAATCCCACTAATAATGAGTTTCATTTATCAATTACTTAAATTAATTGGGAATTTATAAAATCATTGTAAACACATAGTTATACTAATATCTCAAAGGAAGAACAAAATAATAAAGTTTTTCATCTAGTCCTTACACATTATGGGTCGAAATTAAACTGAAGATTCTTAGTTTTGTATTATTGTTTATTTTTGTACCAATCTAATGGCTAAACAATAGTTGATTAAAAATAGGTTTGTCACTACCCCCATTTTAACGTCGCTAATTTTCTCAAACATTTCATGCAACACGAATAGTCAAAAATGCTATTTTTATCAAAAGACCCGAAGACTGAGATTTGAGTAAGCCCGTCTACCTCAATCCGACATCAAAACGCTGAATTTCATAAATATATGGTTATATGATAAGAACAAAAATGTAGGTTGGTGTTCTTAAGGAAATTCTAGTGAAGACTGGTAGGAATTTAAGGTTTTTTGGCCCATAGGGTTTCGGAAGTGAGTTACGTGGGCTTGATGTGAATGCTTGATGATATAAAGGCTAGGTTTACGGTATTTATGGGGGTGGTGGTGAAGGTATGTAACTAGGGTTTTGGATGGTAGGTAGGAATTGGATGAATAATAGATTGAATAAAAGGAATGCATGAAAATGATGAGTGAATTGAGGGTGATTGTAACATTCACTTTCTCCAATTGAGACTACTTTAAGACAGTCTTTACCTCCAAGTAAGACTAAACCCAAGTCTAAGCACACATAAGTATTCTTCATTTAATGAGTGAAATGAGAGTTACAAGCCGGTAATTATATTCCACTTGCCCTAATCTAATTGGACCACATGGCTCAATCTTATTGACTAAAAACTTTAGCATATAATCATAAGGATTTACACGTGATTTATGCGATGCAGTGCTTAATCCCTAACGACCCCAAGCTAGTCTATCTCCTAGTAACTAACTTGTAACTAACTACCTAATCATGTGCAACTTTTGTAAACAAGTCCATCTGAGCTCTTGGTTGCGAAATCAAGATTGATTCATGTGCATGGGAGTAAGAGGGAGCTGCCACATAAATTTGAGATCAATATGCGAAGGGAGTGCCAATCGACACTTTATGTAGTGAAGGAAGTGCCAGATTGGGCCTCTTAGAGTGTTGAACTAGGGTTTTTTCATGTTTCGTGCTTTCTTTGTGTATTCCCAACATTACCCCTTCCTTTGAGAAACATTGTCCACAAGGTGAGCATGTGGTGACATATCCCTAAACATCGTCATTTTTGTCACTGAATACATTATTTTCGTCTCCGGTCATTTCCCAGGACATAGGCGATCTCTTTCATACTCAGGGTTGGGTTGGTCCCCTTCAATCAAGAACAACTTGAGGGCTTTTGCAAAAATGACCCATGTGCCATTTCTTGTCAAAATTGGCACCAATCTTCCGTTTGTTCTCTGGAAATCTTTTGGATCAGGATGTCGGGATGTTGCTCTATAACGGGGTCATTCTGTCTGAGGATTCTTGAAAAGAAGGCTTGCTCAACTTAGGGGTGCCTTAACAACCCTCTTGCCACATATTGTGTATTCCTCCTAAATATTGGCAAGACCGAAAGGCGGCATTTAAGGAAAGGGGGTTGAGCATCCGAAGCGGGGAGGATTACCTTGATACCTAGGAGACAGGGCAAGAGGAGTCAATTGGGTGTCCCTCGTCTGTCAATTTAGGTGCCTTCCCCTTTTTAGAGACTGTGACAACCTTTTCTTCTTCCTCGACCACTCCCTTTGAACAGGGGAATCCCCCTTGCCTTATCGGCCCCCATCCTTGAAGGACCAAGGACGCTTTGGAAGTCCACCTTCCTCTTCGCTCCTGCCATCACGATGTCATATGGGATCATGAAGTCGTCCTTATAAATCACCCTAGAAGAGGATGTTGCAATATCAAGGTTGATCGGTATGAGTGGCTAAGTCTTTGGGCGAGCCTTCGCTACATTTATATCTCAGATGACCAGACAATGTAGGCAAGTGTTGTACTTTGGCATAAAATTTAATAGAAAATGGGCTGCTTCCAGTTGACCCTACTCATATGTACATAGTTCATTGTCCCAATCCCTCACATCCCAGGCGTTGACGAGACATTCAATCAACTTGAGGCGGTTCTTATCTGTTTAAAATTGAACAAGAGGCCAAAATTCAAACCTAGCAAAAAACGACAATTATGATATAAAGGATAAGGCAAACCTGGTATCCCCTTAGAAGTGGGGCATCAGCACTCACATGCCAACCACTACCCACACATGAGGAAATCCTAGTTCATACCATTTCTTGAGTTCGAGAAGGCATTAACTACAGTCTTAGAAGCCTTCCTAGGATTGAGTTAGCAAGATCATTCTTGTTCTTAATTAAGGAAAAAGTCTAGAGAATGTCATAGACCAAGAGGTTTAACCCCAAACTCCGGATTCAGTTTGACCGTCCCCAACCAAAATAAGGTCGCCATTCCAAGGCACATATTTGAGTTCCACACCCTTAGGAAAATGGTAAGCTTGCCAAAGCACAACCACCTTTTCTAGGGAGTTGACCTATTTGGCAAGTTTTCTTAGGAGAACCAAGCTATAAAACCTAGGACCTAAGGGGAAGGAAAAAGCATAGTAGTAAGGGAAGAAATGAAGGCTTACAAAAGACCGAAAAGAAGATTTGAGGACATTGGAGACACATGAAAAGGACTGGCAAAGAGATCATGGACCATAGGAGCAAGAAGTCAAGAAGGAAAAATGGAAGAATGGAGGAGGAAAGGATTTTTTAAACCAAATTCTCTTTTTTACTGACTTGCAGGTAGGAACCAATAACCTCCAAACGGTCATTTCCCACAATAACCAAAGTAGACCTAACCTCTCAAGGTTTTCACACGAAACAAAAAGATTCGATAGTTGGGCGTCATAATTTCCCTACAAAAAGCTTGGTCAGCATGAAAGCTGGCTTGGGACATGGATTAAGGATTAGTCCCAACAGCTAGAAAGAGGTGGAATCCCCATATTTCGACCCAAGGCAATCATGTCCTCTCCAATTTTCACTTCCCCCATACAACTTGGGTAAATAAAAATTGGGGACTGTTGTTAGGGATTAGAGCATCTCCAGCACTACTCTTTATTTTATCTTCATATGTGGAGAGCAATTTTTTTAATTACACTCTAACACACTCTCTATTTTATCCTTTTTTTTATTAAAATAATATTTTTATTATTTTATTTAAACTTTCTTTTTCTCTCTCCTCATTTCTCTTTTCTTTTTCGTTTCTCCACTCTGCTCTCCTCCACCATCTCGATCGCCACAACAAAGACCCCTCCTCCATCACCACCTGCATCGGCCTCTCCTCCCAATAATGGAGGTGGAAGTTAAGCTTCGACTTCCAGATGCTATCGCCCACCGCCACGTCACCACTGTCCTTACCCCATTCCACGTCACCACCCACCGCCAGGAGAACAACTTCTTCGACGGATCTTCAAACGAGCTCTCCTCGCGCAGAGCCATCCTCCGTCTCCGATTCGCCGACACCGATCCTCGCCGATCTCAATAAGGTATACCGACCTGAGCCGGCAAACCCAAGACCCACCACCACATGAGTCGGCAAACCCAAGCCCGAGAGATTGGAGAATGGGCCAAGCTCTAAACCCCTCAATGGGTGTTTAGCTAGTTAGGCCTTAGCTGTTAGGCCTTCCTTAGTCATCAGTCCAAGAGACCTTGACGATTCACCTGTCTTGGGATAACATAGTTCCTCCCCAAAAGCATTTTCACCTTAACTGATCGATTTTGTACAATTCTCCTCAAAATGAGAGCCTACCAAATGCTACAGACTCTCTCTAATATTAGTAGTTAGCGCCTCACCAACCGTTTAATAGGATTTAATGCATAAATCCATTGACAACCAAAAAATATTTGACGGTAGAGGATGGATCTAGTGCAACATATGAAAAAAATAAAATAAAAAATACAATAGTTAAGAACTTAAAATGCATTCATATAGATTTACCACTTGAAGGGAAGTTCTTTAGTAGTTCTTGTTCCTTTTTCTTTTTTTGATAGGTAATGAGAAAATCTATTAAAGAAACAAAACTCCAATTAAGTGCATAAAATATGCACCTAGAGGAAGGAAATTACACAATTACTAAATTAGGAATATAAGAGAAACTTAAAGAAACAACAAAATCAACAAGGGAATGAATGAGAGTAAGGCCCCAAACCCGAGCCCAATCAAATAATAAACCAAAGAAAAGCTCAATAAGTTTAGTGTTTGAATGCTCCGCATCTTCGAATGTGCGCCGATTGCTTTCACGCTAGGCAATCCACATTAAGCACAACAGCACCAAGTTCCAGACCTCTGAATCGTGTCTACCAAAGCTATTATGCCACCCAAAGGGAAGGTCCACAATTTGATTTGGAAACACCCAACATACACCAAAAGAACACAACACAGCATACCATAAATCTAAATTCATAGCACAATGAATCAAGAGATGATCCCCTGTTTCCCAACCACTTTTGCAAAGGCAGCAGCAACCAGCCATGGTATAACCTCTTCGCATTAAATTATCACAAGTGAGGATCTTCCCCCAAGCTGTTGTCCACACAAAGAAAGCTACCCTTCTAGGAGCTTTAACCATCCAAATGACTTTCCAAGGAAATTTAATGTCAATCTTTCCACTAAGAGCATGGTAGAAAGACTTGGCATCAAATCTTCCATGCTATCTAAGAGTCCACCTCATGACATCAGGACCTTCATTATTTGGGATCTTAGAATGAATGAGAGTGAAAAAATTGAGCACCTCATCCATCTCTCAATCATTAAAATCCCAGATGAAAAAGAAGTTCCATACGCGACCTTCACCATCAACAGGTCTAATCAACAAAGACTCTATAGAAGCTGTCTTATTAGAAGAACAAAAAAACAACTCTATAGAAGCTGTCTTATTAGAAGAACAAGAAAACAACATAGGGAACAAGGTCTTTAGGGGGGTCTCGCCACACCAAACGTTGTGCCAAAAACGAACCCTATCACCTTTGCCAGCACCAACTCAACATGTTGACCGACAAAATCCCCTTCCAAAGACCACACCCACCATGAGTCCCCTTAGGCTTTTTCGAAGTCTAACCACCCCTCTCTAACCCATATTTTGCAAAAATAACCCTTCTCCAGAGGTGAGTCTCTTCTCTACCAAACCACCACATCCATTTCCCCAAGAGAGTTCTATTAATAACCGCCACCCTTCTTACTCCCAACCCACCATTAGCTAGAGGACAACACAATGTGTTCCACCCCACCAAGTGATGTTTAAATCCGTCTTCCAAGCCTCCCCACAAAAAATTACGCTGAAGCTTCTCAATCTTTTCAGCCACATGCTTGGGGATAGTGAATAAAGATAAAAAGTAAGTGGGAAGACTAGAGAGCGTACTCTTCAACAAAGTCAAGTGCCCTCCACAAATTTTCCTGGTGTGAATTTTCACAGCCTAACCAAAGTATATTTCTTGCAACTGTAGTGATTTTTTTATCTTAAACGCAAAAGTGCTATATAAGTATTTGATCTTAGAAATTCTTCGGTAAAAGAAATGCATTTGTTGCTCAACGCTTGTGTATCTCCACAAATAGAAACCAAAAGAGCCTCTTTTTCCTCCCTACGAGAAGAACCTAATAATGACAACCAATAAAACTAATAAACAATCTATACTCTTCCACATGCTTTATGCAAATACCAATAACATTAACAAAACTGATTGATAGATTGCAATATGCATGACACATGCTTTATGTAAATACCAATATCATTGACAAAACTGATTAATAGATTGCAATATGCATCGATTAACTGCTCACTTTGAGGCCAAGAATGTAAAATATGTGAACTGAACAAGAAATGAATATTGTGACCACCCACAAACAAACAAACAAAAAAAGAAGATAAAATGATGCTTTTTTTTTTTTCATTCCCTTTTTCAACATATTGATTGAGCAAGTATTTGTCCAATAGCCAATAGCATTTCAGCATAGTGACACATCCACCTTGTAGTAGTTCAATGTTTGTGATTCTATCCCTAGTGGCTCACCTACCAAAAACACAATATAATATACAAAACAATAAACAAAAAGCATATGTCCAGAAGAAATGGAAGTACATCACTGAGGGTATGCTTAGAATAGAAGGAGATGGGGAGAGGGGAGGGGATATGTGACCAGATATATCCTCTCCCCCATCCAAACATAGAGTAATGTATTCAATTACATCACATTTAATTTTTTCATTTGAGAAAAATGATAAAAGCATTGTTCCAAAAATAATGACTGTATCGACTGCTGACAACAATATTTTCAAAAGAAGTTATATTGAGGCCATTACTGTCATCAGTTTACAGTCATTTTGGAGTTCTCTCTCTCTCTCTCTCTCATAGTGCATTAAGGTATACAGAAAATTCTGTCAAATCCTGGTAAGCAGGACACTAAATGAGATGAAACATCAATAGATATTAATTATATCGGATGACCTGAGATTAGAGAATGCAAGAAAACACTTAGTAAACTCGTACACCATCGTGATCGCACCTCTAGTTTTGCTTGCCTGCATCACTAAACAAATTGAAGCTGACTGCATGTAAACATAATTTTTTTTATTTTTTGCATAGATTGGTAAATTACACATGCACTCAATTGGATCTTAAACCCAATATCCTATGGGAGGAAGAATGTCCATTTGAGCTTGAGCTCATCGACACCTGTACGTGGATCTTAAAACCCAATATCCAGGTTTCACCTCTCTCCCTCTTTTTGTTCTGTTCTGCTTTGTTTTGTTTTGTGCACATGTAAATTTTTATTTTTTTTATTATTTTTATTTTTCTTGTGGTTGTTAGAAAGAAAATTGTTTCAGCCATTATAACACAATCTTGGTCATTTTGTACTGGATGTTTATATCTTGGTGATGACAAGATAATAGTGCTAAGTCTTGTCATCACTATAGCAGCAATATATTTTCCTTTTCTTTTTTATCTTAGTATCATTAATATAAAACGTCCATTACAAAATGCCCTAGATAATGTGAGATCATTTTTTTATGCATAATAAGTTTATATAAGTTATGAGTGAACTCTAATCATGTATTGAGGCCCTTAATGAAAAGAAGTTAAAGAAACAACAGTCAGCACTCAAAGAGTATATAGTAGCAGCAGAGAAAATAACAGAACTTGAAGGAAAACTTCAATCTAAAGCCTTACCCCAATTACTCTGAGATCAGCTCAATGGATCACACATAGATCCATCATGGTATGAGAGTATTTTTACAGCCAATCCAACTTTGACAATGATGTCAACCATCAGGAAGGATGCCAAATTCTAGTTAATACCAATTATATGCAGGAGATATGCATATGCCACCTGTAAACTTGGCAAGCAGCAGTTTCTTCTTCCTTTCCTTTTTCTTTTCAAATTTGCCTGAAAACCTGGCCAATGGCAGTTTGCAAGATACAAATCCAACCTAAATGTTATGCTATTCAATGTCATGCACCAAGTGATAACCCTTGCAACAATTCAGAGTTCTGGAAAAATCTTTCTTGTTGATAAAAAGAACTCAGGAAAAAAAAAATGTTGGCATAAAGAAGAAGATATTTTTTCTTGGATCATGCTTAAAGTCTTACCCAATTCAGTACTCCTTGATAATAGATAATCATCAGCACCAAAGATTTGCTACACATAAAAATTTAAAGAGCATTACACAAACACTAGACTAGTGCACTGTGCACTTATTTTTTTTTTAAGTTAGTGAACTGTGCACTTATACCAATACCAACCCCAACCCCAAACATTCTTTCTTAGGGTAAACGTATGAGAAGGTAAGTATCGATTAGTAGTTGTAATTTGACAATCTAGTTAGATTATTCAATCTAAAACAAATGGGAATTACTAGTTCACTAAATGCATGGATCTGCACTGATGCATATGACGGTCATAACATCAATATCTGAATAATACTAATGGCATGTTTGGTACACTGTAATAGATCCTGTAATGTAATAGCTATTACTAAGGAATAACTATTCGGTTGTTTGGTTACATTTTCATTACAGGAAATCGCTATTCCTTAGGAATGGCTATTCTTTAAAATGAGGAATAGCTATTCCTTATCAAAATGGTCATAATAATTATTCCTTAGATTACGTAATAGCTCAAAAAATTAAAAAAATTCCGAAAACCATAATTGACTACCACTTTTTTGTAAATTTCTCTCTCTCTCTCTCTCTCTCTCTCTCTCTCTCTCTCTCTCTATATATATATATATATATATATATATATATATATATATATATATATATAACAATCAAAACCCAAGTCTCCATTTTTTTTTAATTTTTGCCTCTCTCTCTCTCTCTCTCTCTCTCTCTCTCTCTCTCTCTCTCTATATATATATATATATATATATATATACACCCAAGTCTCCAATTTTTTTTTTGCCTCTCTCTCTCTCTCTCTCTCTCTCTCTCTCTCTCTCTATATATATATATATACATTCAAAATCCAAGTCTCCAAAATGTTTTAAAATTATTAATACTCGTATAATAAGCAATACTTGTATATTAATCATGTTATAGTAAAATATAGAATACAGATTCAGGATTCTATTAATGTGTTATCACCAAACAGATGAATGGTAATAGTTATTACATAACACCTTCTTTTATTTCTTGTAATACTGATTTTTATTACAGTGTAATAACCATTACAGTGTATCAAACGTGCCCTAAATGTATAACAATATATGTGAAAACTACTAAAAGGACTAATCTTTCTCTGCTCTACTTGAAAACACATAGGGCTGTCAACAATGAATATTTGGATTGATCAAATAAGGTCATGAGCTACCCACTGAATAGATTAACAAAATCAAACGTAATCTTCAACAGAATTGAAGCATTGTAAACCACATATAATATAAGTATATAACCAATAATTAGGTGGAAGACATTCTTACGATGTACATTTACTCAGAAGTCAGAAGTCCTAGTACACTCTGTGTGATAATTTCAATAGAACCTGTGATAGTTAGATATGCATCTTCCATGCTTGCAATATTTAAGTCTGGCACTCCAGCCAAGCTTTTTATGATATCATATTTTGTGTGATTTTTGTTAAAAAGAGAAATAATATCTCAACACTTTTTACAAGGAAAATACACATTTGAATCATAGAATCTGGAGTATGAAGTTTCTGATGTGCTCACTGCTCATTGAATCTTCCCCAAACCCAAATATATAGGAAGTATAATGTCATCTTTACCTACCTTAATGGTGCCATTTATGCATGTAGATATCCCACTCTACATAGGCAATGGCAGAAGTATTTTAGACATCACTCCTCCCCTTTCTAATATGAGTTGGTCGTTTAGATCACAAAAGAAAATATGACACCAAGAAATATATATCAGCTCTATGCATAATTATGTTGCCAGCTTCGCTTCCTACATATCTCAGTTACCACAAAAGTTAAATAAGGAAGACATCCACCAAACATCTCAGTATGACAAAATGTTAATAGATTTTATAGAAGTAAGACCCTCGAGTCCAGTCAACATACATTCCTTAAAGTTGCATCACTATCCGACAAAGGAGAGAAAAATTCAGGAAGTAATTAATACCTTTCAGGCTTTCACCTTGTATACAAATCTCATGCCTATCAAGAGTAAGCCATCCGTGTTTCTCTAACATTTAATTGATCTCTCGAAAATGTGGGAATTCAAAACATCATCAAATTCGTTGCTGTCCCAACCACGAAAGGTTCCATTAATAACCGAGTCAAGAAGTAAAAAACAACACCCAATGCAATCGAAATAGGCAAGGCAGGCAGAGCTTGACGGCAGACTGATAACAAAATAAGCGTGCACCCAAGTCCCGAAATAATGGCAAGGTAACAAGCATAGACTGTCATAAGATCATACATTGCAGCTCTACCAACAAGAACACTATAGAAAACAAAGTCACCAAGACCAAGCTTAATACCTCTATCAGTTGTCACTTCCACATTATCCCCTCTCTCATTCTCCAATCCCATCATCTCAACAAGCGGAGACCTCTCCTCATCAGCAACAATCTCGGCCTCCCGATTACGACCACGATCGGAGGTTGCAAATACAATCGAATGCTCTGAGGAGGAGGAGGATTCACTCCCAGACAAATGACGTTCCCGCAAATGACCCACCAATGGAGACCTCTCCCCTTCCTCTATACCACCACTCTCACCATCCCCAACATTAGTAGTCGGGTTTTCGATCGCCTGCATCTCAACCGAGCCAGAATCCGACACCCCAGCAACTAAAAGCCCAAAACGCGACCCCCGATTCCTCGTCACGGTTGGTCGAGCTTCATACACCAATGCGGGCAATTCGTCGTTACGACTCGAAGCCAATTCCACCAAAAGCTTAAGAGGCCCGCCAGGGGCTAAAACCGCCACGAGATCATACAAAGCCAATGCCACAAGCAAAGCCCAAGTAGTCCATTCCGGCAATCTCGTAAACCAAGCCGCCACGATTATCCCCAAAGAGACCATATACGCTTGCCGCAACAAAATCGGTATCCCACCGGAGAAAACCGACAACACACCCACCACCGTGAAGTTGAAAAGCAGCAAGAAACAAGTGATGGAATCGACCGGTATCGAGAAATGTTGGATAATGGAGAGGAAGATTGAGCCACCCATTGTGGCTAAAACAAAGAAAGCAGAAAAACCCATGTAGTTCTTCAAGAAATTGGTGAACTTGTAGTAGTAGAGAATGACGAGGAGGAAGGTGACGACGGCGATGAGGACTACGAAGACGAGAGCGTTTAACAGTGCACCTTCGAGCTTTTGGGTGGCGGAGTCGGAGGGGCTCTCGAGGTAGACGAGATTCGCGGCGGTGCGGATTGGAATTGTGGGAGAAGCGGAGAAGGGGTTTGAAGGAGAGAGGGAATAGACGAGGAGGACGACTAAAAGCATGCAGATTGAGACTGGGGACATGACGCCGATGATTTCAACGCCGATCGATTCTAGGATACTAGACTCCATCTTTTTTGGTTTCGTTGAGGAATTTCGTCGAGCAGGTGATGGGTGTGAGACTTTAGAGAGTTGAGAGAATGTTTTTTTTAAGGCATTTTTTGAGCTATTGCTATTGGGTGTGACCGACAGAGTGTTATCACTTGTGTATATGTTGATACCTTTCTTTCGCGTGGTGCGTGGACTAGTTCACACTGCCTAATACGGGTTATATCTAAGTTATTATACCTCAAAGAAAGGTGCACCTTGGCAAGTGTCACGGACAGAAATTAGTTATATGTGAATGAAAATCTTATATTTCACTTTTATGTTTCATTTTAAACTCCATTAATTATAATATGTTACTTTTTTCCTTTTCTTTTTTTTAAAAAAAGAATTAAATGTTTCAAACTATGAGAATGCCACATCATCAATCCTCTAGTGAAAACCTAAGCAAGTGTTTTAAATGCTTTAAAACACTTTGGCAATTGCTAACGTTTATCAAACGTAGTTTTCTTCTTCTTTATTTTTTTTTCTTTTTCCTTTTTCTTTTTTGTCTAGAGCAGTCATCACTCATCAACCCAACAAGAATCACATCATTCCCTTAAAAAAGGCACCATCTAAAGCTTCCTTATGTTTTGTGGTTGAAATTTTATGTTTAAAATTTATAAACCAATTTCAAACTATGAATCTCACAAATTATGCATCTATCTCAGCAACTAACTAAAATTAATGTCAATTCATAAACAATTTGCATTACAATTTTATCTTAATTCTTGTGTCAAATACTCAAAATCAGATAAATTTCTTTCAAATCACAAAGGACAACACAAATCTTTTGTGAGTTAAAATAACTCCAAGCTGATCTCAAACATTCATGGACGATTTGAAGAGATTGTCCCTCAATCATTTGTGAGTTAAAAAGATTGAAAATTTTAAGAAAGAGGAAGAGTTGTTGGGTCGATGACTACTCTAGAGAAAAAAAAGAAAAAGAAAAAATATAAAATAAAAAGAGAAGACGTCGTTTGATAAACTCTGGAGTTCCCGCCTAAAGGTGTAGTCGACTGATGGAAACTTAGTCACTTGAAGCCCCATCCAGTCGCCTGGATTGTGGTTTATCACTCTTTTTTTCTTTTCTGCTCCTTCTAGCTTGTGCTATCTAACTCCAATATGATTCAGCTTGTATCTGCAATCAAACATAGCCCAAATTAACATCTAAGGGATTAAATAAATACACTTAAATGTTTAAGTCATGTAATTCAATGAATTGAACAAACATCAATTTAATTGTAATTAGACATGTAATGCAACACAATCTCAATAGAATCTCTCTAAAATGCATGTAAATAAATCATATTTCATGACTTATCAATCTTCAAGAAAGGTTTCTCCCTCTTGGAACTGTGGTTTTTCCTCATTGACTTGTTGTTAGGGAGGTTTCCACATAAAAGCTGTTATTCGTTTATTGTTTGGAATGTTTCATACATTAAAAGACCATACCCTACCCACCATTAGATATCGATAGCATAAAATGCATTGACAGTTAACCTAAGTCATCTCAGTGCGCGCCTTTGGTTGTTTTCTAGTTTAGGTAATTGTCACATACAACTCCTTAATTGTTTATAAAAGTTGCCCTAAGGATATTTTGGGGATTTTGTATCCCATCAACTCTGTTTATTGTGACCTCATGTCCACGATGTTTTAAATTCCAATGCAATAAACCCCATATTCCATCTCGGTCAAAATTAAGACCTAAATGAAAATTGTTTTTATTACTCTTTAGAATTTTTTATTTTATTTTATTTTATTTTTTTAAAAAAAGGCATTTTTATGAGATTTTATGAACGTTGTGCTTTTATTTAATTATGTATGAGATTTTATGAACTTTTTTGGTTTGTTTAATTATAGATGAGATTTTATGAACTTTTTTGGTTTGCTTAATTATGTATGAGATTTTATGGGTTTTGGTTTGTATAATCATATATGAGATTTTATGAATTTTTGTATTTTTTTTAAATGTGATATCTTTTAAGAGTTTATATTGATTAATTAGATGACATGAATTAGAAAGTATGAACTTATTATATAGTTATTAGTAATCCTGAAACGGTACATACCGGTACCGAAAATATTTTGTTCCAGTAACCAATCTAGAATGATCTCCAAAACAAAATTCAAAACTTTGTCTTCACATCCACTTAAGGGAGCCCTAAGGTAGTGTGAGAAGGTGATGAACTTGTTGGAAAAATGGTTCAGAGTGAATGAGAAATTGCCTCCTAAAAGTGGGCCAAGCAAACCCATGTGGGTTAGGCCCAGTCCATCCAATTTATGTATTTATTAATACATTGTTTTTTCCAAATGTTGTGTTTTTTCTGAATAGTTGTGACTATTCATCTAGCACCTTTTCCGAAGAAGTGTGACTCTATCTATAAATAGAGTGTCCCTTCATTCAATTAAAAACTTTTAACTTTTGAAGTTGCTTTGAGTTAGTTATTTCCTACGATTTTGAGAGTCTCATTTGCATAAAGAGAGAGAAAGAGACACTTGTTACGTTCGTTGTGCACGGAGATTGCTTGTCCTTCTTCTGCGTGCGAAGATCATTTTATCCTGAGAGACAGACGTCCATGAGTCTCAAAGTACCACTAAGTTAATAGTGTGAGGGGCGCAATCTGTTTTAAGGAGATAGCGTCAAACGCTAGACTTGATCTATTCATTCTGCATTCATTGTGAGTTTATATTGTTTATTAACCGTACAAATTTTTTGCTGTTATTGTTTCTTTTTACAGAATTACATAATATATACCCAACAATCTTAAAACAGATTGCCTTTAAATTTATTGTGTGGTTTCTGTGAAAAGTTACTATCCTGAGTGCATAATATAACTTTGTTTGTGCAAATGATTTGTTGCGCAAAGTTATTGAAGTTTTATACATTCTGTGAAGATAACATTTGCTTGAAAGTAAACTGTGATATTAAAACAGTTTGTTCATAGACAGTGGTTATACACTTATACTATATAACCGTTTATATATTTATAACCGGTAGTGAAAATATTTTGGTTTATCTTTTAAATTGTTTTGAAGTTTGTCAATTACACTACAGTATAGTCATGTTTTATGAATATTAGTGAATCGGTTTATCTTCGTAGAAGTAAATATATATTGTTTGCACTGGAAAAGTATTATTACTAAAACGATTTAGAACGTTATTCATACTATTTGCTTAAAGTTAGATTTATTGTTTTGTGTTATCATTGAATCGGTATATAATGTTAATGATAAACACATTATTGCTTAAATTGAATTTGATTCGTTTATCATGTGTCAATTTTGGTTGGCTATGAAATATGCGGTTTCATGGTTCTCAAACCGTTTCATTCGGTTTGCGTAATATATCTATTTATATAATTTGTTTCTTTTATCAATTTGTTTTTATTAAACTTCAGTTTATAAATTCAAATTCGTGTGAATTAAATATATTTTGAGAATTTGTTTTGAAAATTTTGTTTAACAGAAATGCCTACCGAAACGGTTCAAAACATTGTTGTGGTGCCAGTCACTACCCCTGTTACTGTTCCCATTAATCATGGAGAGAAGCCTGAAAAATTCGATGGAACTAAGTTTAAAAAATGGCAACAAAGATGCTTTTTTATCTCACTACATTGAATCTGGCGAAGTTCTTATATGAAGATGCTCCTACTCTCAATGAGAATGAGAGTGATAGGCAAGTAGTTGCTGCAATAGATGCATGGAAACATGCAGATTTTCTGTGTAAGAATTATATTCTTAATGGACTAGACAACACATTGTACACTCTCAATGAGAATGAGAGTGATAGGCAAGTAGTTGCTGCAATAGATGCATGGAAACATGCAGATTTTCTGTGTAAGAATTATATTCTTAATGGACTAGACAACACATTGTACAATGTGTATAGTCAAATTAAGACCGCAAGAGAGTTGTGGGACTCCTTGGACAAGAAGTACAAAACAGAAGATGTTGGAACCAAAAAGTTCATTGTGGGCAGATTTCTGGATTACAAAATGCTGGATTCCAAGACTGTAATCCGTCAAGTGCAAGAACTCCAATTGATCCTGCATGAAATTCATGCAGAAGGTATGACTTTGAGTGAATCTTTTCAAGTTGCTACAATTATTGAAAAATTGCCATCATCTTGGAAAGAATTCAAGAATTACTTGAAGCATAAGCGTAAGGAGATGAAGCTTGAAGACTTGATCGTGAGATTAAGGATTGAGGAAGACAATCGTACTTCTGAGAAAGCTATGTGGAATCAAACTATAGAGTCCAAGGCAAATGTGGTGGAGCACAACAATAAGAACAAGAAGAGGAAGCATTTTGGTCAAGAATTTGGTCAAGGCTCGAACCAAGACACCAAAGGTGGTCATGCTAAGAGGTTCAAAGGCAAATGCTTCATTTGTGACAAACCAGGCCATCGTGCAAAGGATTGTCGCAAGCGTAATGATCAACGGAACAAGAAAACTTTTCAAGCCAACATTTCTGAAGTAGGGACTCTTTCTAAAGATGTCTCTAATATAAACCTTTCTGCTGTTGTGTCTGAAGTGAACTTGGTGGGAGATACCAAGGAATGGTGGGTGGACACTGGGGCCACTCGTCATATCTGTTCAGACAAAAAGATGTTCTCTACATATCATTCTGTTGAACATGGAGAACAACTTTTTATGGGAAACTCCTCTACTGCTAGGGTTGAAGGAAAGTGAAAGGTGATCCTAAAGATGACTTCTGGAAAGGAACTAACCCTCAATGATGTGCTGCATGTGCCAGACATTCGCAAGAACCTTGTTTCAGGTTCTTTATTAAGCAAGAATGGGTTTAAGTTGGTCTTTGAATCTGATAAGTTTATACTCACTAAAAGTGGGACATATGTGGGCAAAGGATATTTAAGCAATGGGCTCTTCAAAATGAATGTAATGTAGTAACTATTATTCCTATGAGTGTGTTATAATGACTTATATTCATGAGTGTGTTGTAATGACTTTTATTTCTATGAGTGTATTGTAATGATTATTATTACTATGAATGTTATGAAATGACTGTCCTAACTATATTAAACTTGCTTGGCATGTGTAAAATTAATTGGATATTAAGGGTATTATTCCAATACTTGTTTATAATATTTCCTTTTTTATGAAATATGCGTTGACATGTCATTGTTGTTATATGCCTGTTTGAGTATTTTAATATTGGAAATACATAAGATACTCTTATGTGTATCTGCTAAAAAGCAAGGATGAGACATACAAATTGGTCATTCATTATGAGAATGAGGTTGAGAATAAAGTGTTATGTTGATAAGTTATAGTTTACTTCAGAACTTGTGGGGGAGAAGCTATTCTTTCCACCAATAATATTCTCAACGAGTTGCCTAAAAAATAAAACCATTGAGATACCCTATGAATCTAGGAAAGGTCAAATGTCTTCCTAGAAATTCTCGAAAATGTGGGGGGTGATTGGTTTTAAAAGGAAAAATGTCCAAACCTGATGCGCCTTTCTATATAGAGGTTGTCAATTAATCTATCTTACAAATCTATGCATGGTAACTGGTGGCCACCCGGTTGTGAATCTCTAGAATATAAAAGGATATTCAAGAGGAATTTAAAAGATGGATCTATTGATAATGATAAGACAAAACTTGTTGTAGAAGGCTACAAACAAAAGAGAGGTATGGATGACCTTGAGACATATTCACTAGAATATTATAAACTCAAAAGTAATGGCATGAGTAGATACACAAGTAACTCAGTGGAAAACCACTGAAGGCAATGGTTAGGGTAATGAAGTATTTGAAATACACCCTAAACTATGGGTTGCACTACACGAGATATCCATTTATACTAAGAGAGTATAATTATGTGAACTGGATATTTGTTACAAAAGACACAAAATCCATGAGTGGATATGTCTTTACATTTGGTGGTGCAGATGTATCTTGGAAATCTACTAAACAAACATGCATTGCGAGGTCCACAATAGAATTAATACTTATCGATTTGGATTAAGCAAGAGAAGAGGCAAAATGGCTTCATTATTTCCTATAGGATATGCCTATGTGGACGGAATCTGTGCCTCATATTTATGTACATTGTGATAGCCAATAAATGATTGGTATGGCACAGAGTTATGGTAAGTCTCGACATATTCATCGAAGACACAATACCGTAAGGCAGTTACTCTCAAATGGCATTATCTCCATTGACTACAAAAAGTCGAAAGATAATATAACGGATCCGTTAACCAAAGGTTTGAGTGGAGAGCATGTAAACTGCTCATCGAGAGGAATGGGTTTAAAGCCTATAATTTAAGTCCCATAATGGCAACCCTACCTAACTGACTGGAGATCCCAAGATCTAGGTTCAAAGGGACAACCAAATTATATTGGACTTTGTAGTATCACTATGGAAATAACATCTCCTATCCATTCCTATGATGAAATAGTGATGCCTGTAAAAGTTTAGGATAAGCTATGCTTTTAATAATTCTTATACCTTGGAAATCCAAGTGGGGTAACAACAGGATACTCTTAATAAGAAATCACCTATGTAAGTGTGAAATGTGGCCGCTTCAATGAGAATTTTATGACTAAATTCTCTAAAACACTCATGAAACCAGGAAGATGTTAAGGGCCAAAATGAGCACAATAATGAGAACTAACTGTGTTCGAAAAGGAGCAGTGTGAATTCTATTGTCTTAGTATACACAAATGGCTGAACGGTTTAAGACATCATGTTCACTGGTTAGCTAGTATATCCGATAGTCTTTCACAAAGGAAGGTTCAAAACCAAAAGCTACCTCTCCCGATACAGTAACTTTTCTTCTACTTTCTCTGTGTCTGCATTGTCATTTGCATTGTATTTGTCAGTTTCTATTCATG
Source organism: Fagus sylvatica (assembly GCA_907173295.1). Classification (NCBI taxonomy): domain Eukaryota; kingdom Viridiplantae; phylum Streptophyta; class Magnoliopsida; order Fagales; family Fagaceae; genus Fagus; species Fagus sylvatica. The sequence goes on from OU015761.1 coordinate 46,228,084, forward strand.
TGGGGGATTGTTGGAAAAATGGTTAGGAGTGAATGAGAAATTGCCTCCTAAAAGTGGCCAAGCAAACCCGTGTGGGTTAGGCCCAGTCCATCCAATTTATGTATTTATTAATACATTATTTTTTCCAAATGTTGTGTCTTTTCTGAATAGTTGTGACTATTCATCTCGCACCTTTTCAGAAGAGGTGTGACTCTATCTATAAATAGAGTATCCCCTCATTCAATTAAAAACTTTTAACTTTTGAAGTAGCTTTGAGTTAGTTATTTCCTACAATTTTGAGAGTCTCATTTGCATAAAGAGAGAGAAAAAGACACTTGTTACGTTCGTTGTGTACGGAGATTGCTTGTACTTCTTCTGCGTGCGAAGATCATTTTATCCTTGGAGACAGACGTCCATGAGTTTCAAAGTACCACTAAGTTAATAGTGTGAGAGGCACAATCTGTTTTAAGGAGATAGCGTCAAACGCTAGACTTGATCTATTCATTCTGCATTCATTATGAGTTTATATTGTTTATTAACTGTGACAGATTTCTTGTTGTTATTATTTCTTTTTACAGAATCACATGATATATATCCAACAGAACTTACCTCCAAAACAATCTAGAACACAAAGTCATGCTGTCAAGCAACATTTAATGAGATTTGATAGTAGTTAGGAGACATTAAATGCGACTGTAATGTGTGGCATTATTATGTGACTTTTGATGGTAGCCTGAGCTTCCTTTTTTTTTCTTTTTTTCTTTTTTTATGAGTGGTAGCCTGAGCTTTTAAACGTGTGTTGGTTTTCCTATACAGTTTGACTCCCGAGATGGTGCTTTCTAGTCACATTTGACCCAATACAGGTAAACCAATTATAGTGGTCGAGGAATGAGGGCTCTTCACAACATTCTTGTGCACATAATGCTTGGGTCAATAGTTGCAATAGACTTATTTGGGTGTTAAATTAACTAAGCCTAGTCTTGGTCAGATGACTAATCCAGCAAATGACTTTAGTTAACGAGCTCGGCTATGTTGTGGTCCAACCATTTGACTCTTTTATTGCAATAGGAGTTAAGAATTCTGGAGGCAGAATCATGGAAGCTCACACCAGTAAGTTTGCTGCCCATTTTGGGTTTTCTCTGGAGAAGTTGGTCTGAGGTCCCTTAATGCCTTGCGTTATATTCTTAATTTCTTGGTCATTCTAAAATTTCCGTTATTATTCTAAAAATAAATAAATAAATTTACTTCATAAGAGTCATCCTAAATTAGATATACTTTATACTATTTCTTTTTGTTCTTTTTTTGGCTAAATAACATACTTTGAAGTTAAAACTATTTGTTGTACGCTTTTCAATTATAAAAATCATGTATAAAACGATTAATCAGTTATAGACGGCCTACAATTGAGAAAAAGAAATTCTTTATTTTATTCACCAATATATGTTTTACGTTTTTCAATGATAAAATCATGTATAAGGGCATTCTTATCAGCCTTCCAATTTGATTGAAAACAACAAAATTTGAGGAGAAGCTCCGCAAAACACACAGCATCAGCCTCCTCATTCGTGAGGGCGAAAATCCGAAGCTGATAAACAGTAGCTCGCCCAAACGAGGGAGCAACTGTTCACTCCTCACGCAATTAAATAAGCTTTTTTTCTCTCTCTTGCTTTCTGTCTCCCGCGACAAGAATAACAGAAACAACAACAACAACAACAACAACAAAAACAACGGTGCTCAATGAAATCAGAAAATCACAAGCAGCAAACTCAAACCGGAGCATCGAATCACAAAATAAAAAACACACACACACAAAAACAAACAATCAAACAAAATAAAAAAAACACAAACAAAAGAATATAATCACAAAAAATAAAAACAAAAAAACACCGGATCTGCTAAACGTGATGAAGAAAGAACAAACAAAGTGAAAAAAAATAATAATAATAATAATAAATAAATAAAGGGGGAAAGAGAGATGTGAGGGGTGTTGTGGCCTGAGGGGAAAAGAGAGAGAGAGAGAGAGAGAGAGAGAGAGAGAGAGAGAGAAGAGAGAAAAGAGAGAAAAAGGGGGAGGGGGACGAACTCTCATTCTGAGATTGAGAGTAAAAAGAAATGGGGAAGGGGGGGATGTTGGGTGGGGGAGAAGTAGAAAAAGTGGGATGGGGGGTACGTGGGTGATGGGAAAAAAAAAAAAAAAAAGAAAAAGAGGAGAAGTGTACGTGGGTGGAGGAGAAAAAAGGAAAGGAGAAAAAAAAGAAAAAGAGGGGGAATATGCTACGGGTGTATAGAAGGAGAGTGGAATAAATGAGAAAGGTTGGTATTTTGGAAGTTGTGAAAAAAATAAATAAAATAATAAAAATATATTAAAAAATAGAATAGTAAAGTTAGAATAGGGAGTCTGATACAGTGGTGCTTTAGCTAAACTAGACAAAAGTGGGTTTTTTAGAACCCAATTGGCAAAAAAAATGAGGAGGTTGATAAGAATGCTCTAAGTTAGACAATATCATTACGCCAATTCCAATTTTTTGTTTTGTTATATAATACTCAAATTTCTCACATACGCACATGATCATCAAAGGCTAGTGAAATCATTCATTTTTAATATAAGAGATTAGGAGGCCATAACAAACTTTTTGGGGAAATTGCACTTTCCCCTCTTTAATTATTGGATCTATCCCAATTCCCCCATTTATCTATAAAACAGACAATAATAAAATATGCTATAATTGTGAATGAGATTTAATGGAGATTTTGGCTTGGATTATTCAAAATTTTTAATACCCAAAAACGAAATGTGTTGATTCCATTTGATTCCATTTGAAATTAATTAAGAATTTAAGATAGATATAAACTATAGACAAAAATAAAAGGTGCCAATAAGTCTAGGTTAAATGGTACTTTTTTTAATCTAAAAAAAAAATGGTACTTTTTCTTTTCATAAGAATTAGTGGAGAATATGAACGTAGCAATTTAAAACTTGTTCCTTTAAAAAAAAAAAAAAGTTTAAAACTCATTGGGCTGCGCAATGTTCAATAGGCTTAATGCCTATGGCAGGCTAATTTCAATGGAATCGGTGGATCAGAAAATGAACCACCAACTATTTGATCAAAAACCCATTTGTTAGCTGCCTGAGTGTAGTGGACGCCATCCCAGTTAATCCAAGCTGATGGATCTTCGCACGCTTTCCCCACTAAAACTTCTTTGCCATGCACCTTTATTTTTCCTCCACATCCCACATGCATATTGTAGTTATACTTGCCGCCATGGCCACAACAAGCTCTCAACGATTCCTTAAACCCTGGAAATTTCATGTTATGTAGTTACAAACAAACATAGTTATAAATGATAAATAATAAAGTGATGTCAAAAGTGAGTCTAGATAAAAACTAATAAAATGCTGCCAAATGTGAAAATTATTGTGCGGGTATCAATTAAGAATTCTACTTGTGGATAGAGGGGCTTACCATGTTTGTTTGCTCGGCTAATGAGAGAGTACTTGGCGGAGTAAACATCAACATAGGTGATTGCAGCCAGCGGAAGATCCTTTCGAAGTTGAACCACAGCTTCTTTTAATCTACGATTGAAATATTGAGCCACTTCATTGAAAGGAGCTGCACATCCAGCCTTGTCCACTTGTGCGGCTGTGATTTTGAGACGATCCAAGACGTATGGCAAACAACCAACTGGACCGGTATTATGTATCCAGAATGACCTTCCCCCTTGACCATATATATACTAGCATAGCAAGCACATATATAACTATGTTAGTTCAATAAAGAACTTAAGTAATTTAAGCTTTGCATTCTATTCCTAATCCAACATGAAGCAACATGACCTCCTCACTAATGCAATCCTAGATTGCACGGATATTCCATTTTGACACACGTACCTGATGCTAATCCCCGATATCTGATATCCATTCTAGCTCACATATGTTTTTAAAGAAATAATGTAGCTTCGTACTACAAAAAACCGTCCGTATTCATGCAACTTAGAATTGCAGCAATTTCAAAACATTTTATATTATGTAATCACAAGCTTAGAACTATATATGATAAATTACCGGTTGTTGGGACAACCTGCTATGATACATTTGTTTTTACATGATAAATGATAGAATAGTGACTTTAATCATGTAATCATTTTTTATTTATGCATAAAGCAGAAATTCTTGGTTAATGTTTAACTGGTCAAACTAATCCCTACTTTTCTTGAGAAATCCCGCAATCCCAATGAGCGACAATGAGGGGTGTCGAATTTGGGACACTCGAATCAAATGTTACGTTCCAGCTGATTGAGTCACACACTAGGATTAATCATGTAATCATTATTCTAATGATATATAAAGCATCAAGCATAATATAAACATGGTTTTTATGATTTAAACATTACGCAAATACCTTAATGATATCTTTGAACTGGGCCAAGACATCAGGAACATATGCTCTGACTTCATCAGTAGACATGTTAAGGAAGTAACCTGCCGTCAAATCATTCTGACCAATATCGAATGTATATAAAGCACGAGAAAAATATTCTGGCTTGGGCAATAATTCCTGGAAAATCCGTTCTACACAAAAGCACCATGCATCCAAAAGATTCATAAGAATAATATTGCTATTGATTTTATTAGTAAGGCATGTAAAATGGAACGAAAAATGTGAAGCTGTTACCTTTATGTCGAAAAATTTGGGATCTACGATGGAAAGTCGTTGAATTGATACCATTGAACATTCAAAGAGAAAGGACTAAAGCCACTTTGATGAAGAGTTGTATTTTGGGGTCTAATGGTGGAACCAGCAGTGGCAAAGTTGGCTCCATGAGTGAACTTGGATCCAACAGCATCAAGGTAAGCATTCAAATATGGTAAACCTAGGCTCTCAGCTGAAACACCGCAATCAAAAGAAGTACACGTTAAAATAAATCAGTAGCTAATTAATATGATAATTCTGTTTGCTTCTTTTAGAAATGGTATGCAAAGCGTGCAAGAGATTATATAATTGCATTTAGACGCCCCAATTAATTTAAACATAACATACGATAACATGAATAGTTATAATCCTAGCACTTTATTAATTACTCTAGCCTTTGGTGTAATAAATATTTATAGCCCAAATGTGAAAATATTACAAATGAGAAACCCACCACTCGACCTAAGATCCTAAAGTTTTGGCTATAAGAACCCGTTGTTGATTGATCCATCGCTCAGATCAGGTAGGTTTCGGTTTGGTTGCCTTCGGGTCGGGCGGATCTGTCGGGTCTAGGTGTGGGTTGAACACCCCTAATCATAATACCTATGGTGTTGGATATGGGAAGAATTAAGGAGAAATATGGGCATTGTGGAGGCTATATAATAGCCCCTCCTTCACCAAGAAAATGTATGAGAGATTTTCTAACACAATATCTCCTTTGTATATATATATAAAAGTGAGGTTATTAACTTTAATATCCAAGAAATTTGAGTGGCATCTCACTAGTGTCACCTAAGTTATCTGATTAATCCTGATTATGCAGGTGCATTAGAATTTTTTTTCCAAACTCTTGCAATTGTGTGATCACTTATACAGTTATATCAACTAGTCACTTTACTTCTTACCTTTTCTTCAAAAAAAAAAAAAAAACTATTCTCATTACTTACTTTTATTCAACACTCATATGTGTACTCACAAAAATAATATCCCCCACATATGAGTCTTCTAAAATTGAAAAAAAAAAAAATAATAATATGCCTCTTAAACGGTTAAACCTAAATCTAAGCAATCAACTCTCTAATTTCACTCAAAATTATAAATTAGTCCTACAATTATTAATTCCCTTTAAATGAAGACATTTGACGGGTTTAAACAAATTCAAAGTGTTTAGGAGAGACAGATATTTGATAGAAATTATCTTCAATTTAAAAATTATAATAGCAATAAAGAACTATATGTAATTTTAAGTGAAACCAACAGATTGATTGCTCAATTTACAATTTCGAGGACATATTGTATATTTGATGATAGCTTAAGGTGAATTTTTTATTAATATACCTCTACATCAATTTCCCTAGGTGAAATAAGGAGCCTACTCAATTTAAAATTTACAAGGCATATTATAAATCAAATATACCTCTAGAAATTCTCATCAAAAAAAAAATCAGATCAATATCATTCTCTCTTATAATATTGATTTTTTTTTTTTTTTTTTTTTTGGGTTTATAATATTGAAATAATATCTTTCAAAGGTGGGGCTTGGTGGTGGGGTTTTTTCGTCTTTAGCATATGGAATTATGGATGCATGTCGGTGAATGTCCCACATTAAAGAACTTAAGAAACTTTTTTGTTTTTTGAGGAAAGAACTTTATAAACCAATGAGAGAATGCTGACAAATTTCCGGTCACGGCACGGGGTTGTTTGGGTCAGCAAAAACAGGTCTTGCACTTGTCCTGTTTTTGTTCAATCAAATTTTAATTATTCGATCTATTTCAATTGTTTTTTTAATATATAAAATAAAATAATGTTTTCATTAATATAATAAAAAAAAGTAAATAACATTTTATTGTCAATTTTTTAAAAAAAATCTAAACACAAATAACGGAATCTTTTCACTGTGAAAATAAGAAAAAGTGAAAGGGAGGAAAATTGAAAGAGACAGAGAAACTCTAGAGAGAGAAAAAAAAAAGGGGGGGGGTAAAGAATGGAGAATTGGGAGCACTAATTTTAAGTATTTAACATTCATAATTTTGGTGCTCACTGCAAATTGAATACATGGCAGATAAGGTTTAATTTTCTGATCAAAATTATAATCATTATAAGAAAGAATAAAGATCGATCTATGATATAAATAGTGCTCCAAGATTATTAGACACCCAAGAAAAAAGAAAAAAAAAATCACAACTTTTGCTGTCAGTTCAGGATGCTTGTGTTGCTTAATTCAAAATGACACAAATACATTTTACATTTTTACTGTAAACTCTAAAAATTTTGAAATGCAAAGAATCAACTAGCCCATGTTAAGTGAAATGCATCACATAGTGATAGACTGATAGTACAAGTTAAAGAGTAATAAAAAAACCAAAAAAATTAATGGTAGAAAGTAAAGTACCTATGAAATCAACGACCAGACGGCCATCACAGTAGCGTCCAGCAGGGGCATGGAAGTAGGATTCTCCATGTGGAGGACCAGCTTGTCCAAATGCTGCTGATAAACCTCCCGTGTCAGAATTTGAGTCACCAAAGTTGAATATAGCCGGAAAATCACACTCCTCAGTTGATGCAACCACTGGATTTTGAAGCAATCTCACTGAGACTATTGCAAGGACAAAGATAACAAGTCTCAAGCAGTGAGGTTCCATATCTAAGAGAGAGATATTATTGTAGCTTTGTAGGTGAGAAAAGGATGGTTGTTATAACACTGCTTTCAAGAGATAAAAAAAAGGAAGAAAAAGACAGGCAAAAGAATTATTGCAATGATCATAGTAAAAGACATTGCATTCCGTCTTTTATAACATCGGGGGTGCACGTGAGTGAGAAAAAGTATGTGTTGTTGGATTGGATCAGTATTACCAAGTCAGCGACCATGTTTGGTAAAGCAATCGTATAACAGTAAAACTATGACATAATTACTATATCAGTTAAGCATAAGATAATTTTATCCATCAAAATTTTTCATTATCAAGTTTTAATAACCACTTTTGTTTTTTGGTATAATTTATCCACAACCACTTTTGAGAAGGTATCTCCTAATATTAGGATTTGTTAGGATAACATTACATCAACATTATGCCAACGTGGAAGATAATAATGTTTGCTTCAAAATCTAGATTACATCAACATCACCAAATGTTGTAGATTATTCTAAATTAGTGTAATGTGATTACATCATTTAATGATGGCAATCATACATTCTCTTCTCATTAGAAGGTAAATACCTAAAATAAAAATAAATCCACAATATTCATAAAATCTAAAAAATAACCAAAATACTTACGAAATCCATAAAAAATAAAAAGAAATATATATCAAAATACGCCTAAAATCTCGTAAATGACCAAAATATCCTCGAAACCTCTAAAATAACCAATATACTCCAAAACGTAGTTATCACAATGTCCCAAAACCTTAAAAAAAAAACAAAAAAAAAAAAAAAAAAAAAAAAAAAAAAAAAAAAAAAAACCTCCAAAAATGTCCACAGTAGTTAAAATAAACCTAAAACCACTAAAATAGCCTCGAAACTAACCGAAATACACCTAAAGCCTCTAAAATTGTCAAAATATCTTCAGAACCTATAAAATGACTAAAATACTGAGGCTTTTCCACTAATCTCTCTAACGAGTAACGACATTCTTTAAAACCTCAATTTCTTTCCAAATTGAGAATAATCAAACCCTCCATTATTTTTTTTAAGGTTTTATTACTAATTTGATTCTAAACCTATACCCTTTGTGTCAAAATGGTCTTCAACGTTTTCAAATGTGTCAAGTTAGTCATCAACCTTTTATTTTTGTATCATTTTGGTTATTGCTGTTAAGTGATAGATGAAAAATACTGATGTAACTAACGGGTTAATAAATACTAATGTGGCATTCCAACTCAAAAAAAAAAAAAAATTAAAATATCAGTAATATTTTTTCCTTAAATAAAATTTGTTATCAAAAGTAATAATACATTCCTTTTCCAAAAAAAAAAATTAAAGAAAAAAAAAAAAAAAAAAAAAAAAAAAATGGAGAAACCCAAATTTACATGTGTTAGAAATCTTAATTACAAATAAAAAATAAATAACTATGATGCTTCTGCGACCCAACGAAAATCTCGAACCTGTTAAAATACTTTGATAAATGTCCAAAGTCTGAAGGCTTAAGGATTTTTTTTTTTTTTTTATCATATGATTGTATGAAAACCAATACGAGATGGGCTCGATTGGCCACCTCCCCCAGATTCCTTATTGTCAAGGTCCAACCTTTATTTTTTTGGTTCCTTCTAATCTCCACCTTCCTCGGTACCTACGGTCTTGATTGAAGTGGGCGAGGAGATCATCAAATCAGTGTGGTGGTGGCATGAGATGATTTCGTTGTTTCGTATTGGTGGAATCGAAGCTCCGCAATTGCAAGTGGGCCGCAGTATAAAAGGAAGGGGTGGTTGACTACTGCTGAGAAAGAAAGAAGGAAAAGATTTGGTAAAGTGAAAGGCATTCAGTAAAGTTTTGGTCAAATTATAAATTATACCTTTTAACTTTGGTTAAAGTTCAATTCAGTCTTTTAAGTTTTGACTGTTTCAATTTAGTCCTCTAAGTTTCAAATTGCTTCAATTCACTTCTTCTGTTAAATCACAATTATCTAATGCCGTTAGTCAACCTCATTTTAATATTTTTAATATATTAAAATAAAAAAAAAATCAAGAAAATTAATAAAAAGTTAAAAGTTAAAAACTAAATATTAAAGATATTTTCTTTATTTCTTCCTCCCTTTGGTCCAGATTCTCATTGAGATTTATATGTGAGATTTCCGTTTATTTCTTCCTCTCTCTACTCTCTCTCTGCACTCTGCCTCTCACGACTCACAATAGTCGGCAATTCTTGTTCGGAACACCAGTATCCACGGCAGGGGCGGCTGAGCTGGCGGCGGAATTGAAGGGGAACGAGAACGGAGAAGCAGAAATTGAGGATCTGAATTTGAGTGAGACTATAAGAACGGTAGGGCGGAGCTAGGGTTTGAGGTGGAGATTAGGGATCCAAGACAAAGAAGCTCTGCGCGGTGGGCTAGGCCACGGCTGTGGACGACGCCGCGACCATGGATTGCTTCGCGAAGGTCCTCTTAGTGCTTCAGAAATTGGTTCCTTTGAGTTGGTTTTTTCTTGTCTGATGCATGATGAAGGGGAGGGATTTTGTATTGTTCAATTTTGGGGTTCCTTAATCTATTGGGGTTTTTCTTTCCAATTTTGTTTTTTTTTTAATGGATCTTTGTCTGTATCATTGTCTTTGCTACTCTGGGTTGTTGTTACTTCTTGTTATTCTGATATGGTTGAGTTTGTAGATGGTGATTGTGTATTTTGGTGTTGACAAATAAGGATGAGGAATGAGGCAGAGGGGGTGTGTTTTTCTGGGTTTTTTCTTTGGTTGATGATGGTGAAGGAGAATGATGGAGAAAGCAGAGAAAAGGGGATCCAAGAGAGAGATGCTCTACAATGGTTGTAGGAGTTGTTATGAGGGATTTCATAACCAATTAGAAATCTGGCAATGAAATTTCAAGAGAGGATCCGAAAGATTCTAGATATTTGATCACCTGTTCTTCCGCAATTTGATAAAATAAATATTCAATTTTGGTAATTTTAATTTTTTTTCTTCGAAAATTATATTTATTAATTTTCTGGATTTTTTTTAATATAAAAATAAATAAAAATAAAAAAATAAAGCAAAACTAACGGCACAGATAACAAAACTTAACAGATGAAGTGAATTGAAGCAAATTGAAACTGAATTGAAGCAATTTGAAACTTAGAGGACTAAATTGAAACGGTCAAAACTTAGAGGACTGAATTGAACTTTGATTAAAGTTAAATGGTGTAATTTATAATTTGGCCTTTGTTTTTAGGAAAATGATTCTTTCACGGTGTTTTCATACCATGGATGTGGATGAACCACATGAGGACACGTGTTTGGATAATAGGGAAGGATAACATTACGTGATGTCAACATAGGTGGTAACGATGAGAGAGAAGAATGTGAGAGAGAGAGAGAGTGAAATATTGATTGGGGCATACGTACGTGTGTGAGAGAGAAAGTTAAATAGGGAAGGATAACATTGACATATGTGGGTGCAGTAAATCTGATGTGGCAAGTTTTGGAGAAGAGAAAAAAATTTCTCTTAGCTCCAACTTTTACTTTATACTAGTCGCAAACCTATGCGATACACAGAAAATGAATTAAAATTAAATCTAAAAAATTATTGGTCTAATTATGATTTTTATTATCTTTTATATTTTATCTAAATATGAAAATTGATAATTATTAAAAGACATTTATTATTATTGTGTTTATATATAAAATATATTATAGTATTAGACATTTATTATGATTGTGTTTATATATATGGAATAATATATTATTTCTATTAAAGAAAATATAATATGTCAAGATTCTAATGAGATATTTAATTATAGAATAAAATTTAAATTCAATTAAAATATATATATAAAATAATGAGGTGTAAAATTGTGAGAACTCAAAAGCTTATGTGACGCAATATTATGAGGTCAACCAAAAATAAAAAGTTTCGGTTTTACATATACTATATATATTCCTTTTAATATTTGAGAAAATATGTTCATTATATTTTATTAATTTTCAATTAATTTAATACAACTTTATTTATTGGGATTGTATTTAAATGGATATAAGGAAAGTTTATATTTTCTTTTAAACATGATATATTTATTTATAAATGTATAACAATTTTGTTTGGAAATCGAAAGGCATAAGTATACATACTTAAATTTTTTATTTTTATTTTTTAAATTTTGGGATCATTTATATATACAAGTATATCTATTTAAGAATTTTACAAAAATGTGTGCCATATTTGCAAAGATTTTGGAGAGAGAGAGGATGATGGAAGCTAAAGACATTTAATGTTGTTAAATCACTAATTAATTTAAAATGATGACATAGCCATTAGTGTTTCTTAACCGTCAGATTTAATAGTAATTAACGGTCTAAAAAAGGTGTAACTCTTGTAAAAAAAAAAATGGAAACATAAGTAAAGAAGGGTTTAAAAACAAACAAACAAACATTGATTGACTTTGTTTTAAATAAAAACGGAAAAAATAATTATTCATTGTTCAATTAACAAAATCCCTACAGATAAGGATAATCATAGATAGAAAGGAATTAAAATAGGAAAAACATTAGGAGGCATATTCTGGCGTGAATTGTTATGGAAATAGGAGTTTGAGGAGAGAAATAATTGGAAGCAAGGGAAAAGAAACGTTGGAGAGAGAAAAAAGAGGGGAAGGCAAAAAATAATAAATAATCAATTGGAATAAATGTGGAGAGAAATAATTGGAAAAGAGAGAAAAGATGGTAAGGCAAAAAATAATAAATATTTAATTGGAATAAATGAGGAGAGAAATAATTGGAAGACAGAGAGTGATAAGTGGTAATAAATTGTCAGACGGTTTAAAGATAGCAATTAATACCACTCTTAGAGGAAATTTTAAATTTATTAAAAAAAATTAAATGGAAACATAAGTAAAGAAGGGTTATATATATATATATATATAAAGATTAAAGTATAATTAAGAGGTTAAAGATAAAATGATATTTTTTTACTTACAGATTTTAACTAAATATTTTCGTATCATTTAAAATATTCTAACAAATTTGTATACATGACAATTTTTTAGGAAAGGCAAAAATATAGTAATTAAAAAAATGATACTTTAGCCATTTTAGGAAAGAAAATTTAAAAATATATACATTTATTATAAGTTTTTACCATACTCTACTTCTATAAAAAAAGAAGAAAAAAAAATACCTAGCTTTAATAAAATCACAACATGCCTCCTCCGTTTAAGAGAATCTTCTCTGAATATCTCATTCTTCTCTAGCCAAAATCAAGGTAAATCAAAGTAGGGGAGATCGATTTTGTCTTATAGAGTCGATGGTGGAGCGGCAAACAAAGTCTGAGTGATTGACGAATGGATGGCGAAATCAATTGGCTTGGAATCCGGCGAGAAAGATCGATTTTGGCTTCCGAAGAAGCAGATTGGCTATCACTGCTGCCATTTTGAGGGAGAAATCGAGGGGAAAAGAACAAATCCGACCAGTAGATCCATGAATCTATTTCTTGGTTTATTCACGGAACTACAAACCGAATGTTCTTCCCCTATAGACTCTCATAAATACTGCCACTTTTTCCTTTCCTTTTTTGGTGGTTTTGCCATGAAATACAACCTTATATATAGGGATGCTATAAGTGACTGTTGGAATTTAAAATTTTGGGGTTGAAGATAAGCAGTTATTACCCATTATAGAGCTGTTTCAAAAAATAAATGTGGTTCGATTATTAACTATAGTTAGCAGTTTAAGGGAGACGAAGAGCTGAGCGGAAGAGAAAGTGGGAGATGAAGAGGCAATGGGGAGAGCATTAAGAGATGAAACGTGAGAGAAAGAGAGAGTGAAAGATGAGATTGAAGTGGAATTGTGTGAGAAGAGGAAATCTGATGTGGCGGTGTTTGGAGAGGGGAAAAAAATTTCTCTCTGCTTCGAGTTTTAATTTATAGGTTTAAATACCGTTTTGGTCCTTAACCTTTGGCATTTGTGTCAAATTGGTCCCTAACCTTTCAACTGTGTTAAATTGGTCCTCAACCTTTCAACCTTATGTCAAATTAGTCCTTGCCGTTAAGTGTTGGATGGAAAACACTGACTTGGCTAACGGTTTATTTTTAATTTTAAAAATGTCTGACGTGTCATGCCAACTCAAATTAAAAAAAAAAAAAAAAAATTCAAATCCCTAACCCCTTGCAAAATCCCATGCCCCTCCCTCTCGCGTAGCCATTCCCCGCACTCGTGCTGCCCTTCACCGTTCCAATCGCCACCCTCGTTGTGTGTAATCATCATCGGTCAACGCTGCAAGCTACACCGCAAAAAACATGGGAAACGTTTGCAAGCTGTTGAAATTCCTGCATGAGATAGCCGTGGATAGTGGGATTCCTGCATGAGCTGTAGCCGTGGATAGTGGGATTTTTTTAGAGCTGTTGGAGTTTTGATACCTGTTATCCTGTAATTTAGGAGTTGTTATCTTGTATGTTGGAATACCTTCTGTAGTCATATTTAGTTAGTCAGTTGCTATGTAGGAGTTGGTGTCTTATTTAATTAGTTGGGTAGTTTGAGGCAAATTCGCCTACTGGGAAATTCAATGATGGTGTCTTTTTGTTTAGAATGACATGGGAATGGTAGACCGTATTAAAACTTCTCTAATGTATTATCTTGTTTTAATATCCTTTTTGTTCACAATTCATTTCCAGTCAGGATAGCATTCAATTATATAAATAACAGTGATGATGATGATGGCCACCTTGTTGCTGCCATGAAAATTTGCTTGAGCTTCCTTTTGGGTTCAGTATCAAAACTCATCACTTGAAATTCCGAGGGGGAAGGGGATTTTGCAAGGGGGTTAGGGATTTGAATTTTTTTTTTTTTGTGTTGGCATGACATGTCATACATTTTTAAAATTAAAAGTAAACCGTTAGCCACGTTAGCATTTTCCATCCAACACTTAACGGCAAGGACCATTTTGACACAAGATTGAAAGGTTGAGGACCAATTTGACACAGTTGAAAGGTTAGGGACCAATTTGACATAAAGACCAAAGGTTGAGGATCAAAACGGTATTTAAACCTAATTTATATTATAGATTATAGATTATAGATTTATTGTGGAAATTGCTGAGGTCAAATCACCATAGCTATAAATATGCAAAGACTTCCTATAAATATGCAAAGACCCACATCCAATATAATGGAAATGGAATAAGACAAGTTGATGGCATTCACAATGTTTTAAACATAAGAAACTGTAGAAGAAACAAATAGGTAATAAAAAAGCCTTGAAATTAAAATATATAAACAGCAAGAGGAAATGGAAATGGGAAATAAAGGAAACAGAGTACTCATTGGTGAAGTTAACAAACTTATGCACACAAGGTAGTTCTTTTTTGATGCTGCTCCTTGTATTCTTGTGTTTACTGTGTGTGTGTTCATAAATAACGAGAATGTCAAATTGATACGTAGAAGTCGTTGTTAGACAAAGAGAGAGAGAGAGAGAGAGAGAGAGAGAGAGAGAGAGAGAGAGAGAGAGAGAGAGAGAGAGAGAGAGAGAGAGAGAGAGTACTAGACCATGTTTCATAATTTTAATGAAACAGAATGACTTCTATTGATCGATTCTACTCCATGTTTTTATTGCCTTTTGTGTTATGTTGTGTTTGGTAGAAGTATCCACTCAAACTAGTGGCGTGTGGACTAATTGGATTTGGTGTAGATCGGATTAGGTTGCATGAATTATAGGGCGGTCCAATGCTTCAGTGTACTAGAACGAACACGATCATGACATATGTTTATTTTGGTCACGTGCCACAATCATGTCTGGTCCAATAAATTGAAGTATTACACCGAAGCCAAATCTTGAATTATAAGCATGCAGCACTAGAACGGACTCGATTGCGACATGTGTTTATTTTGGTCAAGTGTCACAATCGTGTTTGGTCCAATACATTGGAGTATTAGACCGAAGCTAAAATCCTGAATTATAGGCATGGACAACAAATTATGGGGGTCCCAATCCCATCCTGTCTAAATAAAAGACCTTTGATCCTATTAGACCATCTTATCACATTAATCGAAGTATAATCAACTGTCCCATTCCACTTCTTCTTCTTTTTTTTTCCTTTCGATGATTGGATTGTTGGGGGGAGGATTTGAACTCTAAAACATCAGAAAGTGCCAATAAATTGAGTTGCAAGACTCTTGATCACTTTTATCTTTTAAGTGTATTTTTGAATGAGTTAGACTGACAATAAAAATATCAAGCGCCTTGTAGTGAATTTGGATTCAAATATATCAAAATGTTGATAATCAGCGCGTGTGTAAATCTAGAAGTATTTACTTAAACTTAAAATTAAGTTATTCAAGGACAGAATGGAATGATATGAAGCTCCTTTATTATGTTGTGCAAATTCTGTAATTGGATGTTCCATTTGAGCCTCCTAGGGCAACTCACATTCAAGATTCAACTCTAGCCCCTTAAAGATTCATGTTCCATTTGATTGGGTCGTGTTCTGCACAAGGTTGATAGGCGCTCGGGGATTCAGAGCATAGTTGTATATCCGTTCCGTTCCGACCGGAACGGACGGAAAATCTCGTACCAGTATGCAAACCGGTACGAGACTCAAAATTTCCACCTCGGGTACCGGTTACAACCGGGGTGTTTCGAGATGTCCACCTCGGGTAAAATTTTGGGGTGTTTCGGGATGTTTCGGCCGTTTCGATAAATTTCGGTGTGTTTCGGCCGATACATACATTTCGGCCGGATTACTTTTTTGGGTTTTTTTTTTTTTTTTTTCTCTGCTCTCCTTCTTCTCCGCCCCTTCTTCTTCTTCTTCTTCTTCTTCTTCTTCTTACAGTGCATCCAGAAAATGGAGTTTGGTCATGGGACTTTGGACATGGAGTTTAAAGAAAAAAGAAATTTCCGTGGGTGAAGATGGAGAAGAAGGAAAGAAGAAAGAGTTTAAAGAAAAAAGAAATTTCCGTGGGTGAAGATGGAGAAGAAGGAAAGAAGAAAGAGTAAGAGAAAAGATATTTTCGTGGGTGAAGATGGAGAAGAAGAAAAGAAGAAAGAGAAGGAAGTGATTGGTTGGTAAAAGTAGGGGTGAGTTGTCATTTTTCTAGTGGTGGAGGAGATTTAATTAGGATAAGGGTGTGAAGTGGACTTTTAGTTTACTACACTATGGGCAATTTGGTCAATTCAATTTTTTTTTAAAACTCCTGCTGATGTGATTTCTTTTTTTTAAGTTTCATATTTCTATTATTTATTATTCAAGATACAAGTGCAAGTTTATTATTATTATTAATATTAAGATTGATATATGCTTATAATTTGAAAGATTCTTAACTAACAAATTATAAATTTTGATGAATAAATATATAGAGGAGTAAATCAATATATATATATATATATATATATATATATATATATATATATATATATATATATATATTTGCGGTAAACCCGAAACGGAACGCCAGGTATTGACCGATACCGAAATATCCCATTCCAATGACCAAACCGAAACAGGTGCCGAAACAGAATATACAACTTTGATTCAGAGTGCTTCTCCACTAATGTGGGTTTACTCTTTAGAGGTCAAAAGCCCATTATAATAGCTGTCCAACTTTGAACACATTTGTTTATATGGCTTTCAATGGAAGATGATTGAGGGAGTCTACAATGCTCACCTACCTTCATGGTTGCCTTGGGGACTCATTGGTTGGGCTAAACATGGGCCAGTATATAGTCTACTGAGTCCATGCAACAAGAAACCACATATCCTTTACATTTTGATGATGTTTGTGGCACATGATTAACCTTTTCACTGTGATTGCTTGTCTGGTTTGCCATTAGAGAAAAGAAAAGAATAAAAACTTTCAACTTTTTCTTTTGTTCCATTGTCTGGTTTGCCGTTAGAGAATAAAAAATAAATAAATAAAAACTTCGAAGTCTTTCTTTTGTTCCATTGTCTGGTTAGTAAATGAGAACAGAAAAAACTAAGAAAGAGGGAAAACAATAATTCAAAATTTTCCTCTCTGATCCACCAAAGTATTTTTTATTTTTTTGGTGGAAAAAACTTTCCTTCTTATACTAAAATGTGAGTGTTTTATGTTTCAAATGGAGAGGATCTTGTTCCATTAAGATTATGCTAACCATCTTATTCAATGGCTCCTATCTTTGTCCAATTTATACTATCTAATCCCCAATATTGCATTTGTTATCACAAAGGAATCACTAATATCCATTAGCAACATTCCTTGATTGTCTCAAACTGAAGATAGAATTGGAGAAGGTCCTGATTACGAAGTTAATCCATTGAGTTGGGAATAGCACAATATATTGATGATAAAGTAGTTTTTATTAGTTACATTTCAGAGTCACTTAGAGAATTAAATGTTTCAAGAAGAAATGGCCTATGTGGCACAAAAGTGCAAGCATAAAGCCCTTTCCCATTTTTATTTCTTTGAGTATGATATAAGACTATAAAACATTAGGAAGAGAAAAAATTCAGTAACCCTTTTTCTCTGCAATGCCAACCTCTTCTTGGAGAGTGTCATAAAGAATCTCAACAAGATTAAGCAAGAACCCATCTGAACCATGTTTCGCCAACAAGGAAATTGACACAGGAAGATTATCATACAGTCCTAGTGGTATGCTCACCTGCAGATATGCAGAAACAAATTTATGTGGTTTTTCAAAGGTCTTAAGATATACAAGTAAGGAAAAAGTGAGATCGTCATGTCTCACAACACACACGCACACACACATCGAGAGAGAGAGAGAGAGAACTTGGCAGAATCCAGATACTCCAGCAATTGACAGCAAACTAAAAGCCTTGACACCAAGAACTTCCAACGTAGTTGAATCACTTTGTAGTTTTGGTGGATGCCCCAGAACCGTGGGAATTGCCAGGACACCAAAATCCTGAATAATCATCAATTTTGAAAAGTGAAGCAAGATGCCACTTTCTTTTGCTGCTATAAGTAGCATGTGAGAGAAAAGTGAAGCAGAATGCAGATATGGTGCACTATACATCCTAAAAGTTAATTTTGAAATACAAACATGGAGTAATTTCATAGTCTCACTACCCTCACCACTTTTCAAGTTTTTTAAAAGAAAACACTTACAACCATAATGGAAAACATCAATTACTATTGCTTTTGCAACAAAACAACATATGTAATTTGTTTAAAACAATCTACAATTCTTCAAGAAAACAATTCCACTTATACTTTGGGATGCATTTCCAGGAAATAGGGTCATCTCACAGACAAGTCCATGAACAGATATTAAGCTCCATATTCAAATCTAGCTTTGTGAAACATTCAGCAGAAGAGAAAGAGAGAGTACCCCAAGAAGAGCATTAAGAGCAGCATGTAGTTCAGTCTTTACAGAGTGACAGACATCCACATTTTCATCTGTTGTCCTAAGGGCTTCCCATATCCGTTCTGATATTCCAGGACCCAAATCTGGTTTGACGGTACTGACCCATTCACCATGGTTATTCTTGAATTCATACCTATGTTTTGAAAGGTTAATAAGTTCAAAAGCCCATGTTTATATAACAGTATTTTCATCTAGCAAGATCCACACCAATATCACAGTTATCATTAAAGTCATTTGAATCAATTGTTCTAGTGACAATCTGCACCTTTGAAGCAACCGCATGGCACTTGAAAGGGCTGCCAAAGATGGTATATTATACTCTTGATCTGCATTTTCCTTAGTCATGAATTTTTTTAAACTTGGAACTTTTTCCTTGACATAGTCCCCAAGGATTGCATGCTTTAAAAGATCACCTGCATTATTTGTGAAAAGCATGATATGACATCTCATATATTTATGTGAACACAGATGTTTGGAAACAGAAAAACAATGAAATATGACTGCATGACATAAAATTAATAATGAGCTAAGCTTTCTCTTTTTGTAGCATTTGAGAGGTATCTTTTGTCGGATGACTAAGGAGACAATCTAGTGAATTACCATCTTTTTCAGGGTGATACTGCATAAATCCACTCTAGACGGTGCTTTTGTCCTTAAACCTCTAAGGAAACAAAAATTGAGTTATTTAAAGTTTATATGATGTATGAACTCCTCCCACATATTGAACTACAAAAATAACAAATTTATATGGTCAATGCACTAACCCCCAAATAACTTGTTCACTGATTTAAAAAGAGGTTCAGCAAGTCGATCACTTGGAATGGTTGAAAGCTGGAAACAATCTTCAGCAATAATTATCTGCGAGGGTTTGACGGGATCCACATAAGGTAATTGCAGTAGTACTCGTCCAGCTCTATTCAAAATCACAGGATCCCTAGCAAACCATCCTGGATGAGAAATTGATGTGAAAAAAATGTCTATGCCATTAGAAGGACCACAATGAATAAGGAATTACTAATCACACTATTAAACGAAATAGTAGCAATTCACTCGTCTATTATGTAATGAATAGTTGATATGATTTTGACATTTGAGTACAAAAATAAGCTTCTAGACAAACTACTTTTGATAGCTTAAGTATTAGAGATTATTACGAATGCATGCATATGCACAAAGAGATATATTCTAAAGCAAGCACAGGTAGCTGGCACATGGAAATTCACAAGAATTTAAAAAAGCAAATTTTGGTCATCATCACCATTTGGTCATACTTTCAGGTGCAGAGTTGAATTTCTTTTAAATATATCTTGATATTAAGTTAGACATTTCAAATCAAGCCATCTAATAGTTGATTCCTTACCCACGGTATCAAAACTCTGTGACATAGGAATAACTCCAGCTGTTGAAATGACATCATGTGAAGGCCGAAAGCCAAGAATTCCACAATATGATGCAGGTACTCTTACACTTGCTCCAGTGTCAGTTCCTATGATAGAGAGACCCTTTCGGTTCAATTTATTGAGGACAAGCCAATAAACATAAAAATTGTCCATGAAAAAAACTCACCTAAGGCGAAATCAACAAGCTTTGCGCCTACTGCAACAGCAGATCCACTGGAAGATCCTCCAGGTACCCGATCAGGCACGCATGGATTTCTAGGTGTGCCATAATGTTTGTTTTCTCCATACATACTGCCAAAAAATGTGGTCCTTCAATCAGATGCCCAACAACAATGATTTGAATATTCAAGGACCTTCTTTTTTATTTTATTTTTCAAGATGAATAACTAAGTGAGAGGCCTCAACTATTTTAGGAAGTAATTAGAAACCACAAATAAATGTATTTGTTCAGTATCATGTTCCCTGTCATTTATTGCATGAAAACAATTGTTTAGACGAGAGATATGTCATACTTAGAGAAATGGTTATAATCATGAATTGAATTGTCATCATTTCCCAAAATTATGTTAGTTTTCTTATTTTTAGACATATGCAGGTAATACAAATTCATTTCTGATTACTATTAGGAATCAACAAAAGTTCTTTTTTACCAAAAAAGAAAAGAGTTAATAGAAGGTAATCAAGTTATTGATATTTTTAATACTAACCAGTATGCCATTTCATCCATGACAGTTTTACCAACACATGTGGCACCTCCCCTTAAGAGAGCCAAAACGGCTGGGGCTGTCGATGTGGCAGCCGGATGAGTCTTCGCCCATTCAGGATTTCCAAACCCAGTCACATATCCTTCCACATCAAATCTGTTTCCAAATAAAAGATTAAAGAAAAATCCAATTCACTCATACTCCCACCCACAAAATCTGCAAATGAACAAATAAAGATACCCAATTGCTGATATTGTTATCCACACACACCTCAAAAGAATATAGATAAAACCCAATTGCTGAAAATGACATCAATTGGCTTACACTCACAAACACACAAAATCTTCAAAATAATAACTGAAAATGATGCATAAGCTGGCACACACACTTGAAGAATATAGATACAAACACAAATACAATCATAAAAACGCATACTTTAAACTTCAAAAGAGCATGGCTTAAACCCAATAGTTAAATTCATAAAAGAGTTTCTCACTATGAATTTCACTGTACATGATTTAATACTTCAAAAGACGAAATGGAGAAAACCCAATAGTTAAATTGATGTATGAGTCCAAAAGAAAAAGAAAAAAAGTACAAAAGCCTTGAATTTTTCACATATGGAGGACAAAGAAGAGTGATGCTGATAGATAGTATAACGAAGAATAAATAAAACAAGTAATAAAACTGAAAGAGTGTTATTAGGACTGACATGTCTTTAACGGCAAAGGTGAGAGCATGTAAGGGAAGTTGATGAAGTGAAGGACTTGGTTGTAGAAGTAACTTCTCCATAAAAGCTCCATGGTCTGACTGTTCTCTTGCCATGTTCATTAGTACTGAGCTCTCTCTGACTGAAACTGAAACTCATCTACAAGTTTAAGGTTTGGCTTAGGAGCACTTGAAGAGACACGGACACAACATGACATGTGTCCAAATATGATCCTCTGTCAACATTGTGTCCTGTTTAGAATAGAGAAATGAATGTTGCAAAGGAAACTTTTACAACTTGCAAGTTAAAACACTATCGTATCACTATCGTATCATTTTTTTTTTTTTTTTTTTTTTTTTTTTTTTTTTTTTTTTAACCACTTGGGAATTCGGTTAAGGTAGGACCCTTTGGACCAACTCGGAGAGTAAACCCTCGATTGTATGCATAGATCACATGGAAATTTCCCTACATGCAACAAAAGTAAGTCAAAGTGTTTCACCCAAAGATGCTTAGCTTAAGGTTAGAAGCCAATCAACTCGACTAGCACTATATGGTTGTATCCTTAGTTATTCATATAGTTAATGGTGAAGTTGGCCTGACAATATTACATATTTGCAACATAACAAGCACACATTATCTTTCTTTCTTTTTTTTTTTTTTTTTTTTTTTTTTTTTTTTTTTTTTTTTTTTTTTTTTAATGTAGATAGGATTTGATTGTAAATTCTTTATTAAATCTCAAAATTTGTTATTAGATTTTACTGGTTGAAATATATATATATATATTTTTTTTTACTGGCTTGGTAGCAAAGCTGGAAATAGAATGAAAGTTTATGAAGGAACCACATCTACATATCAATATGTTTAATGCAGGAATATTCCATTTATTGAGAAGGTGGCCCATTGAAAATTATCTTTGATAGGTATGGAAAAATCTGAGTAGTGAATGGGGGGCACATTTTGATTACTTAATGATTCAGAAGATCATCCACGTATATTAAATCACATAATTTACTAAATCATTTAAATAAGTCACATGACTATTAAATAAGTTATATAACTAAAGATATACATGGATAGTCTTTTGAGTTGTCATGTAGTGAGTTAAAAAGACTTCCATCTAAACTAGTTTGAAAGAAAATTTTGTCCAATTTAAGACCTTACTACTTTTTAAGGTTGGGATGACATTGGGATTAATATTAATTCCACTTTTGTTTCTTCTACTCTTGGAAAACTAATGAAGCATAACTGATCTTGCAGGTTCCCTTCCTGTACTAAAATGTGTCTTATGTTTACATAAACATGAGTTTGTTTTTAGATACATCAACAGCATACAAAGTTGTCATTATCCTAGGCTAGCCATCTTATCAATGGCTCCTATCTTTGTCCAAATTATACTATCGAATCCACAATATTAAATCATAAACTTGGATAAGTAATTGTCCCAAACCTTAAATTGCATTTATAATCACAAAGGAATCTCTAATATATATGCACAAATATTTCTTAATCGTCTCAAATTGAAGGTATAACTGGAGAAAGTCTTGGCCTACGAAGTTAATCCATTGAGTTGGAAAAAGCACAATATATTGATGATCAAGTAGTTATTAGTTACATTTGAGAGTCACTTAGAGAATTAAAAGTTTCACAAAGAAATGACCTTTGTGGCACAAAAGTGCAAGCAGGCCTTTCCCATTTTTATATCTCTAAGTGGGATATAAGACTTACAATAAAACATTAGGAAGAGAAAGAATTCAGTAATCCCTTTTCTCAGTAATGCCAACCTCTTCTTGGAGAGTGTCATAAATAATCTCAACAAGATTAAGCAGGAAACCATCTGAACCATGTTTTGCCAACAAGGAAATTGCCACAGGAAGATTATCATACAGTCCTAGTGGTATGCTCACCTGTAGATATACAAAAAAAAATTATGCGGTCTTTCAATGGTCTTAAGATAAACAAGTAAGGAAAAACTAAATTCGTCATGTCTCACAACACACACACAAACAGACAGGGAGAGAGAGAGTACTTGGCAGAATCCAGATACTCCAGCAATTGACAGCAAGCTAAAAGCCTTGGCACGAAAAGCTTCCAATGGAGTTGGATCACTTTGTAATTCTGGTGGAGGCCCTGGAACTGTGGGAATTGCTAGGACACCAAAATCCTGAATAATCATCATTCAGAAGTGTTAGTCAAGCTAGTAGAAAAGTTGAATTCATTTATTAGAGATGACGCCACTTTCTTTTCCAGCTATAGTTTGCTTGTGAGAGTAAAGTGAAGTGAGATGCAGATATGGTGCACTACATATGGTACATTATACTTCCTAAAATTTTGCTTTATCACATAAATGAATTGAAGCTATATAGACTGAACAATTGCAGTCACATCGCTTTTAAAATTTGAATCAAAGAGAATTTGATTGAGATGTGTGTATATGATAGAAAGGACAAATATCTTAGTGTAGAAATTCATTTTAATGCATAGATAACATCTTTGATTGTTTTTGTTTAGTGTCTCTGCTGCCTTGACTAAAAGGGAGTTTTTTTTTTTTGGAAGATAATTGTGTCCTACTAAGAGGCATACCTGCATGCATACAAGCACATATTGTCACCTCATAAGCACATATTGTCACCCCATAGACACACTCATGATCACATACTACGCTCCTAACTTATATTTTAAAAAATTAAACTTTGTTTAATGACTCTAATCGTGAGATTATGGGATCTCCATATAGCACAATCCTAGGTTTGTGAAACATTCAACAGGAGAGAAAGAGAGAGTACCCCAAGAAGAGCATTAAGAGCAGCACGTAGTTCAATCTTCACAGAGTGACAGACATCCACATTTTCATCTGTTGTCTTAACGGCTTCCCATACCCGTTCTGATATTCCAGGACCCAAATCAGGTTTGACAGTACGGACCCATTCACCATGGTTATTCTTGAATTCATACCTATGCTTTGAAAGATTAATAAGTTCAAAAGCCAATGTTTATATAAGAACAGCATTTTCATCTAGTAGGATCCACACCAATATCACAGTTGTTTGAATCAATTGTTCTAGTGACAATCTGCACCTTTGAAGCACCCGCATGGCACTTGAAAGGGCTGCCAAAGATGGTATATTATACTCTTGATCTGCGTTTCCCTTAGTCATGAATTGTTTTAAACTTGGAACTTTTTCCTTGACATAGTCCCCAAGGATTGCATGCTTTACAAGATCACCTGCATTATTTGTGAAAAACATGATGTGACATCTCATTCCTTGAAAAAAAAAAATATTTATGTGAACACGGATATGTTTGAAACAGAAAAACAACAAAATATGAATGCATGACATAAAATTGATGATGAGCTAAGCTTTCTCTCTTTGTAGCATTTGAGAGGTATCTTTTGGTTCATTACTAAGGAGACAGTCCAGTTAATTATCATCTTTTCAGGTGAAGCTGCATAAAAATCCACTCTAGATGGTGTTCTTGTCCTTAAAATTTAAGGAAATAAAATTGAGTTATTTAAAGTTTATATGATGTATGAACTCCTTCCACATATAGAACTATACAAATAACAAATTTATAATGTACTAACCCCCAAATAACTTGTCCACTGATTTAAAAAGAGGTTCAGCAACTCGATCACTTGGAATGGTTGAAAGCTGGAAACAATCTTCAGCAATAATTATCTGAGAGGGTTTGACAGGATCCACATCTGGTAATTGCAATAGTACTCGTCCAACTCTGTTCAAAATCACAGGATTTCTAGCAAACCATCCTGGATGAGACATTGATGTGAAAAAATGTCTATGCCATTAAAAGGAGAATATGGAATTACTAATCACACTATTAAACAAATAGCAGCAATTCACAAGTCTATTATGTAAAGAAGATGACATGATTTTGACATTTGAGTACAAAAATAAGCTTCTAGACAAACTACTTCTGATAGCTTAAACTCTATTATCCAAAAGTATTAGAGGTTATTACAAATTTACGCATTCACACAAAGAGACATATTCTAAAGCAGGCACATGGATATTCGCAAGAATTTAAAAAATAAAATTTTGGTCATGATATGTTGAGGGAAAATGCAAACAACATAAGTTTCTGGTTACATCATTTTCTAAACCAGTGTGCCAATCTCAACGATATCATCACCATTTTGCCATACTTCTAGGTTCAAAGTTGAGTTTATTTTAGATATATCTTGATATTAAATTAGACATTTCAAATCAAGCCATCATAAGTTGGTTCCTTACCCACGGAATCAAAACTCTGCGCCATAGGAATAACTCCAGCTGTAGAAATGGCATCATGTGAAGGCCGAAAGCCAAGAATTCCACAATATGATGCAGGTACTCTTACACTTCCTCCTGTGTCAGTTCCTATGATAAAGAGAAGAACCTTTTGGTTCAATTTATTGAGGACAAGCCAAGAAACATACAAACTGTCCACGAAAGAAAGTCACCTAAGGCGAAATCAACAAGCTTTGCGCCTACTGCAACAGCAGATCCACTGGAAGATCCTCCAGGTACCCGATCAGGCACACATGGATTTCTAGGTGTGCCATAATGTTTGTTTTCTCCATTTATACTGCCAAAAATGTGGTCCTTCAATCATATGTCCACAACTATGAAGTGAATATTCAAGGAACCTTTTTTTTTCCAAGATGAATGACTAAGTGAGAGGCCTCAACTATTTTAGGAAGCAATTAGAAACCGCACAGATATGTATTTGTTCAATATCATATTCCATGTCATTTACCACGTGAAAACAATTGTCTAGACTAGAGATATGTCATACATAGAGAAATGGTTATAATCATGAATTGAATTGTCATCGTTTCCCAAACATATGTTAGTTTTCTTATTTTAGACATATGCAGGAAATACAAACTCATTTCTTATTACAATTAGGAATCAACATAAAGTTCTTTTACCCAAAAAACAAAATGTAAAACCAACCTGTAAGCCATTTCATCCAGGACAGTTTTACCAACACATGTAGCACCTCCCCTTAAGACAGCCAAAACAGCTGGGGCTGTCGATGTGGCAGCCGGATGAGTCCTCGCCCAGTCAGGATTTCCAAACCCAGTCACATATCCTTCCACATCAAATCTGTTTCCAAATAAAAAAACCTTAAACAAAAATCTAATACATACACCAACAAACTCTGCAAAACAACACATGAGAAAACCCAATTGCTGATATTGATATCCACACACACTTCAAAAGAATATAGATAAAACCCAATAGCTGAAACTGATATCAATTGGCTCACTAATACAAACACACAAAATCTTCTCAATAATAACTGAAATTGATGCATAAGCTGCTCACACACTTGAAGAATATAGACACAAAAACAAATACAAACATAAAAAAGCATACTTTAAACTTCAAAAGAGCATGGCTCAAAACCCAATAGTTAAATTCATTTTACTGTACATGATTTTGCACGCACATAACACACTTCAAAAGAAAAGATAGACAAAACCCAATTGTTAAATTGATGAATTTTTCAAGTATCTATCATGGAGGAAAAGAAGAGTGATACTGATAGATAGTATAACGAAGAATGAATAAAGAAGTGAAAGAGTGTTATTAGGACTTACATGTCTTTAACAGCAAAGGTGAGTGCATTCAAAGGAAGCTGATGGGTTGAAGGGGTTGGTTGTAGAAGAAACTTGTCCAGGAAAGCTCCATTGTCTGACTCTCTTGCCATGTCCATTTGTACTGAGCTCTCTTTCTCTGATTTTGCTTATCCACACGTTTTAAAACAGAGGAACCAAGCTTTTTTTTGTTTTTTTTTTAATGAAAAAACAGAGTAACCAAGTTAACTTTTACGAACGGTGTCAAATTCAGTCCATAGTGTTTTTTTTTTCAATTCTTACGTGAATATTAATGTTTGGATTACGGATTTATTTGGAATTAGGATTATTTATTTATTTATTTATTTTTATAATAGATTAGGATTTTATTTT
Source organism: Fagus sylvatica (assembly GCA_907173295.1). Lineage (NCBI taxonomy): Eukaryota > Viridiplantae > Streptophyta > Magnoliopsida > Fagales > Fagaceae > Fagus > Fagus sylvatica. Next base: position 46,255,534 of record OU015761.1, read on the forward strand.
GAAAAGTTTGTGCAACCTAACAAAAGAGCTTTATAGTTTAATTGACATTTCTTAGTGTTTTTAACGGAGATATCCAATAAAACAAAACAAAAAATTATAGAAAATGTTTACCCTTTGAAATGATAGAATTTTTTTTTATTAAAATTGTTTTATCTAGAAAATGTTTTTATTTCTCAAACTTGGATCAAGCATGTGAAAGGTTTAGTGAAAAGAACCAATAGTTTGAATGACATAAATATGAGATTTATTTAGTTGTAAGCATGTGTTTATTTTTGTTGTATTAGATCTTGTTGGAGGTTTTAGATTTTAAATCATTTTGGAGAGCTAATCTTGAGAGAATAGTTTTTTTTACCTATTGAGGCCTTGCACACTTGTAAAACCAAACTTTATTGGTGTGCAGCCGTTGTCACATGTTTGGCTCATTGGATTCAGGCATGACAACTCATATTTTACATTCAAAGGATTAAAGGGAAGAAAATAATTCAAATTTTATTTTTATTTATTGTTAATGACAAGAAAGCTCCTAACCCACTTAGTGGGACCGAAGATAAATCTCATATACATACTTGCATTAGTCCCAAACCATGGGCCTAGGGTTAATCCAGGACTCAAAACAGAAGACCTCGTAGTATAACACCAATGAAAAACAAACATATTAAAGTTTAGGGATAAAAAACAAAATTCATGCAAACTTTAAGGACGGAAACAATATTTTAGCCTGTTGTGCAGTCATTGGATGATGAGGTTGCTGGACTTATTTAGGGTTTAGATCTAGATGATCCTTTTAAGGACGGAAACAATATTTTAGCCTGTTGTGCAGTCATTGGATGATGAGGTTGCTGGACTTATTTAGGGTTTAGATCTAGATGATCCTTTCCTTGTGACAGGTATGGGTTGTATGTGTGTGAAGGTGGCTTCTAGGCTAAGGGATTTCTGACGAGGAGTGTGTTGGAGGGGTGAGAGTCATGTGGATATCTAGTATATGAAGCCCTATGAAAATTTGAGTCAGATTACGCATGGTTCTCGCCCTATGTAAATTTGAGTCAGATTACGTATGGTTCTCTCTCTTTTGTATTCTTGGACAGTTGAACCTACTATTAAAAAAATAAAATAAAATAAAAATGATAGTTAGTTTAATGAAAATATGCTTTTGAAAAAAATAATTATTTAAACCAAAAGTATCACTTCTTGCATTATGAGCATATCCGTTATCTTGACTACTTAGGACTATACGGGGATTCTTATAAAATTTCACTTGTCTTTCTTTCTTCTTGATAACCTATTAGCATAACTGATCTTGCAGGTTCTCTTCCTATTCTAAAATGTGATTGCTATATTTTCTACATAAACATGAGTTGTTTTTTTAGATACATCCGCAATATACCAAGTTTGTATCATTCTCACCATCTTTTTCAATTGTCACCATCTTAGTCCACGCAATACAATATAATCCCCAATATTAAATTATAATTGGGATAAATTGTTGTTCTAAATATTAAATCAACATTGCATCTATTACCATAAAAGGATCTACAGCATGCTCTGATAATCTCAAATTTTAGGTAGAGCCAGAGAAAAGTCCAGGACTCTGAAGTTAATGCATTCAAGTAAAAATGGCTCTGCATTATTCGTGCAAGAAAATGATAATCATGTTGTTATTACTTATTCGCTACATTTCAACGCCACTTGGAGAATCAAATGTTTCAAGAAGAAAGAGCCTATGTGGCACAAAATTGCAAGAGACAGAATTCAGTAACCCATTTTCTCATCAAGGCCAACACCTCTTCTTTGAGAGTGATAAAGAGTCTCAACAAGATTGAGCAGGAACCCATCAGAACCATTTTTTGCCAACAAGGAAATTGAGACAGGAAGATTATCAAACAACCCTAGTGGTATGATCACTTGTAGATATGCAGAAGGAAATTACAAGGCTTCCAAATTTCTAAATATATACAACCAAGAAAAAAGTAAGATCGCTATATCACGCAGAGAAAGAACCTGACATAATCTAGATGCTGATTGTGGGGTGTCATATTATATTAGGGCCCAAAAGCGCAATCCATTGTATTTTAAGGCCTAACCCATTTAAGTTAGGCCCAATTATTTGTATGCCTTTCTCCCTATTTCCCATGTAGCCTATATAAAGGCCTCCCCATTCTATTGTAAGGGGAGGCGAATGATGAGTAAGAAAAGACTAGGTGGACGTAGGCCCCATTGGCCGAACCACAGTAAATCTTGTATCATTTTCCCATTTTACCCCCAACCACGCCAAAAGCCGAACATGCGGTTTCGACCCTAGAAATAAATGGGAGGAGCTATTTTGACCTCCTACATTGGCGCCGTCTGTGGGAACCGCATTTCCCGGAGTTTTGGCATGAACGGGGGCTATTTCCGAGCTTCCAAGCTCCGCCAAGCACGGTGAGCCTCGGAACTCGAGCTTCCAAGCATCCAATCGAGCAACCACCTCAACCATTGGATAGATCATCGCTCGATCTACAAAACCCTGAAAGATCGTCGTCATTGGAGGCTCCACGCACTCTCACGTGCCACTGGAGTTCTCGGCTTAGCTGCCCACGCGCCGCTGCCACATTCGCACTCCAGAACACGGTCTTCTGGGCTCCGAAACCACAAAGTGGCACCACCATTGGAATCCTGTTCGGCCAATCTACCATTTGGCGGTGGAACAGCCTCCATCGGAGTGCGCACGCGCCTCCACGCGCCGGAGAAAGTGCCGAAGACAATGATCACGCGCCTTGCGCCGCCACATCTTTCGAAGCCCAGAACGGGGGCTTCCCAGCTCCGATTCAAGAAATTGGCACCACGTTCGGACTCCTCGGCGGACGATATACCGTTTGCCATTGGAATCGCCTCCATCGGAGGCTGCACGTGCCCCCACACGCCGGCGAGGCTCCGGCTGCTATCTCCACGCGCTAGCACGTAGCAGCATGTGCGAGGCACACGCGGCCACGCTTCTGGCACACGCCCGTGCCACGTGTCGCCTCGCTGTGCCACTGCGTCAGCCATATCGCATAGTCAGAGTGCCACGTCATGCCACGTGGCAAAAAAAAAAAAAAAACAGGGGGAAAAAATTGGGAAGACGGAAAGGGGCTTTCTACGGTCCAAATTCATCCTCAAGGCCTTTATGGCCTCGCCTCGAAGCTAAGTTTTCTTAACCTTAGTTGTTTTTTTATGCAAATTCATTAATTAGTGATTTGCTATTATTGTTTCATAAAATGTCATCCTAAATGCATGATCTACAACATGGCTTTACGCTCACGAGCATGAGAGCATAGTCTTAATGTTTATATTTAGGGTTAAAATATAAATATCGTGGAATTTAAACGACAATAGGCTTTCAAAATTAAAATGAAATTGTTTTCATTTTTTGTTGGTGGTGGGAGGTGGCTAATTCTTAATGAGTAACCACTCAATTATTTTTATATAAACACAATCATTATTATGACATGATAAATGTTGGGAATACGTGTGATTGTTATAACGCGTAGTTATATTTGCTCAAATATGTTAACACTTACATGCTCATTACACACGGACGTGCCATTTATGCAAAACTCCTCATGCAAATATTTTTTGCAAATAGCTATTATTATGTGTGTTTGCATTGACATGCATTCCATGCAAAGTGTTTATTTAGCACGTCGAATCTATGAGATTACATGCAGAAAAATAATAAATTCTACTCGAATTGTATTATGCACATTCTAGACTTGACTTTGTCTTTAGATGCGTGCCCTTTATGGAAGGAACGATTAAGTCTAATCATTTTCCACCGAAGTCTCGATGCTTATAACATATTTTAATATGGAGCTGGAAATTGTTAACAAGTTGTGTTGTAGCATTAATATGCTCTTGCCATTAATTGCGATAAACCTAGAAGGTTTTAAATTGATATTACGACTATCAGACTCTACTTGCAAAGTACAAATTTGGATCTCCTGATCTTTAAGACATTTGTTCAGATCAACATTTTGATTTGTCCTGTCATGATATTTGCTACTTCTTTGGAGTCCTACTTTACAAGCTTTGATGCATTTTTTGTGTATATAGCATAATAGTTTGTATATGGAACATGGACCATATCACATGACTTAACATGCCTTCCTAGAATGCATGTGTACCTTGCCTGGAAACTTGCTTGGAATCAACGACTATGTGTTAGTTAATGCAGCATTTTATTGATGAATGTAGTGATTCATTTGTCTATCTAACTGCATCTTTCATTGGGGTGGTCATATTTTCTTGAAAATGCTTCGCAGGGCCAACATAGTTGTGAATGCACTCAAAATTTGAAGGATTTAAAGTTTGAAGAAACTTGACTTAGACTTCGGTCAACCTAAGGGTTCCCAAGTACTGAGGTCCAGGGGGACTGGCAAGTTAAAAATAAAAGCTTGACTTAGGCTTCGGTCAACCTAAACGGTTCCCAAGCACTGAGGTCCAGGGGGACTGGCAAGCTAAAAAAGAAGACAACTTGACTTAGGCTTCGGTCAACCTAAACGGTTCCCAAGCACTGAGGTCCAGGGTGACTGGCAAGTTAAAAAAGAAGACAACTTGACTTAGGCTTCAGGTCAACCTAAACGGTTCCCAAGCACTGAGGTCCAGGGGGACTGGCAAGTTAAAAATAAAAGCTTGACTTAGGCTTCGGTCAACCTAAACGGTTCCCAAGCACTGAGGTCCAGGGGGACTGGCAAGCTAAAAAAGAAGACAACTTGACTTAGACTTCGGTCAACCTAAGGGTTCCCAAGTACTGAGGTCCAGGGGGACTGGCAAGTTAAAAATAAAAGCTTGACTTAGGCTTCGGTCAACCTAAACGGTTCCCAAGCACTGAGGTCCAGGGGGACTGGCAAGCTAAAAAAGAAGAAAACTTGACTTAGACTTCGGTCAACCTAAGGGTTCCCAAGTACTGAGGTCCAGGGGGACTGGCAAGTTAAAAATAAAAGCTTGACTTAGGCTTCGGTCAACCTAAACGGTTCCCAAGCACTGAGGTCCAGGGGGACTGGCAAGCAAAAACTCCAAATCTAGCTTGACTCAGGCTTCGGTTCAACCTCTTAAGTTACCAAGTGCTGAGGTCCAGGATGACTGGCAAGCAAAAACTCCAAATCTAGGTTGACTCAGGCTTCGGTTCAACCTCTTAAGTTACTTAGTGTTGAGGTTCAGGATGACTGGCAAGCAAAAATTCCAAATCTAGCTTGACTCAGGCTTCGGTTCAACTTCTAAGGTTATCAAGTGCTGAGATCTAGGATGACTGGCAAGCAAAAACTCCAAATCTAGCTTGACTCAGGCTTCGGTTCAACCTCTAAGGTTACCAAGTGCTGAGGTCCAGGATGACTGGCAAGCAAAAACTCCAAATCTAGCTTGACTAAGGCTTCGGTTCAACCTCTTAAGTTACCAAGTGCTGAGGTCTAGGATGACTAGCAAGCAAAAATTCCAAATCTAGCTTGACTCAGGCTTCGGTTCAACCTCTAAGGTTATCAAGTGCTGAGGTCTAGGATGACTGGCAAGCAAAAACTCCAAATCTAGCTTGACTCAGGCTTCGGTTCAACCTCTTAAGTTAGCAAGTGCTGAGGTCCAGGATGACTGGCAAGCAAAAATTCCAAATCTAGCTTAACTCAGGCTTCGGTTCAACCTCTAAGGTTACCAAGTGCTGAGGTCCAGGATGACTGGCAAGCAAAAGCTCAAAATCTAGCTTGACTCGGGCTTCGGTTTAACCTCTGAGGTTACCAAGTGCTGAGGTCCAGGATGATTGGAAAGCAAAAGCTCAAAATCTAGCTTGACTCGGGCTTCGGTTTAACTTCTGAGGTTACCAAGTGCTGAGATCCAGGATGACTGGCAAGCAAAAGCTCAAAATCTAGCTTGACTTGGGCTTCGGTTCAACCTCTGAGGTTACCAAGTGCTGAGGTCCAGGATGACTGGCAAGCAAAAGCTCAAAATCTAGCTTGACTCAGGCTTCGGTTCAACCTTTGAGGTTACCAAGTGCTGAGGTCCAGGATGACTGGCAAGCGGAAACTCAAAATTTATCTTGACTCAGGCTTCGGTCAACCTCTTAAGTTACCAAGTGCTGAGGACCAGGATGACTGGCAAGTGATAGATGCGGTTCTACCCAAGCATAGGCTATGAACAGCCGCTTAGCTAACAAAATTGAAACAAAAGAATGAGCATGAAATATGTACGAATACGAAACAAGCGAAACGCTAAATGAGAAACCAAAGGTATTGAATATGGCTCCAACGGCCTCCAACCGAATGGCTCCAACGGCCTCGAACAAAAGCTTGTGTATGATTTATGCAAAATTGCGTATTTCCCCTATATAAAAGCCTTGTTCGGTCTCTATAACCCGATCTCGGCCTCTAGTACCTCATTCATCTTTAGGACCCGATCTTGGCCTCTAGTGCCTCTCTCGGTCTCTAGAACCCAAGATCAGCCTCAAAGGCCACTTTTGGTCCCAATGACCTAAGCTCAACTTGCAAGGCCTCACCTCACATCCGATCAGATCCAGTCTCCACTTCCCTCTCTACATTCGACAAGCGAAGACTGGGGGCTATTGTGGGGTGTCATATTATATTAGGGCCCAAAAGCCCAATCCATTGTATTTTGAGGCCTAACCCATTTAAGTTAGGCCCAATTATTTGTATGCCTCTCTCCCTATTTCCCATGTAGCCTATATAAAGGCCTCCCCATTCTATTGTAAGGGGAGGCGAATGATGAGTAAGAAAAGACTAGATGGACGTAGGCCCCATTGGCCGAACCACAGTAAATCTTGTGTCATTTTCCCATTTTACCCCCAACCACGCCAAAACCCGAACATGTGGTTCCGACCCTAGAAATAAATGAGAGGAGCTATTTTGACCTCCTACACTGATGCAATCAACAACAAGCTAAAAGTTTGTGAAACATTACAAGAGAAGAAGATAAAGAGTACACCAAGAAATGTTATAAGAGCAGCACGTAATTCAGTCTTCATAGAGTGATAGACATCTCAGGAACCAAATTAGGTTTGATAGTACTGATCCATTCAACATGGTTATTCTTAAATCCATACCTATTATTTGAATGATTAATAAGTTCAGGAGGTAATGTATGTATAAGATAAGGATTTTCATCCAACAAGATTTAGATTTTAGACCATTATCAAAGTTATCATTCAAGTCTTTTGAATCAATTAAGAAGGTTACAATCAGTACCCTATAATCAATATAATCAACTACATGGAATTTGAAAGGGCTGCCAAGGATGGTACATTAGACTCTTGATCTGTATTTCCTTTACTGTTGAATTGTTTCAAACTTGAAACTCTGTCGTTGACATAGTCCTCAAGGACTGCACACTTTATGAGATGACCTGCATTATTAGAAAAAACATGACGTGAAATCTCACTCAATGAGAAACATATCGATCTAAACACATAATATGTATTTGGACAAACAAAAAAAAATGAAAAATCGCTTTATGATGAAAGATTTCTAATGAGCCAAGCCTTTTCTTTTCATAGCATTTGAGAAGTATCTTTTGCTGCATGCCTAAAAGGAGACATTCTAGTTTATTACCATCATTTTTCAGGGTGATAGCTTTCTACTTCAATAAATCCATTTCAGATAATACTTTTGCTTTTAAAATGCTATAGAATCCAAATAGAGCTTTTTAGAATTAGACAAATAAAAGATTCATAGCAGTAATTATCCGATTGGGTCTGACATCAGGAAATTATAGCAGTACTCGTCCAATATTCAAAATTACCGGGTCCCTAGCAAACCATTCTGGATGAGAAGTTGGTGTCAAAGAATGACATCCAGCCCCCCCAAAGCAAAAGAAATGACTTCTATACTAGGAGGAGGACTAGAATGCAATCGAAATTGATGTAGCCTACTTTTAAACAAGATAGCAGCAATTGGTTTGTTTATTATGCAAAAAATCATTGTTAATATGATCTGATCATTTGAGAATGACAAATCACTTCTATATGTGCGCACACACTCACACCCCATACAGCAGACACAGATAGCTGGTGCATGCATGATTCACAGGAAATTAGGAGAAAAATGTGTTCATGAGACGTTAGGGAAAAACGTAAACAACACAAGTTTTTTGTTGCATCTCAGTACAAAACATTCTGCCAATCTGAACAATATCATCAACATTTGCCATACTTTTAGGTGTAGACTTGAACTTTTTCCTGCTAAATTTCAATATAATATACAAATTTAACTTCTGATATAAATTAGTTTATTTCTTACCTACGGTATCAAAACTTTGCGCTAAAGGAATAACTGCAGCAGTGGAAATGGCATCATATGAAGGCCGAAACCCAAGAATTCCACAATATGATGCAGGTACTTTTACACTTCCTCCGGTGTCAGTTCCTATGACAACAAGAACCTTTTGGTTCAATCTATTAAGTACAAGCCAAGAAACACAAAAAAAAAAAAAAAAAAAAAATGTTCTTTAAAGTATATTTCCTTCTACTGACCATTTTATTCCTTTTTATTTGCTTCTACTTTATATAAATAATAAACTAAAGAACAAGAAATAATAGGAGTACATTGCTTCATTTGATTCGTGGAAGACCAAGGGAAAATAAAGTTGGGAAGACATAGGACTGTGGGAGGATTCTTATAAAATTCACTTTTCTTTCTTTTCTTCTTGGCAACCAAAAGAAATTTCCAATTTTCCTCTTGGTAACCTAATGAAGCATAACTGATCTTGCAGGCTCTCTTCCTATGCAAAAATGTGAGTTTGATTTTCAGATACATCAACAATATACCAAGAATCATCATCTTAGCCATCTTTCAAGGGCTACCATCTTTGTCCACACTATAAAATATAATCCCCAATATCAAATTATAAATTTGGATACATTGTTCTCCCTAAATATTAAATCAAACTGTACCTATTACCATAAAAGTATCTCTAATTCTTAGCAAAAATAAATAAATAAATAAAAGTATCTCTAATATCCATGTGCAACATGCTCTGATAAATCTAAAATTGTAGGTAGAGCTAGAGAAAGTCCAGGCCTATGAAGTTAATGCAATCAAGTAAAAATGGCTCTGCATTATTTGTGTAAGAAAATGATAATCAAGTAATTATTAGTTACATTTCAGAGCCACTTGGAGAATCAGATGTTTCAAGAAGAAAGAGCCTATGTGGCACAAAATTGCAAGCAAGAGTTTTTTTTTTTCTTCTAATTTTATATCTTTGTGTGGGATATAGGATGAACAATAAAATATTAGGAAGAGACAGAATTCAGTAACCCATTTTCTCAACAATGTCAACCTCTTCTTTGAGAGTGTCATAAAGAGTCTCAACAAGATTGAGTAGGAACTCATCTGAACCATGTTTTTCCAACAAGGAAATTGAGACAGGAAGATTATCATACACCCCTAGTGGTATATGTTGACCTGTAGATATGCAGAAACAAATTACAAGGCTTTCCAAAGGTCTTAGCATGAACAAGCAAGAAAAAAGTAAGATTGTTATGTCACACAGACAGAGAAACCTAGGAAAAATCCATATTGATCCTAAAGAGTACCCCAAGTAAAGCAATAAGAGCAGCACGTAATTCAGTCCTCACAGAGTGACAGACATAGCGAGACCCAAATCAGGTTTGATAGTACTGATCCATTCACCATGGTTATTCTTGAATTCATACCTATTATTTGAATGGTTAATAAGTTCAGTGAGGCAATGTTTATTTAAGAACAGTATTTTCATCCAACAATATTTAGACCAATATCAAAGTTACCATTCAAGTATGTTGAATCAACTAGGAAGGTGACAATCAGTACCCTATAATCAACCGCATGGCACTTGAAAGGGCTGCTAATCATGGTATATTAGACTCTTGATCTGTATTTCCTTTACAAATGAATTGTTTCAAACCTGGAACTTTGTCCTTGACATGGTCTTCAAGGACTGCACGAATTACAAGATGACCTGTATTATTAGTAAAAACATGAATTGGAATCTCACTCAATGAGAAACATATTGACCTAAACTCATAAGATGTATTTGGACAAAGAAAATAATGAAAGATTGCTTTATGAAAAAAGATATCTAATGAGCCAAGCCTTCTCTTTTCATAGCATTGGAGATGTATCTTTTGCTGCATGCCTAAAAGGAGACATTCTACTTCAATAAATCCACTCTAGACAATACACATACAGCTTTTTAAAATTTATGAGGTGTGCCATCCTCCCACGTATAGAATTAGACAAATAAAAGACTTCATATAGTCAATGCACTTACCTCCAAATAACTTCTCCACTGATTTGATAAGATGGTTGAGTAACTCGATCATTTGGGATGTCCGAAAGCTGGAAACAATCTTCTGCAATAATTATCTGACTAGGTTTGACAAGATCCACCTCAGGTAATTGTAGAAGAACTAGTCCAACTCTATCCCCCCCCCTCTAACAAAAAAGGAAAAAGTCTTACATCATAGAATGTAGTAGAAATTGCTGTAGCATACTATTAAACAGAATAACAGTAATTGGTTGGTTTAATATGCAAAGAATCATTGTTGATATGATTTCATCATTTGAGTATGACATAAAGGTTCTGGACAAATCACTTCTGAATGCTTAAAGCATGTTATTATGAATGCACACACACACACACGCCTTATAGCAGACATGAATAACTGGTGCATGTATCTTTCACAAAGAAATTAGGAGAAAAACGTGGTCAGGAAAAACATAAACAACACAAGTGTTTTATTGCATCACAGTACAAATCAATCTGCCAATCTGAACGATATCATTAGCATTTGCCATACTTTCAGGTGCAGAGTTGAACTTTTTCCCGCTACATTTCAATATAAGATACAATTTGACTCAAGCCATAAAATAATTTATTCCTTACTCACATTATCAAAACTTTGTGCCAAGAGAATGACTCCAGCAATGGAATTGGCATCATGTTAAGGCCAAAACCCAAGAATTCCATAATATGATGCAGGTACTCTTACGCTTCTTCCCAAGAATTCCATAATATGATGCAGGTACTCTTACACTTCTTCCCATGTCAGTTCCTATGATAGCAAGAACCTTTTAGTTCAATCTACCAAGGACAAGCCAAGAAATACAAAACTTGTTCTTGGAAGAAACTCATCTAAGGCAAAATCAACAAGCTCTACACCTACTGCAACAGCATATCCATTGGAAGGTCCTCCAGGTACCCGATCAGACACACATGGAATTCTAGGTGTGCCATAATGTTTGTTTTCTCTATTTATTCTACCAAAACAAGGTCATTCAATTATATCCCATCAACTATGATGTGAACATTCAAGGACCTATTTTTCCAAGATGACTAACTAAGTGACAATCCTTGCCTATTTAGGAAGAAATTGGGAACCACAGAGAAATGTATTGGTTAAGTGTCATATTCCATATCATTTTAAAGTGCAAAAGCAATTGTTTGGACTAGAGATATTTGATGGATAGAGATATACTTGTATAAGCATGAATTGAATTGTTATCATTTCCCAAAATTATGATAGTTTCTTAATTTAGACATATACAGAAATTTACAAACTAATTTATGATTACTATTTGGAATCAAAGCCTAAAATTCTTCATGAAAAAAGGGTGACAGAATAACCAAAATCAAAGAAGTGGAACCAAAGTTATGACTCACATGTCTTTAACAGAAAATGTGAGGGCATTTAAGGGAAGCTCATGGTGTGAAGGGCTTGGTTGTATAAGGAACTTCTCCATGAAAGCTCCATAGTCTGAGTCTCTTGTCATGTCCACTACTTAGCTCTCTAGCCACATAAACCAAGAGCATGAGTGAGGCATTATCATTATGCCATGCGGCATGAAAAGCTGCAAGGTATTATGCAATGGATGGGAAGCTGCCTGCGGAGATCATGCATTGCACTTATATGTATTAGAGAGGACTTAAAAATTAGAACTTAGATAGATGGCTAAAGAAAGAAAGAAAGGATATCAACCTATCACAAACCTACTATATAATGCGCCACAGAAATCGAACAAATACAATGCCTGGTTTCCACAAAAATTGATAGTAGGATCATAACAGAAGCATTATAGTTTTATTCTTACATCTTTGGCTTCTTTCATGCCTGGTTTTGCCTCAACGTTTTCAATAAGTTTCAGCAATATCTAGTTTCCTGAAGCTTTATTAGTTACTGAAGCTTTATTCGATTATTGCAAGAGCAAAACCCCAAGTCTGAATCTAAATTTTAGTCATTGGTCAACTATATGTCCAACATGTATTAAAAAAAATAAAAAAATATGTTCAACTATACCTCTGCCTCATATTCTGATAAACCTATCAGATGAATGCCGAATTAACTTAGGCATTTCAATTAAGATAAATTTAAAGATTGGTTCTTAAATAGACCCAAGGAAAAAATTTAAAGCATCTTTTTCTTTTTGAAAATTATATTAAAAAGAATCTTTTATTATCAAACAGTTCAATTTTCTTCTCTTCAATTTCCAAAGAACCAAATGGAGGTTAACAGTAATGCGCAAACAAAAAAGTAGCAGTCCAAAGGAGAGGTGTCATTGCTTCATGCCATCCCACATGAAGCAGTTTGAAACCTCTAAATATGTTGGACAACAACTCAAATGATACAAGTTGTTTGTTGCATCACAGTAAAAACCAATCTGCCAATCTGAACAATATCATCAGCATTTTCCATACTTTCAGGTGCATAGTTGAACTTTTTCCCACAACATTTCAATATAGTTTTTTGACTCAAGCCCTAAAATAGTTTGTTCCTTACCCAAGGTATCAAAACTTTGTGCTAAAGGAATAGCTCCAGCAATGGAAATGGCATCATGTGAAGGCTGCATTATGATGCAGGTACTCTTACACTTCCTCCAGTGTCAGTTCCTATGATAGCAAGAACCTTTTGGTTCAATCTACTATGGACAAGCCAAGAAACACAAAAATTGCTCTTGAAAGAAACTCGCCTTAAAGATAAAATCAACAAGCTTTGCACCTACTGCAATAGCAGATCCACTGATCCTCCAGGTACCCCGATCAGGCACACATGGATTTCTAGGTGTGCCATAATGTTTGTTTTCTCCATTTATACTGCCAAAAAATGGTCATTCAATTATATCCCATCAACTATGATGTAAACATTCAAGGACCTATTTTACCAAGATGACTAAGTGACAGCCCTTGCCTATTTAGGAAGCAATTGGGAACTGCAGAGAAATGTATTGGCTAAGTGTCATATTCCATATCATTTTAAAGACGAAAAAAAAATTGTTTGGACTAGAGATATTTTATACACAGAGAGATAATTGTATAAGCATGAATTGAATTGTTATCATTTTAAGATAGTTTTCTTAGTTTAGACATATCCAGAATTTACAAACTAATTTATGATTACTATTTGGAATCAACCCCTATACTTCTTCTACACCCACCCTCCCCCCCCCCAAAAAAAAGTCAAAAGAATAGTGAAATTATTGGTTATTCTTGAATTCATACCTATTATTTGAATGGTTAATAAGTTCAGCAGGCAATGTTTATATAAGTACAGTATTTTCATCCAACAAGATTTAGACCAATATCAAAGTTATCATTCAAGTCTGTTGAATCAATTAAGAAGGTGACAATCAGTACCCTATAATCAACCGCATGGCACTTGAAAGAGCAGCCAAGGATGGTGTATTAGACTCTTGATCTGTATTTCCTTTAAAGATGAATTGTTTCAAACTTGGGACTTTGCCCTTGACAGTCCTCAAGGACTGCACGCTTTACAAGATGACCTGCATTATTAGCAAAAACATGAAGTGAAATCTCACTTAATGAGAAACATATTGATCTAACACATAAGATGTATTTGGACAAAGGAAATGATGAAAGAATTCTAACAAGCCAAGCTTTTTCTTTTGATAGCATTTGAGATGTTCTTGCAGCATGCCTAAAAGGAGACATTCTAGTTAATTACCATCTTTTTTCAGCATGATAGCTTTCTACTTCAATAAATCCACTCCAAATAATACTTTTGCCCTTAAAAATGCTATAAAATCCAAATAATATTCATATGGTCAATGCACTTCCAAATAACTTCTCCACTGAGTTGACAAGAGGTTGAGTAACTCAATCATTTGGAATGTCTGAAAGCTGGAAACAATCTTCCGCAATAATTTTATCTGACTGGGTTTGACAAGATCCACATAAGATAAATTGTAGAAGTACTCATCCAACTCTACAACTCTATTCAAAATTACAAGGGCCCTAGCAAACCATCCTGGATGAGAAGTTGGTGCCAAAGAATGAGACCCTCCTCCCCCCCCAAATAAATAAATAACAAAAGAATGACTTCTATACCAAATAAAATAAGAGGACTGGGAATTGCTGTAGCATACTATCAAGATAACAGCAATTTGTTGGTTTATTATGCAAAGAATCATTGTTGATATGATTTCATCATTTGATATGACATTAAGGTTCTAAAACACTCACTTCTGGATGCTTAAACTCTAATTCATAGGTTATTATGAATGCCCACACATGTACACCCCATAAAATAGACACAGATGGCTGGTGCATGCATGATTCGCAAGAACTTACAAGGACAAAAACGTGGTCATGAGATGTTATGGAAAAACTGAAACAACAGAATTGTTTGGTTGCATCACAGTACAAACCAATTCTTTCAGGTGCAGAGTTGAACTTTTTTTCACTACATTTCAATATAATATACAATTTGACTCAAAAGAAATGAATTAGTTTTGAGTTAGACAAATATAAAATACTTTTGCCCTTAAATGCTATGGAATACTTTTGCCCTTAAAATGCTATGGAATTTAAATAGAGCTTTTTAAAGTTTATGTGGTGTACAGTACAAGTCCTCCCACGTATAGAGTTAGACAAATATAAAATATTCACATGGTCAATGCACTTACCCCAGATAACGTCTCCACTGACTTGACAAGAGGTTGAGTAACCAGATCATTTGGAATGTCTAAAAGCTGAAAAAAATCCTCTGCAATAATTATCCGACTGGGTTTGAAAAGATCCACATCAGGAAATTGTAGAAGTACTTGTCCAACTCTATTCAAAATCACAGAGCCCCTAGCAAGACATTCTAAATGAGAAGTTGGAATCAAAGAATGAGATGCACCCTTCCAACAAAAAAATAAAAAAAGAGACTTCTATACCAACAGGACTAGAATGCAGTAGAGATTGTTGTAGCTTAATATTAAACAAGATTGCAGCAATGGGTTGGTTTATTATGCAAAGAATCATTGTTGATATGATTTCATCATTTGCGTATAGCTGGTGCATGCATAAATCACAACGGAATTAGGAGAAAAATGTGGTCATGAGATGCTCAAGGAAAAACTTAAACAACACAAGCTTATTGTTGCATCACAGTACAAACCAATCTGCCAGTCTGACCAATAAAGCATTTGCCATACACTTTCAGGTGCAGTGTTGAAAATTTACCCACGGTATCAAAACTTTGCACCAAAGGAATAACTCCAGCAGTGGAAATGGCATCATGTGAAGGCCAAAACCCAAGAATTCTACAATATGATAGCAAGAATCTTTTGGTTCAATCTACTAAGGACAAGCCAAGAAACACAAAAATTGTTCTTGAAAGAAACTCACCTTAAGGCAAAAGCAACAAGCTTTGCACCTACTGCAACAGCAGATCCACTAAAAGATCCTCCAGGTACCCGATCAGGCACACATGGATTTCTAGGTGTGCCATAATGTTTGTTTTCTCCATTAACAATGTAAACATTAAAAGACCTATTTTTCCAAGATGACTATGTGCCTATTTAAGAAGCAATTGGGAACCACAGATAAATGTATTGGTTAAGTGACATATTCCATATCATTTTAAAGTGCAAAAACAGAATAGTGAAGTTATTAGTATTCTTAATATTAATCTATATGCCATTTCAGCCATGACAGTTTTACCGACACATTTTGGCACCCCTTAAGACAGCCAAAATGGCTGGGGCTGTCGATGCAGCAGCCAGATGAGTCCTCACCCAGTCAGGATTTCTAAAGCCAGTCACATATTCTGTCATGCCCCAAATTCTGATAAGTGTGTGTGTTTGCTAAGTCCCAGGCAATTATTGGGTCGAACTAGGCTTTATTAATAATTGCAAGGAGCCCCAATTGTAACTTGACTAGTCCTTTTTGGGGTATAAGCGCAGATGTGGCTAGCGCTTTCCTTGGGTTGTTACATATGGTATCAGAGCCAACCCAGTAATCCCGTGTGGGCTCGGACATATGGGCCCTAACGAGGACGTTAGGGATTTAAGTGGGAGAGATTGTGATG
>OU015761.1:46271933-46306571 GCA_907173295.1 Fagus sylvatica
TCCCAATCCAGAAAGCAACCTGTTCCGAAAGATGTATTGGGCAAGAAAATTGTGAGGAAGACACGAGCTAAGAGGAAAAGGTCTGCCTGCACTGCCTTCCCCAATTTTGCACGAGTCTCCTTCCGGCAATACTCGTAGCAAAAAGCGTGCTACTGCTACCACTTATTCAGAAGCGAGGGTATGTTTTTCTTACTTTACTTTTTTGCGCATTGCTCTTATTTGCTTCCTTTCTTAACTCAAGTGATTATTTTCTGTCAGACTAAGCGGAGGAATGAGGGTGCTGTTCGTCGTCCTCTCACGGTTTTGGTATGAGTTTAAACATTCAGCTCTTTGTATGGCAATGAGATGACTCTTACATGGTTGCTTTTTTTTTTGTGTTTCATATTGCAGGAGGACAAGGATTCTTCCTCTTCTTCCGAGGATGATGATGATGATGTCGGGGGTTCTGTGGAGGGAGTTCCCCTTACTGTTGATGAAGCTATTGCCTCTGGAGTAGTTGCTACTGAAGCTACTGCCACGGCTGAACCAACTGACAGCATTACTGCTACAACCAAATCTGTTAGTGGTACTGCTGGTGTATCTGATGTACCTGAGGAGGGAGTTGATGCAGCTGAGATGGCTGTTGAGGGGGCTGTTGAAGCACCTGAAGGGGCTGTTTCAGCCGGTATTGTTGATGATGTGGGGTTAACTCAAGGCGGTTCGTCGAGGAGTAGTGGTCGTGTGGACTCCGCCTTGCTCGATTCGACTCCTCCTTCTAAATTTTATGTCAGAAGATCCCGTCGTGCCAACATAGTGTCATCTGATTCAGAAAAGACACCCTCAGTTAGAGTGCTGCACACTTGACACCTAGGGCAAGCCAAAGCAAATCTGCTGGTGCCTCTTCTATGCATGTGATCCCTACTCCTCCTCCTACTGTGGTGAATGCTCCTTTGGGGGCACCAAGTGTTGAAAATATCAGAGGGGATGAGGAGGACGTTATCATTCCAGGTCACATCTCTGATATTGGTGTGGGTGCTGCTACTGAGGAGATTACTGCTGCTGGTGTTATTCCTGCCATCGAAGTGCCTGAAGTTGAGCATGTAGGATCTGAAGTGGAGGTCATTCCTTCCGCTGAGATTGAGGATGACATTCCAGACATAGAGGGAACCTTTGCTCAGGACCCAAATGACAATGCCCCATTGGAGGATATGGACATGGCAGATGTTCATGACAGTTATGACGCGGTTCTGGCGGATGCCCCAGAGAAGCATGTTCAAGCTGCAGTTCCTGAATTGGAGGTTACAAGCCCTGCCATAAAAGATGCAAGTCCAACAAAGACAGGTAAACTGTTTTCTTGTTATTCTTTGTTGCTTTTGTTATACATGTTTGGTTTAGATTACATTTGCCATTCTGCATCTTTGGTTATAACACGCCTGAATGTTTAAATAAAACTTACGTGTTATGCTACACAAATTCCTATGTTATGACATGAATTCATGTGTCATGCTTATTGAGATAACATAAATTCTTATGTTATGAAAAAAGTAATTGAATAAACTCATGCGTTATGCTTATGAATGAGTTTCACATAATATTCATGAAGAGTTAGTAAGATGAATAACTTATCTTGCTGTGAGTAGGCTTAGCTTTTTGATTGCTTGCCATAGTAGAATGATTACGGACCCGGCGGGATGTCCGCCGAGTTGTGGCACCGAATGGCTCACTTACGGACCCGGCGGGATAGTGCCGAGTTGTGGCACCGAGTATGGCTCACTTATACGGACCCGGCGGGATGAAAAACCCGTCCGCCGAGTTGTGGCACCGAGTATGGCTCACTTATACGGACCCGGCGGGGAAAAACCCGTCCGCCGAGTTGTGGCACCGAGTATGGCTCACTTATACGGACCCGGCGGGATGAAAAACCCGTCCGCCGAGTTGTGGCACCGAGTATGGCTCACTTATACGGACCCGGCGGGATGAAAAACCCGTCCGCCGAGTTGTGGCACCGAGTATGGCTCACTTATACGGACCCGGCGGGATGAAAAACCCGTCCGCCGAGTTGTGGCACCGAGTATGGCTCACTTATACGGACCCGGCGGACCCGTCCCCGAGTTGTGGCACCGGGCTCACTTATACGGACCCGGCGGGAAAAACCCGTCCGCCGAGTTGTGGCACCGAGTATGGCTCACTTATACGGACCCGAGTTGTGGCGGGATACGGACCCGGCGGGAAAAACCCGTCCGCCGAGTTGTGGCACCGAGTATGGCTCACTTATACGGACCCGGCGGACCCGTCCCCGAGTTGTGGCACCGGGCTCACTTATGAAAAACCCGTCCGCCGAGTTGTGGCACCGAAAATGGACTCTTGTAATAATTCCAAGTACTCTTTAGCTAGAATTTGCTCATGTGATAGGGATGAATTGTTTCAGCACAGCTCTAAGGAACATGTTTTGATTTTCCTTTTATCTTTCACTGTCTTCTTGCCTTCATACTCACTGTTTTGTTTCTTTCTTTTGCAGCTGGCAGCGGAAATGAATTTGCTGCTGAGGATGAAGGCGAGTTTGATGCAGTTGAGGCTGCAGAATCTGCTTCTGCTGCAATTCAGTCCCCATTTGCATCCCTAGAGAGACTAGGTGTAGAGATATCTGCTGTCCCTGCTGAGATCCTAAGCTTCTTCCAAGAATTTGACCGAGTGGCCATTAGCCGGCACCGCCCCCAACACTTTTGGATATTTGACAGTGCTGAAGTCGATTTCTATGACTACTCAGTTCCTCGTGATGGAATTCAGTTTCTGGAAGCTATATGGAAGAAATATGGGAACTTTATCTCGAACTTCAGGCTTGGGAATTTTGTTGGAGGTGCCATGCTGACCCTTCTTTGCTGCGTACTGATGCAAATGAGGAACACCAGCCTTGAGGATGTTACCGAGACCAACATTCTTGAGTGGAAAGGTGTTGTGCAGGAGCTGATACAAGAAGGCTTCCTTCTTGGTTTCATGATTGATCACTTGAGAGAGATAGCCAGGGACATGTTTGGGAGGAGGCTTACTGCTGAGTTAAAGACTTTGGAGGCTCGAGTTGTTGCTATGAGGAATGCTGTGACAGCCATTGTGCCTGCTCACTGGCACCTTGACATCTGCCATGAGAGCTGCTGGTGAACTTTGTAATGAGTCAGCCCTTTATGGGCTACTTGAATGAACCTTGTCTTCACTTTAGCTGTCTTTTGTTTGCTTGGGAATGTAATGGCCGTGTTTAGGCCTTAACTTCAAACTTCATCTCCCCTTTTTTGCTTACATTTGCCAAGTATGATAAGCTTTTGATGAAATCGAATGTCCTTTTCATTTCCATGTGTGTCTTTTTGAGCATTCTTGCTTTACAAAAGGAAAGACAATTGTTTGGACAAAAAAGGATAATGCCTAGATGTTATTTAGACAGTACCTAGTGCTTTTACTTTGACAAAAAACAAAAAGGAGATGCTTAGGGCATAGTGGCAGAAATACTTATGAATAGTAATGCTTGAGCCATTTTCCATTGATTGGATCTGCTAGAGTAGTCCCATCAGACTTGGATAGCTTGTAGTAACCACTGCCATGAGCTTCTCGAATCAGGTACGGCCCTTCCCAATTTGGGGAGAACTTAGATGGGGAAGGAAGTCCCCTTCGCACAAAATCTGCTGCTTTTAAGACTAGCTGCCCTTCTGCAAAAATTCTGACTTGGAGAGTTTTGCTATAAGCATTGGCCATCCTTTGGTAGTTTCGTTGGCTTTTAAGTCTTGCCAACTCCCTTGATTCATCCAAGCCTTCCAAATCCGCCATTCTTGCCTCGGCACAAATGTTAGCATCCGCCTCTAGGTCACTCCCTTGTAGTACCCGTGGGGTAGGCACAACTAACTCGGTAGGAGAGATAGTGTCAGTACCATAAACTAGTGAAAAAGGAGTGAAACCCGTGGCTGTCTTTGGCGAACTCCTATAAGCCCACAGAACATCTGCCAGATGAGAGTTCCAATTACTGCCGTAGTCAAATACCATTTTACTTAGGATTCGCAAGAGCATTCGGTTTGTCGCTTCAGCTTGCCCATTGCCTTGAGGATAGTAAGGCGTGGAGCGTCGATGTTTGACTTGATAATGCTCTAATAACCCTCGCACATCTTTATTCACAAATGGCGTGCCATTGTCACTAATGAGCTTGTAAGGGATTCCAAAGCGAGTAATGATATGCTCTCGTATAAAATTTGCCACAGCAGCACCAGTGGCCTTTCGGAGCGAGATCGCTTCCACCCACTTGGTAAAATACTCGGTGGCTACAAGGATCCAAATGTGGCCGCCGGAAGCCGGACCAATAGGGCCAATTAGATCCAGCCCCCAAGTGTGGAATGGCCACGGAGTTGTCATGTTTTGGAGGTTGGTTGGGTGAGTGTGAATCAAATCGGCTTGAACTTGGCAAGTGTGACATGTCTTCACGAAATCTGCCGTATCCTTCCTCATGGTTGGCCAATAATAGCCAAGCGTGAGTAAACGTTGGTAAAGCCGTTTCTTCCCTTGGTGTTCTCCGCATTCACCCGCATGTGCTTCTTTCATAACCATTTGGGACTCGGATGCACTGAGACACCGTAGTGGTTCTCCATGATATCCCTTTCGGAATAAAGTCCCTCCTTCCACGAAGTATCTTGATGCTAATCTCTTGAGACGGTATGCTTCCTTGTGGGCTTGTGGCAGAATTCCTCCAAGAAAGTATTCTAGGAATGGGACACGCCAATCGGCAGAAGTAAAAGTTGTGTAGACTTCTTCGTTATCATGTTGAAGTTGACAATTCGAACATTGACTCTGGAGGTCTGCCGCTTCCTTGCTCATGTTGGGCCAGTAATACCCCAGCCTTTGAAGTCTGCGGTAAAGGCTGATTTCTCCTCCTCCTTCACAAGTCTTTTCATGTATTTCTACCAACTTCCTTTTTGCTTCTTGGATGCTAATACAGCGTGCCAAAATTCCCCCAGGCAGCCTGCGATAAAGCTCTCCTGATATCAAGGTGTAATCCTTGATTTCCTTGAAATCTGCCGCAGCTACTGGAGACACGAGTTTAGCTTTAAGTGGCATCCTCCAGTCTTCTTCATCGAGAGATAACTCTTCAAACTCCTTTTTCAACAACTCAGTGATAGGCCTCACTTTTTTGTTGATAGTGATGTCAATTTTCTCTCCTTCAAAGGCCATTTGAGACCCCAAAGTTGCAAGTGCGTCCGCATAGCGGTTCTCGTTTCTTTGGGCATGCTCGATCTCAAAGGTGACAAATTTCTCTTCCAACTTCTGTGCTAGAGCTCGATATGGTGCTAAGGATGGTTCCTTCAGCGAAAATTCTCCCCGAGCCTGGCAAACAATCAGATTGGAGTCTCCGACCACTTTCAAGTGCTTGATCCCCATCTCCCATGCTACTGCCAGTCCAGTAAGATAAGCTTCGTACTCCGCGACGTTGTTAGAGCATGGAAAATCAAGCTTAAAAGACTTCGGTATAGCCTCTCCATCATTTCTAAAAAGTACAATCCCAGCCCCACTTGATGCAGCAGTAGAGGATCCATCGAATCTTAAAGTCCAGGTGGCATCTGTCACATCTGCCATGAGCACTTCATTGACCTCCCCGGGTACTTCATCAGAAATAGATGAACTATCTTCTCCTGGAAACTGAGCTAATAAGTCTGCTATAGCCTGGCTTTTAATGGCTGTGGGAGTCTCAGCAATGATCTCGTATTGAGATAACTGCAGTAGCCACTGTGCAAGTCTGCCGGTCAGCACAGGACGTTGCAGCAGACTTCTGATGGGATGAGATTTCGTCATTAGCTGGACTTTGTGAGCTAGGAAATAATGTCGGAGACGCTGTGAGGCATAAATCAGGGCCAGACAAGATCTCTCAGCCCCCGAGTAGCGGGTTTCAGCGTCTTTGAGAGCGCGGCTGACATAGTAGACGGGTTGTTCAACCCCCTCGTTATCCTCTTGTGCTATCAAAGCTCCGATTGCTTGATCGTTGGAGGCTAGATAAAGCCGCAAAGGCTTCCCAAATATCGGTGCACAGACAGTGGGCAGTTTTGCCATAATATCTTGCACTCTTTCAAAAGCTTGTTGGCATTCAAGAGACCAACGAAATGGAACACCTTTCTTTAAGAGCGGCGCAAAACTTGAAGTTACTGCAGCAAGGCCAGGTATGAATCTTCTAATGTAAGACAGCTTTCCCAAGAAACTTTTCAGTTCCTTATGAGTAGTTGGTGGCTTCATAGAGGCTATGGCAGAAGCTCGTGTTGGATCGACGTCTATGCCACGTTGGTGCACTAGAAAACCCAAAAATTTACCGGCTGCAACCCCGAATGCACACTTAAGAGGGTTCATTCTGAGTTTATAGAGCCGACATCTCTCAAAAACTCTTCTCAAGACAGTGAGGTGATCTTCCCTCTTCTTGGATTTGACCACTATATCATCTACATAGTCTTCAATCTCGCGGTGCATCATGTCATGGAACATGGCTGTCATCGTCCTTTGATACGTAGCCCCGGCGTTTTTAAGGCCAAATGGCATGACGGTGTAGTAGAAATTTCCAATAGGCGTGCGGAAGGCGGTCTTTTCAGCATCTTTCGGAGACATGAGTATTTGATTGTATCCGCTGAAGCCATCCATAAAAGAGAACATAGCATGTCCTGCCGCAGAATCGATCAAAAGATCCATGTTGGGTAGCGGAAATTCATCCTTGGGACACGCCTTATTAAGATCTCGAAAGTCAACACAACACCGAATCTGGCCGTTCTTCTTTTTCACTGGTACTATGTTAGATAACCACCGCGGATGCTGAATCGGTTTAATGAACCCGGCTGACAATAATTTCTGGACCTCTTGTGAGATTTGTGCTTCAATCTCAGGGTGGAAGGTCCTCATTGGCTGTACAATAGGTTTAGCCCCCGGTTCGACATTCAAGGAATGAGCAACTAGGGCGGGATCTATTCCGGGCATCTCATTGTATTGCCAAGCGAAGATGTCTTGATACTCCTTCAACAATGCCACCAATTGTGTTCTTTCTGAGGCAGATAAGGATGTACTGATAGAAACCGGTCTTTGGATATTGGGGTCGCTGCTCAAATCAATAACTTCAAGTTCTTCTTTGGCAGAAATTCTGGGATCTGCCGCAATAGTCTCTTCTGTCACAGCAGACTTCCCTGCTGCATCTGCCAACTCTGAATTGTCTTCTTCGTCCACTGTATAACATGAGGGCTGTGAAGAACCCTCCTTTGACTCGGGGCCTTCTTGTTGGGGACAATCAGGCCCCCCGCACCTTCATAATCGATAAACAATGCGTCCATCGGGTAGCTTGACCCGTACGCATTGTGGCTGATTTTTGCTGGTGCTGGCCTCTTCCTTACGTTTCTTCTTTCGCTCCAATAATTCCCTCAAGTCCACCTCAGGGTCGTCCCTAATGTCTTCCCACCTAGGGAGTGGGGTTCCAACTGGTTTAGAGAGTGACGCTTCCCCGGCAGGAGTTATTTCATCATAGAGAGCTGCCTCCACGAAGATGAGACTCGGACTGGTCAAAGGGAGTAGGGTTTGCTGCAATACGAATAGGTTTTCCATTCAGCCTCCCCTTTACACATTGGTGATAGGTTGAAGATATGAGTTGGTGCTTATGCAACCAAGGTCTTCCAAGAAGCACGTGGTATGGGACCACGGAGTCTATGACATGGAACCTTGTCAAGGCAATGATTGGCCCAACTTTTAGAACCAGCTGAATATGGCCTTTTGTATACTCAGCGGCACCCCCAAAACCTCTAACTTCCATGGGAGCCCCCTGAATCTTTTTCTGAGAAATTCCTGCTGCTTGCAGTGTACTTAGGGGAACAAGGTTGATACAGGATCCTGTATCCACCAAGGCTCGTCTGACTTGGACTTCATTGATTGTGGCAGCAAGGTAGAGTGGACGTCGATGATCGGGGTATGGAACATCCATATCCTCGTCCGTGAAGGTAATAGCATTGGTAGTTTCCAAGAATGCGCGACTGGCATGTGCTTCTGCTGTGAAGCAGTGTGTTCCAGATTCTGCTGCTATAGACATGATTCGCTTCCGTGGCTGCTGTCCGAGCCTCGGGGTTCAGCCCTAACTGGTCAAAAAGAGATCTGAACCTCGGATTCCTCTGTAGGGCTCTAATGGCTGCTGGTGGCATGGCAGGATTTGTGGCAGCAGACTCACTCACGTCCATGTCGTTTGTACTGCCATGAATTATCACTGAAACAGTAGCCTTGCCTTTGTGCTTGAGGAATGGGTCAACATGGACCCTTTGTTGAGTTTGCGGGAGCTCCAAAGTCCCATCTTGAATTCTTTCATGGAACCTTTTTCGAAGGGTCCAACAATCTGTTATGGAGTGCTTAATGCTTCTGTGATAGTGGCAGTATTTCGAGCTCTTCTTTTCTTCTTCGGTGGTACTTCTTCTTGCACCTCCGGGAGTCGGATTACGCCATCTGCCACCCACTTATTAAGGATGGTGATCATTTCTTCTCTAGTGCATGGCACTGGAGGTGGTATATCTCCATACTTCTTTCTGCGCTTGTCATCTCCAGCAGATACAGTCAGGGTTTGCGGTGGATATTTCTTTTCTCTGGTTTTCTCCACCCACGGCTTGACTGAAAGTGCTGTCTTCCTAGCCTTTTGCAGCAGTTGAGCGAACCTAGAGATGTCAAGGTTCTCGAGATGAGCACGGAACTCGGGTGTCATGTTGTTGATGCAAATTCCTATAAGTTCGCTTTCTTCGTAGTTGGCGTAACAATCTAAGGCCATGTCGTGAAAACGATGAATGTACTTTAGCAAATCTTCTCCATTCCCTTGCTTGGTGCCATGAAGGTTGACAAGAGTGACTTTTTCTTCCGCTTGGAAATATTTTCCACAAAACATCTCCACCATGTCATCCCACGATCTCACGGATCCGGGAGACAATGTGGTGTACCATGTATAGGCTCTATCGTCAAGGGACTTGGAGAACTCTCGTAAGCATAAGTCTCCGTTACCGGCATAAGGACCCATAGAATCAAGAAACTTGCTAACATGCACAAGGGCACTCCCCTTACGTCCATCGAAGCGTGAGAATGTCGGAGTGACATACTTATCGGGATAGGGCTGCTTTAACAGCTCGGCAGGATAGGGAGGCTTCTTTACAAACTGCCTAGGCTCCTTAAGGATTTTCTCCCTTTCCTGCTGCAGCAACTCTGCCACCTCCGACAAGGTGATGAAAGGCTCCTCTTTGTTGTTATGAGAGCTTGGTTCTTGGTGAGGATTTTCATGTTGATTTTCGTCATTTCTGGTGGTCGTTCTTTGCTTCAGAACTCTTTTCTTTGAGTTGTCGAACAGCTTCTGCCAACTCTCCTTGAGTCTGCTGCAAACCTTGTATTAGTTCCAGCAGTAAATTTGTCTGTCGTGCCTCAGCATTTGGAATGCTTTGCTCGGGCTGATGCTGTTCTTGTTCATTGTTCTGAGATTGAGCTTGTGATTCCACTGTACGAGCTGCTCTTCTTCTACCCCTGGGAGGCATGACTTTGTGCTATAGATCTTTCTTTAGGAAGTGCTAAATTCAACTCCCCAGTGGAGTCGCCAAAATGTGAGGGGTGGTTTTTCGTGTCACGCCACGTGTCGCAACGAGATTGGTTGGGACGTGAACTAAACCTTTGAGGGTACGGGAGTTGAACCCAAAATTCAACCGAGGGCCCAAAAGGCGGCCCAAGGGCTAATGGGGCAGCTTCCTTAAAGAAGTGAAGACCAAATCTGCCAAGGCCCAAGTCCAATGAGCAGCTGCAGTAATAATAACCAAATGGCCCAAAATGTAATGAAAGCCCAAAATAACAATGGACTAGTACTTTCACTGTTTTATAGAGAATCTGGACTCAGAGCGTAACAACTTAAACCCAATATGGATCAAAAGTCGTTAAGTAATGAATCTGCCCAAAACTAATATCAATGGACTAGTACTTCCACTGTTTTATGGAGAATCTGGACTTAGAGTGTAACAACTTAAACCCAATATGGATCAAAAGTCATTAAGACATGAATCTGTCACTAATATCTGCTGCAACGAATAAAACTCATAACAATGAATTTGTAGGGATTAAAAGAGTTTGACTAAGCGGGAGAGAACCAATTCTATGAAGCATGCATGGGGTTAAAAGGGAAAGTGTTTGGGGTTTTATGGTGTAAGTCTCAAGGTTGAAGAAGGCCGAGAGCTTAATATGATGTTTACTGCTGTAACCCAAATATCTGCCAGGAGGCACTTTTGGAGATGAGAGCTTAAATCATGTGTCTTAGGCCTGGGTTAGTGTTTAGGGTTTAGCAACAGAGCTTTAAGGTTGAAGATGACCTTAATACCCTATATTTGAGGAAGTGGACTAGAAAATGTACTTGGAGAAAAATAGCCCGATTACTGCTGCAATGAGTTTCAGACTATCTTTGCAATCTCCATGGTATTTTCTGATCTGGTCGTGGGTCAGTGTTTGGGATAGTGAAAATGGTTAAGGTTGAAGTGTTTAGGCTTGGCTTCAGCTAGTTGTGTTGTGGTTGGGCTAGGTTAAGTTGAGCTTAGTCAAGTTGTGTTCAGTTGGGTTAAGCTGAGTTGTCTTGCTTGAGCTGAGTTAGGTTCTATTTATAGAAGGTTCCATGGTGGTATGGGCTGGTCATGCATGCTTCTTGGCCTTGGTTTCCAAGAAAATAATAACTCTGCCCCCCAGTGGACTTTGAGCC
Organism: Fagus sylvatica; assembly: GCA_907173295.1. NCBI lineage: Eukaryota > Viridiplantae > Streptophyta > Magnoliopsida > Fagales > Fagaceae > Fagus > Fagus sylvatica. The sequence goes on from OU015761.1 coordinate 46,282,654, forward strand.
ATTATTTTAATGGAATCCTCACCTATAGAATTAATTCCCCACCTCCAAACCAAACTCCCTAAGTCCTACAAAATTGGAGAAGTGAGCCTAGCACAGAGCTGGGCTGTAAGGATCACTTCCTCAGCCTTGATTGGCTGGTCAGGTCATGATGGTGAAGATAAAATAATATTTTGTCCTGCCACGGATTTCTGCCGCGCCTTGTAGCCAATGGTATTTGAAATCTTCATCATAATTACTGTTCAGGTAGCCAAATCTCTGAGTTCGGAGCTCCATTGGTCTGAGAAAAACATGCCATCCTGACAGCCTGCTTGTTTAGTTGAGCATTTATACTTTTGGGCTGAGCTGACTCTAGCTTGTGTGTTGTTCCTGCTGCAGGGCATGCAGCCAATGGTTATGCTTTCTCAGCTGTATTCTTGGCCCAATCCGTGAGTTTCTTTGTACTTTTGAGGTCTGAAGTGAATTAAATGAGGGGACAAGCTCATTCTTCAATTCTTGGAAAGGATGAGAGAGAAATGGGATTTTCAAGAGAGAGTAATTCCTTGTCTAGCCTTCATTTAATGCTGGTCTGACTTTTGTGGGGCCCTATAGATAGCTGTCCCAGCTGGCTAAGGCTGAATAAAGGTCTTGGGCTCTCCTTTGGGCCTTAGTTGCTCATTAAATACTCCTTTTAGGCCCGAAAATGACTTGTTAGAGCTGGGCACCAGAGGATTTTCGGGCTGGGCCTTCAATTGGACTTCACTAAATCCAAATAATCCATTTTATTTCCAGCATTTGAGACCCATGTGAGCTGGTCAGTGGGTAGTGGACGGAAATGGGCCAATATTCTTGGCTGGACTTGCTGGGCTTCAGCAGTGACTTGTTTCTTTTGGGCCCAATGGTTTAATATGAATTAATGTGCATTTGGGCCTTTTTTAAAAATCAGCCCTCTACACCATCTAAGCAAGTGCATCTTTTCTTCCCACAGTCTTAACCGTGTCATGCAAGATGCAAAACCGCAAATACCTCTCCAAACGCTGCTTCCAGAACAGCCCCTCCAACAAATACTGCTACAGCCATAACTTTGCGTTGCAAACTGATTAACATGCTCCAATATAAAAAGAAAAGATAACCAAAGATACTGTATCCAATTTTGGTCTGGAGCTTCCGTGTTTTTTGTAAAAGTAAGCACGTTTCTCAAGTGGTTATAAATAATTCATTTTCCTATGTAGTAGGAATGACTTATCAAAAGAGAATTAGACAAAAACATATATAGCAAAAAAAGAAAAAGGAATTAGAGAAAAACAGCTTGAACAATTATCCAATTTTTAATGTTTTCCACAGATAATGACTAACAACCACTATGGTTTGTCGTCCAACGATGTAACATTGTACAGTGGAAATGGATGTTGTTTACCATTCTATCATCATTATGGTAAAAGAAAAATCACAAAGGAGACAACTCAGACAAAGATAGAGAAAAATCAGGTTTTCATGGTTCTTTCTTGGGGGTAAGAAAGCCATTCCATTTGTCATGTTCCACATGTTCATGCTGAGACATAAGAAATTTGCCTGAAGCAGCAAGCTTGCAGAACTCTTCTCCCTCTTGGTTGCATATCTTGAATTTTTTTATAAAGTCAGACTTGATACAATTTTAGGTATACGTGAGAGATTTTCTTATTCGTTTGAGAGTTTTTGACTTAAAATTTTTTTATATTTTTATTACTAATAAAAGTATCAATAATAAAGTTACTCAATAAGTACAAACAGATTCACTTAAAATCCAATTCATAAGAATTCAAAAACCATATTTGATAGTTATCTTGAAATTTTATACTAAAAATAAATAATTAAATCGCCCCAAACCAAGCCCAAGTGTGCAGGTAAAAAAGATAAAGAATTGAAACCAAGGCGAAAAGTTTTTTTTAATGCTTTAAGTGCAGGAACGTTACCGATCGCCTCGACAACATCAAGTTGCCTTTACAAATTGACCACCGAAAATTGTACTATTGACTTGGAAAAATTTTAACCTATGATGTATTTGAGCAGCAAAGCATTTGAGAGTCATCTCAAAAAATTTCATGGAATCCAAAGAAAAGAAGAAGAAGAAGAATCAACTTAAATGGGTAAGCAAACCATGTGATACTTTCCTATTGCATGATTATAAAAATTTACACAGAATCGCAAAAAACAAAAATGTCTTCAATGAATAATTGAGTTTGTTATTCTTTAACATTTTTTTTACCACTTGCGGTGGTGGGTGACTTACTCGTAAGAAGTCAAGTCAAATCCCTCACTTTACTGGTCTGAGGTTGGAGGTTCAATTCTTAATACGCCTCATTAGTGCGTGGATGGTCCACCATTATACATGCATACATATAAATATATAATATTATATTTAATTAAATCAAACCTCATATTCACGAATTTATTCATAAACACATTATTATATCTGAGTTTGACTCGTTTAATAGTTGAACCTAAAATATGATTTGAACTTGATTCGTTTACTAAATCGAATATAAACAAACTTTTTTCTCGGGCCAAACATGAACTATTTACTAGCTATTAGCTATATCTTTAAATTTGTAATGCCTAATTTAAACCAAAACATAAAATCTATTTCAAAATGGAGATGATCATTTTTCATTCATTTAGACTTTAGAGCCCTAAATTGATAAGTCTATATTCTCTCATATTTTCAGGTTACAATAAAACTGGAATAGGCTTAACCGTGACTAATTTGATTTCAGAGAATGTAAAGCAGTAACCCACATGGCCAAACAAAAACCTCATCACCAATACCTATACTACAACAACACCATCTTTCTCTCTCTCTCTGTCTCTCTGTGGCAGTATTTGAATAAAAAAAATTGCAAAAGGGAAGAAGAAGTTGATGTCATCGGCGCCATGGAGGGGCGAAGAGGAGGCAACGGAGGAGTTCCAAGACGCGAAGCTCAAAGTCACAAAGCAGCAGCCTGGAGCCGAATCAGTGATGCACGTGCCTCGCAAGAAGAAGGACAAGTCCAATCGCCACAACCATGACAATAACGATGATGATTCCCTCGTCGAGAGTGACCCTCAGCTCCGTTACAGCTTCCACCGCAACTACCAGGTTTCTTGGTTTCTTTTTTTCTTACCCAGATGAGAGAATTCTTGTTTACTTGCTTTAAATTGAGTATATTTCAATACCCAATTCTTAGTTTTTTGATTACTTGCTATTGGTTGTATAAAGTATATGTCTTTGTGATTAGTAGTAGACGCTTTTGCAGTGTTGGGACTTGGGACAGTTCCTTCTTGTTGTTGTTAATTGTTTAAAAGTAGATTTGATTTATGTGTTATATGAAGAATCTATTCTACCCAATATAGATTGTCAAGTGATAGGCCATGGCAGGTCATGCTGTTTCAAACATTTTCCTTTCATGCAAAGCAAGTTAGAAATACAGTGGGGGATACCCCTTTATGTGGTTAACAAGAAAAAAAACTGATCAAAGACTTGTAAGTGGAGTCTTGACTGTGTGTTTCATTGTTTAGTATGGCTGGAACTCCACATATAAAAAACTTTATTAGTATACAATTTTTTTTTTTTTTTAATGGGAGTGTTATGCATTTAATAAGATATATGTGAGGCATATGTGAGATGTTTCAGTATTCGTGTAAATAAGGCCAGTCTCCATTATGTGATTTATTGATTTGTTTGAAAATTTTGTTCGCACGTGTATGTGGTCACTAACCATGTATTTTTGTTTGTAGGGACAGGTTTGTGGGGGCAAGCTATTATTTTGTGTTGTTGTGTAATGTGTTCATGTGTTTATCTAATGTTTTTTTTATGACTTTTAATTTATTATTAGTATTAATTTTTTTTGTGCTTTATAAGACCGTGATTTTTTTTTTTTTTATTAACACTAAGGAATTTTTTAGTTAAAAAACTATTAGACATATAATTATTATAATCGAGATTACATTTTGTTTTAATTGTTTTTTTCAATGTAATTCAAGCTAAAAACATAATGTAACATTTATTTTGCATAAAAAAAATTTTGGGACTTTTATGATGTTTTTTAATATTTAATAATAAGTGGACAATTAAAATTGTGATGGGCTTGGGCAACCCAAATTTCGGGACCGGCCCTGGTTGAGATTGTCAATTATAATTCATTCTATGAGATATGTATGTTATAATTTTTTTCTTCTTAAATATTCAGGTTGAGATTGGAAACTACGATTTATATTTATAAGCTATAGTTAGTCAATTTTTTTATTTGTTGTAAATGTGGATTTTTTATATTAAAATTGACATATGGGCTAGTCCAATTTGACCCAAGCCCAAACCGTAAGACCGCACCGCGCCAAAACCGATCTTAATATGTGTTGGTGCAAGTTCATGTAATAGAAAAACTGCACTATAAGGTGTAGGTGTATAAATCTGGAGAAAACCACACCGCACCTCACCGATTATATCTCTATTCAAAACTGCTTCATTAACTAATTATTAACAAAAATCTTAAGTATTAATGTTTGAAATAAAATCAAACTTTTTCAAAATTTGTTACAAACCTTGAATTAGAATTGCTAATCTAATTTCGAACTTCAAAATGGTGTGCTTGGTCTGAATTATGCCTCAATTTAGAGGACTTTTTTCATATAGTACCAAGCAAAGTATGAAGGATGAAGTAAAATTATAGATCTAATAAGATAAATAAATAGATATTTTGCATTAAATATTACAAAGTACAAGTATAATAAGAACAACTAATGAACACACTTGAATACACTTGGAGAACACACTTTGAACACACTTAGAACACACTTTAGATCACAATAGATCTCTTGCACATGGATTGTGGAAGATGAGTTGTAGAGAGATCTTTGAAGAATAAACCTTCTTATTAATAGTCAAAAGAGTGGTTATTTTCATCAAATAACTACCCATCAATAACTACTTTTGGTGGTTTATTTTTAGGAAAATAACTACTCCCAATAGTTTGGAGATCATGATACATGTCATCCACATCATAGAAGTTATTGGTGGTTATATCCTACCATTAACTTCATTCATGAAGTTTGGAAATAATGACACATGTAAATGGAAGTTATAAATAATTTTATTTCTATATAATTACACATATAATATGACTACCAATTTAATATATTATGGTGGTCAATATTATATATATAACACTATATAATAAAATTATTTTTATGTGTAAACACATGCCCCCTCGTCCATTTAGATGACTTTAGGAATCTAAAATAGACGATAGACAATTCAATTCACAATAATATTTTGGCCAAAATGACTATGTGATCCTCGTATTTGAGTTTGCCAAGAATAAGTTAACCACTTCAAATGGCTGTCAACTTAGTGCATTTTGTTTGATTTTTCATGGCCCGAAGTTCAGACCAATTATATGAACAAAATTGTGGCCTATTAGCCACTCTCAAACCAAGTGTAGCAATTATATATCAACCAAAGTTTCTGCCTAAAGCCATTTTGAAATCAGAACAAATGAATGCTCCAAATTTGCTGGCTTGGAAGCTTTGAATTGCTGCCAATTTTGGTACTTCGAATTTGCTATTCCTAATTGTTCCTTGCTCGAGGCATGGACTTCGAACTTGCTACTAAGTTATGAAAGACTAAGACATGCCAAATCAACTTCGAGACTTTGAATCACTACCTTAGAGACTTCGAATCGATGAATGAAAAGCTTCAAATTGTTACCTCGAATTGATGGACATGGAGGATCGAAGTTAACTGTTTGGAGTTTCATCAAGACAACTAAGAAGACTGATAGATGTTAATCTATTTTTCACTTAATTAATTATGGCCATTCAGATTTTATGAGATCTGGCATCATCATTCATGGCCCAGTCTTCTTTTTGCTGAAACATTAATAAAACTCATTTGGAAATTTGGAAAAATCTCTTCTTTATTCGTATGTGGCTTTCATAAACACGGCAACATTTAAACCATGCACATCTTTAAGACCAATACATAACAGCCAATTTTGCTTAAAACAACATGCTTACACCTAACATCAATTGGCCAAAGTAGCAATGCTATACTGCCAAAGACGTCATGGATATAATGGTCTTACTTTGAACTCAAATACATGATAAAGTATAACAAGTTTTTAAGAGACCATTCTTTGCACGACAGATTTTTCACAAATGTGCTATTAAAGTAGCAAAATCCGCTTTTAGCATTATTATAGTCTTTCAATTGCAGTAACCATTTCGAATAAATTTTTAGATCATGAGATCCAAGCAACCAATGTGGGTGCTCAATTTCAAAGACATTATTAGAAAATTGGATGGTCATCCACCATTTTTCATATGCTTTGTCTTTGAATAAAATACTTAATGATTTTTTGGCACTTTCTTGCCATTCTCTAAAAATAAAATCGTAGGACATTTGTTGCCCCACAAATTTTAATTCTTGAGTTAAATCATTAGTGAATTTTTCATCACTAATCTCTTCATCTTTGGCAAGTTGATCATTATTTTCCATAGAAAAAGTCATTTTTCTCAAGATTAACTTCACAAGTCATTTCATGCCCCCTAGTATTAATTCTTGAGTTAAAATAGATTTTTCCTCAATCAATGTTTCATCTTTGGAAAATTGATCGGTATTTTTCTTGGATTCCACCTTTGGTGCAAACACTTTTTGTAGTTCTTGCCCAATAATGAATTTTTCTCCATTCCATTCAAGATTAGATTCATTAAACATTTCATGCCCATTAAATTCTAACACTTGATCATTAATGGATTGGCCATATTGATCATTTTCTATTAGATGATCATGGCCATATTGTTGTGGGAAGATATCTTTTGGTGAATTTCCATAAAGATATTGATATGTCTCATGGTAATCTCTCCATAATTCAATATTTTTTTCACATAAATATTGAAGAATGTCAATTTGATACCAAAAAAAAAAGAAAAAAGGAAAGGAAATAAGAAATGTCTTTACCAAGCAAATGCTGATAGATAGATTGGATGAAACTGATGATGAGTGATTACAAGGTGGAGATGATCAATGATGGCACTCAATAGTTCTATGTGGATTTTCATGGACCTAAACACAGTAAATCTTCCTTGCCCATTAACGATTTTTTATTTTTTTGAGGGCAGGGGGGTCTTTTTCCTAGTGATTTGTATGTGTCTTTGTATGAAGTTGAGCAATTGTTTATCAAAAAAAAAAAAAATGTTTTTGTGTGTCTTTCCATTAACTTTGGTTGATTTTGTGTTTCAAGTTTCAATTGTGTTGATCACATGAAAAATATAATCATGTTTTGATTTATCCTTTATTTGGATAGACATACTATAGTTGCTAACCAATTTAAGGTTTTTTTTCTGAATTGGGTTTGGTTGAATTGTTGATTGGAGTATACCTTTTGAGCATTTGTGGTTTTCCTCTCCTTGAGTGTATGTGTTGCAGTGTTTTGAAGGTTTTCTTTGGATTTGGGTTGAATATTGGTTTGCTTGAAGTTAAGATACCCTTCTGAGCTTTTTGAGATAGTGACTCTATATTTTAATTTTTCTACTAAGAGTTTTTAGCAGTGGTGTTTGTCTTTTTGCATGTTAAATTTGTAGAAATCAAGGTTCCTTTTCTCCCATTCAAAATTAGGTTCTTTTGGTCTTGCCTGGAAGTTATATGAAAATACCCTTTTTAAAGTTCATTAAAAATGTGATTTTTTTCTTTATTGAAATTTTGTGTTGTTACAATTGCTATTTGTGAGCTAAATTTGATAATTTGTAGAGACAATGTTTCATGCCTATAGTTTTTTCGGGTTTGCTTTAGCTGATAAAGCCCAATATGATTTTGTGAGCAAACATTACTGAGACGAAATGCTTTTTATTGGCTTATTTTCAAGCAAAAGAGGGAAGAGAGCACTTGATTCCTTAGCAATCTACATTTTGATATGCAGGTTCCAGAATATTATTCATTTCTGTTCCAGAATGCTAAGTTAAGTGAGCTAAATGTATTTTGGTGGAAAAATTATATTAAAGAGAGTGAAATGACTTGTGAGAAAGTATAGTGCAAGAACTTCAATATTTCAGTTACAGCATCAATTGATTTTCAGTTGGAATCCAATTGATAGATTTCCAAAGTATTGTAGAGAAAGAGACTCATTAGACTCTTACAATTAACATTTTGAATTTGCTCACAGTATATCTACATAAGGAGAGTGAAAGAGACAGGATAATTGTTTAGGTTCATTTTGGGAATTAAGGAAGTAATGCTGGTATAATTCTCCAAGGATGCAGCATAATATACTCAAGTTCATAAGTCAAATTCTGCTTCATGCACTTTTTGAAAATAATTGAGTAAACTAGTAAAATATTTGTATTGTATTGGCATTTTCTTCACTAATCTCGCTGCCTCTTCAAAGTGGCCTAACCATAATGCTCAATTTCTGGCTCTATGCCATAAACTTCTGTCATTGTGGTGAAATGTCTTTGGCCCTCTTCAACCAACCCAACATGGCTTCATGCACATAGAATGCCATATGAGATTGAAGAACACGAAAGATAATTCTTAAGTTTAGAATAACGATATTTAGAAACAATTGAATATATTCTTAGGAAAGATAAAAAGTATAGTTACTTAAATTCTCTTGGCTTCTTCATGTCATTGATTATTTTCTTTCAAATCAAGAAAGAATCACAAAAGGCACTAAGAAACTTGTCAATAAATGAAAATGTTAAGATAATAAGAATATAGAGAAAAGAAAAAGAAGAAGATGACATGTGAGATAAAGAAAGGAATATAAATGTAGTTCAGGTTGAAGTTTCTATTATTTTCTCTCAACTTCTTAATGTCAGAAATTATTTTCTTTCAAATCAAGAAAGAATCACAAAAGAGACTAAGAAAACTTGTCTATGAATGAAAACATTAAGATAATAAAATATAGAAAAAAGGTAACATATGAGATAAAGAAAAGCATATGAATCTAGTGTGTTTATCAAGTTGAAGTTTCTTATCTTTGTCAACATCCTTGTAACTTAACTAACACTTCTTGGTTTTCAACGAAGACGTCCAAAGTTCAAATCCTCTCTCCCCCAAGTATCGATTTATCAAAAAAAAAAAGAAGGTTTTTTATCTTTGAATTTTTATGTAATGATTTCGTGGTGGTAGTGGTGACAACATTAACTTAACAATGACAATGGTGGTGGCGGCAATATGATGACTAGTTAGGGGGGAAACTAGAATTTCAAGATTAGGGTCTAAAGTAATAACAATTATATAAACAAACTTTAAAGGGTCACATAAGAACTAAGATATATTGGTACAAAATTAAATTAAAATATAAACATGAAGTTTGACATTTTAAAAAGTTTGGATGCCCAAAGCATATATGTAGTTTTACCCATGAGATCAATAATTAAGGATTGGTTGGTGGTATGACAATTGTAATGTTGGTAGAATTTGTAAATGAGGCATTCCTCCATAGAATTTGATCTTCAAATTTGGATGCTTCGAAATATCAAATCTAAAATTCTGGAATTTTTTTAATTACCTAATTTCTTGTTAACATTAATAAAGAAAGTCAATATTGGAAATTTTCAAATTACATTTTTGAGTAAATTCCACCTCGAATTCATCATCCAAATAAAAAATAAGTGATAGAACCTCACGTATGCATAATCTAGATAGAGATGCATAAATAAAAGCTCATAAATGAATGAGAAAATAAAATGTTAGTATGAACATGTTTAGAAACCAAAAAGTAATATAATTAAAAGGAATGTTAGCATAAATTTTGGACAAGGATAAAAAATGAGATTAGATAAAAGAGAAAGAGAAGTATATATATTTAAATTGGCAAAACATAAATTCCTTGCCCAAAGTGAAGTATATACATTTAAGTTGGCAAGCATAAATGCCTTGCCAACTTTCTTTTCTTTTCTTTTTTTTTCTTTCTTTCTTTCTTTCTATATATAGTAGAACTTATGAAGTGCATTCCACATAAACTTAGCTTTAACAAAATTGAAATTGGGGTTAACTTGGAGCTTCCCTAGGTGTGTTTTGAAGCCAAATTTGGATTCTTGTTAATGTAAGTATTGACACTTGTTTCTATAGCTTTGCTTGTATGTGTGTATTTATATTGTCATTCATAATCACTAGTTGTTTTGCTTGCTTAATATTTTCATATAGATGTTAAATGCAATAATATTTTGGACCTATTGAGTTGCTAATGTGCACTTGAATTAACAATAGATTTTCACGAGATATGTTATTGTTAAATATGTTTGATTCCTGTTATATTTTAAGTAACTTTGATTAAAGGGATATCACTCAATTTCTTTTTATAAATCACTATTTTCTCCAAATCCAAGTTTTTGTTAAATACCTATTATAGGTTAATCACCGCAAAATTTCACAACAATCGTGGTGCCATTTACTATTAAATCTATAAGGTTATTTGTTATTAAGAATACAAAAAACTATAATTTTGAGCTCTTTTATAAATTACTAAGTTTTTAATGCCTAATTACCTTGATATTTGGAAATCATGATATCACCTTAATATTTGGTAAGCATCATATTTAATTCAATGTTGGGTTTAGCAAAAAATTATTATTGAAAAATGTTATTGAGTAGTATAACTTTTGTAATAGTCAATTTTAATCTATTTTGAACCAATTCCCTGTCAAATATTCATTATATCAATTTTAACACATATCACATATGTTGAATTTTGGAAATTTATATTTGTAAATTTTCTAAAAGATACAAAATAAATGTAGATTTACAATTTAAGTTCTATCTTATATTTGCAATTTGTTACCCTTAATAAAATAAAATAAAAAATAGACTAACCATTTAAAAGATCACACCAAATCACTAGCTCCATATATTTGACTAACCCAAATCATTTTATAAGACCCAATCAAACACTAGTGTCACGCCCCCACAAAACAATCCAAACAGCAAACTCCCAGTCACGTGATTAGGCCCAAAAGTGAAAGCCTACCAGACCCAACTCCCAGTCACGTAGGATGTGTTTGATTAGGCTCCAATAGTCTCTCTTGCATCTAATCTTTGTTTAAATCCCTAAACTCAAATTAATTCTGTCTCTGTCTCCACCTAATTCTCATCTTCTATCTATTAACTCCTTTTCTAAACAACAACTTTCATGTTTTCTCTGCATCTTATCTTATAATACAAGATGGAGGACCTTCAACATTTTCTTCACGATGAACCCCCGTTGGTATTCAATGAAGACAAGAGAAGCGGAGATCGTTGTTGGGGGTGCTGGGAACCAGTTTATGGTCCTAGTTACTAATGTAAAAAATGCTATGGAGCATACCTTCATCATAAATCATGTGCCGAACTACCCCTTGGGTTGCACCATCCCTTGCACCCAAAACATCCTCTTATTCTCTTTCCCAAATGGAGATATCAAAAGAAAGAATTTCCTTACAAAGATGGCAAATGTGAAGTCTGCAAAGAAGTGAGATATGGTGGTTATCGTTATTGTTGTTCACAGTGCGATTTTAACCTTCACATCAGATGTGCTAATTTACCGTTCACCATAGAATCTGAAGTCCACAACCACCCATTGACCCCCTTTTGGAAGTTTGAGAAGTTCACTTGCAACCTTTGTGGCAAAGAAGGCAGCAATGTTGTGCGTTATCTATGTGCCCCATGCCATTTTTGGACACATAAAAGTTGTGCTTCTTTCCTACACAGAGTCAAAGTTATACGCCACAAGCACCCCATCGACCTCATCCATTCTCTTGAAGTCCATCAATCTGATTCCTGATTTTGTCAAATCTGTGTTCAGAAAGTGGACACAGACTATGGGCTTTACTATTGCTCAAGATGCGATTTTGTTGCCCACCTCAATTGTGCTATGGATTCAAGAAACAGGGAGGAACTTAAAGATGAGGAGTCCACCGAACAATCGGTTGACTCAGCAGCTTACGAAGTCAAAAAACATAATGTGGGGAAGGATGGAACTAAAATAGCTACAGAAATTAAACACTTCAGTCATGAGCATGACTTAAAGCTTAGAGATGAGGTTCAGAATAACAAAATATGCGATAGGTGTGTAAGAGCCATTCACCCTCCATTTTACAGTTGTGGTAAGTGTAGCTTCTTTCTCCATAAATCTTGTGTTTAATTACCTAGAAGAAAGCAACACCCACTTCATCAACACTCACTCACACTCCTCACAAAGACACGTGAGTTTTGTGATGGCTGTTGGCAAAATTACAATGGCTTCAGCTATAGTTGTGGGAAGTGCTAGTTTAATCTCGATGTTCAATGTAGTTTGATGTCAGATATCCTTATCCATAAAGGTCACGAGCATCGTCTTATCCTCTCCAATACACCATATATTTAGACATGCAATGGTTGTGATTCTAAAAGTTACAATGTATTCTGTTGTACCACTTGTGGATTTGCATTGGACTTCAGATGCGCTACATTACCACTTATTGCAAGGTACGAACAACATGAGCATCCTTTCACTCTTTGTTATACTACTGAAGATGATTGTGGTGAATACTACCGTGATATCAGTGAAGAAGAATGAAACCCGAAACATTGGTTCTATTACTGTACAGATTGCAGTTTTCCTGCTCATCCCAAATGTATTATTGGGCAATATCCTAATGTCAAGAAACAAAATAATGGCCATTTGTTTAAAGGTGCTTACATTTGACTGTCATCCACACCCCTTGACTTTAATTGAGGAAACTAAAGACTACCCTCAATGTCACAGTTCTAGTTGTATTTGCAAAGAGTTGATCTATCAATGTGCCCAATGTAATTTCAACATGCACTACTATTTTGTATAGAAAGGGAAAATGTGGTTTTAATTTTTATTTTATATTAGACTTATTCCACAGGATTTTTGGTTTGTGAAATTCGTTAAATGGAAATCCAGTAATTCTTTTTAATGCTCTCTCTTGGCATCATGGTTCAAATATTTCAACAGTATTTCAGGTTATTACATACTTGCATGTTTATCAACATCTTTTTTTTTTTAGTTATTGTTATTATTATTGTTATTGTTATTTCTATGAAAGCTCAATTATGCATGATTAACAACTGTCCTTCCTCTTATCATAGATGGTGAGGTTCTTTTCTTTTTTTCTTTTCACAACATAAATGGTATACACCATCCCAGTAAGAATATTGGCCTGCTATCTTAATCTGAAGGCACACCATGCACTTTGTAAATGTTGATGTTAAGAACATGGTGATTTGGAGCAGTAATTGTCTGGATGATCTTTAAAATCATGCTGCATGAAGTAACTACTTTAAATCTTGTTGGATAAGTTCGGGGCTTAGTTTAGAAAATGTTAGTTGGATCTTTCCTGCTTTGTGTGTGTATTAGCTTTTTTCTTAAATTTTTTTATTTGGAAACAGAATTATGTGGATGAATATGTAACAACCCAAGGAAAGCGCTAGCCACATCTGCGCTTATACCCTAAAAGGACTAGTCAAATTACAATTGGGGCTCCTTGCAATTGTTAATAAAGCCCAGTTCGACCCAATAATTGCCCGATGTGGGACTTAGCAAATACACACACTTATCAAAATTTGGGGCATCACAATCTCTCCCACTTAAATCCCTAACGTCCTCGTTAGGGCCCATATGTCCGAGCCCACACGAGATTACTGGGTTGGCTCTGATACCATATGTAACAACCCAAGGAAAGCGCTAGCCACATCTGCGCTTATACCCCAAAAAGACTAGTCAAGTTACAATTGGGGCTCCTTGCAATTATTAATAAAGCCTAGTTCGACCCAATAATTGCCTGGGACTTAGCAAACACACACACTTATCAGAATTTGGGGCATGACAGAATATGTGACTGGCTTTAGAAATCCTGACTGGGTGAGGACTCATCTGACTGTCGCATCGACAGCCCCAGCCATTTTGGCTGTCTTAAGGGGTGCCAAAATGTGTCGGTAAAACTGTCATGGCTGAAATGGCATACAGTTTAATATTAAGAATACTAATAACTTCACTATTCTGTTTTTGCACTTTAAAATGATATGGAATATGTCACTTAACCAATACATTTATCTGTGGTTCCCAATTGCTTCTTAAATAGGCACATAGTCATCTTGGAAAAATAGGTCTTTTAATGTTTACATTGTTAATGGAGAAAACAAACATTATGGCACACCTAGAAATCCATGTGTGCCTGATCGGGTACCTGGAGGATCTTTTAGTGGATCTGCTGTTGCAGTAGGTGCAAAGCTTGTTGCTTTTGCCTTAAGGTGAGTTTCTTTCAAGAACAATTTTTGTGTTTCTTGGCTTGTCCTTAGTAGATTGAACCAAAAGATTCTTGCTATCATATTGTAGAATTCTTGGGTTTTGGCCTTCACATGATGCCATTTCCACTGCTGGAGTTATTCCTTTGGTGCAAAGTTTTGATACCGTGGGTAAATTTTCAACACTGCACCTGAAAGTGTATGGCAAATGCTTTATTGGTCAGACTGGCAGATTGGTTTGTACTGTGATGCAACAATAAGCTTGTGTTGTTTAAGTTTTTCCTTGAGCATCTCATGACCACATTTTTCTCCTAATTCCGTTGTGATTTATGCATGCACCAGCTATACGCAAATGATGAAATCATATCAACAATGATTCTTTGCATAATAAACCAACCCATTGCTGCAATCTTGTTTAATATTAAGCTACAACAATCTCTACTGCATTCTAGTCCTGTTGGTATAGAAGTCTCTTTTTTTATTTTTTTGTTGGAAGGGTGCATCTCATTCTTTGATTCCAACTTCTCATTTAGAATGTCTTGCTAGGGGCTCTGTGATTTTGAATAGAGTTGGACAAGTACTTCTACAATTTCCTGATGTGGATCTTTTCAAACCCAGTCGGATAATTATTGCAGAGGATTTTTTTCAGCTTTTAGACATTCCAAATGATCTGGTTACTCAACCTCTTGTCAAGTCAGTGGAGACGTTATCTGGGGTAAGTGCATTGACCATGTGAATATTTTATATTTGTCTAACTCTATACGTGGGAGGACTTGTACTGTACACCACATAAACTTTAAAAAGCTCTATTTAAATTCCATAGCATTTTAAGGGCAAAAGTATTCCATAGCATTTAAGGGCAAAAGTATTTTATATTTGTCTAACTCAAAACTAATTCATTTCTTTTGAGTCAAATTGTATATTATATTGAAATGTAGTGAAAAAAAGTTCAACTCTGCACCTGAAAGAATTGGTTTGTACTGTGATGCAACCAAACAATTCTGTTGTTTCAGTTTTTCCATAACATCTCATGACCACGTTTTTGTCCTTGTAAGTTCTTGCGAATCATGCATGCACCAGCCATCTGTGTCTATTTTATGGGGTGTACATGTGTGGGCATTCATAATAACCTATGAATTAGAGTTTAAGCATCCAGAAGTGAGTGTTTTAGAACCTTAATGTCATATCAACAATGATTCTTTGCATAATAAACCAACAAATTGCTGTTATCTTGATAGTATGCTACAGCAATTCCCAGTCCTCTTATTTTATTTGGTATAGAAGTCATTCTTTTGTTATTTATTTATTTGGAGGGGGGGGGAGGAGGGTCTCATTCTTTGACACCAACTTCTCATCCAGGATGGTTTGCTAGGGCCCTTGTAATTTTGAATAGAGTTGGATGAGTACTTCTACAATTTATCTTATGTGGATCTTGTCAAACCCAGTCAGATAATTATTGCGGAAGATTGTTTCCAGCTTTCAGACATTCCAAATGATTGAGTTACTCAACCTCTTGTCAACTCAGTGGAGAAGTTATTTGGAAGTGCATTGACCATATGAATATTATTTGGATTTTATAGCATTTTTAAGGGCAAAAGTATTATTTGGAGTGGATTTATTGAAGTAGAAAGCTATCATGCTGAAAAAAGATGGTAATTAACTAGAATGTCTCCTTTTAGGCATGCTGCAAGAACATCTCAAATGCTATCAAAAGAAAAAGCTTGGCTTGTTAGAATTCTTTCATCATTTCCTTTGTCCAAATACATCTTATGTGTTAGATCAATATGTTTCTCATTAAGTGAGATTTCACTTCATGTTTTTGCTAATAATGCAGGTCATCTTGTAAAGCGTGCAGTCCTTGAGGACTGTCAAGGGCAAAGTTCCAAGTTTGAAACAATTCATCTTTAAAGGAAATACAGATCAAGAGTCTAATACACCATCCTTGGCTGCTCTTTCAAGTGCCATGCGGTTGATTATAGGGTACTGATTGTCACCTTCTTAATTGATTCAACAGACTTGAATGATAACTTTGATATTGGTCTAAATCTTGTTGGATGAAAATACTGTACTTATATAAACATTGCCTGCTGAACTTATTAACCATTCAAATAATAGGTATGAATTCAAGAATAACCAATAATTTCACCATTCTATTAACTTTTTTTGGGGAGAAGAGGGGAGGGGGGGGGGGGGGAAGGTGTAGAAGAAGTATAGGGGTTGATTCCAAATAGTAATCATAAATTAGTTTGTAAATTCTGGATATGTCTAAACTAAGAAAACTATCTTAAAATGATAACAATTCAATTCATGCTTATACAATTATCTCTCTGTGTATAAAATATCTCTAGTCCAAACAATTTTTTTTTCGTCTTTAAAATGATATGGAATATGACACTTAGCCAATACATTTCTCTGCAGTTCCCAATTGCTTCCTAAATAGGCAAGGGCTGTCACTTAGTCATCTTGGTAAAATAGGTCCTTGAATGTTTACATCATAGTTGATGGGATATAATTGAATGACCATTTTTTGGCAGTATAAATGGAGAAAACAAACATTATGGCACACCTAGAAATCCATGTGTGCCTGATCGGGTACCTGGAGGATCAGTGGATCTGCTATTGCAGTAGGTGCAAAGCTTGTTGATTTTATCTTAAGGCGAGTTTCTTTCAAGAGCAATTTTTGTGTTTCTTGGCTTGTCCATAGTAGATTGAACCAAAAGGTTCTTGCTATCATAGGAACTGACACTGGAGGAAGTGTAAGAGTACCTGCATCATAATGCAGCCTTCACATGATGCCATTTCCATTGCTGGAGCTATTCCTTTAGCACAAAGTTTTGATACCTTGGGTAAGGAACAAACTATTTTAGGGCTTGAGTCAAAAAACTATATTGAAATGTTGTGGGAAAAAGTTCAACTATGCACCTGAAAGTATGGAAAATGCTGATGATATTGTTCAGATTGGCAGATTGGTTTTTACTGTGATGCAACAAACAACTTGTATCATTTGAGTTGTTGTCCAACATATTTAGAGGTTTCAAACTGCTTCATGTGGGATGGCATGAAGCAATGACACCTCTCCTTTGGACTGCTACTTTTTTGTTTGCGCATTACTGTTAACCTCCATTTGGTTCTTTGGAAATTGAAGAGAAGAAAATTGAACTGTTTGATAATAAAAGATTCTTTTTAATATAATTTTCAAAAAGAAAAAGATGCTTTAAATTTTTTCCTTGGGTCTATTTAAGAACCAATCTTTAAATTTATCTTAATTGAAATGCCTAAGTTAATTCGGGCATTCATCTGATAGGTTTATCAGAATATGAGGCAGAGGTGTAGTTGAACATATTTTTTTTCTTTTTTTTTTTTTAATACATGTTGATCATATAGTTGACCAATGACTTAAATGTAGATTCAGATTTGGGTTTTTGCTCTTGCAATAATCGAATAAAGCTTCAGTAACTAGATTTGGAAACTTATTGCCGTTGAAAAACCAGGCATGAAAGAGCAGCCAAAGATGTAAGAATAAAACTATAATGCTTCTGTTATGATCCTACTATCAATTTTTGTGGAAACCAGGCATTGTATTTGTTCGATTTCTGTGGCGCATTATATAGTAGGTTTGTGATAGGTTGATATCCTTTCTTTCTTTCTTTAGCCATCTATCTAAGTTCTAATTTTTAAGTCCTCTCTAATACATATAAGTGCAATGCATGATCTCCGCAGGCAGCTTCCCATCCATTGCATAATACCTTGCAGCTTTTCATGCGCATGGCATAATGATAATGCCTCACTCATGCTCTTGGTTTATGTGGCTAGAGAGCTAAGTAGTGGACATGACAAGAGACTCAGACTATGGAGCTTTCATGGAGAAGTTCCTTATACAACCAAGCCCTTCACACCATGAGCTTCCCTTAAATGCCCTCACATTTTCTGTTAAAGAAATGTGAGTCATAACTTTGGTTCCACTTCTTTGATTTTGGTTATTCTATCACCCTTTTTTCATGAAGAATTTTAGGCTTTGATTCCAAATAGTAATCATAAATTAGTTTGTAAATTTCTGTATATGTCTAAATTAAGAAACTATCATAATTTTGGGAAATGATAACAATTCAATTCATGCTTATACAAGTATATCTCTATCCATCAAATACCTCTAGTCCAAACAATTGCTTTTGCACTTTAAAATGATATGGAATATGACACTTAACCAATACATTTCTTTGTGGTTCCCAATTTCTTCCTAAATAGGCAAGGATTGTCACTTAGTTAGTCATCTTGGAAAAATAGGTCCTTGAATGTTCACATCATAGTTGATGGGATATAATTGAATGACCTTGTTTTGGTAGAATAAATAGAGAAAACAAACATTATGGCACACCTAGAATTCCATGTGTGTCTGATCGGGTACCTGGAGGACCTTCCAATGGATATGCTGTTGCAGTAGGTGTAGAGCTTGTTGATTTTGCCTTAGATGAGTTTCTTCCAAGAACAAGTTTTGTATTTCTTGGCTTGTCCTTGGTAGATTGAACTAAAAGGTTCTTGCTATCATAGGAACTGACATGGGAAGAAGTGTAAGAGTACCTGCATCATATTATGGAATTCTTGGGAAGAAGCGTAAGAGTACCTGCATCATATTATGGAATTCTTGGGTTTTGGCCTTAACATGATGCCAATTTCCATTGCTGGAGTCATTCTCTTGGCACAAAGTTTTGATAATGTGAGTAAGGAATAAATTATTTTATGGCTTGAGTCAAATTGTATCTTATATTGAAATGTAGCGGGAAAAAGTTCAACTCTGCACCTGAAAGTATGGCAAATGCTAATGATATCGTTCAGATTGGCAGATTGATTTGTACTGTGATGCAATAAAACACTTGTGTTGTTTATGTTTTTCCTGACCACGTTTTTCTCCTAATTTCTTTGTGAAAGATACATGCACCAGTTATTCATGTCTGCTATAAGGCGTGTGTGTGTGTGTGCATTCATAATAACATGCTTTAAGCATTCAGAAGTGATTTGTCCAGAACCTTTATGTCATACTCAAATGATGAAATCATATCAACAATGATTCTTTG
Source organism: Fagus sylvatica (assembly GCA_907173295.1). Taxonomy (NCBI): domain Eukaryota; kingdom Viridiplantae; phylum Streptophyta; class Magnoliopsida; order Fagales; family Fagaceae; genus Fagus; species Fagus sylvatica. The sequence continues at coordinate 46,301,944 of OU015761.1, forward strand.
CATATTAAACCAACCAATTACTGTTATTCTGTTTAATAGTATGCTACAGCAATTTCTACTACATTCTATGATGTAAGACTTTTTCCTTTTTTGTTAGAGGGGGGGGGATAGAGTTGGACTAGTTCTTCTACAATTACCTGAGGTGGATCTTGTCAAACCTAGTCAGATAATTATTGCAGAAGATTGTTTCCAGCTTTCGGACATCCCAAATGATCGAGTTACTCAACATCTTATCAAATCAGTGGAGAAGTTATTTGGAGGTAAGTGCATTGACTATATGAGTCTTTTATTTGTCTAATTCTATACGTGGGAGGATGGCACACCTCATAAATTTTAAAAAGCTGTATGTGTATTGTCTAGAGTGGATTTATTGAAGTAGAATGTCTCCTTTTAGGCATGCAGCAAAAGATACATCTCCAATGCTATGAAAAGAGAAGGCTTGGCTCATTAGATATCTTTTTTCATAAAGCAATCTTTCATTATTTTCTTTGTCCAAATACATCTTATGAGTTTAGGTCAATATGTTTCTCATTGAGTGAGATTCCAATTCATGTTTTTACTAATAATACAGGTCATCTTGTAAATCGTGCAGTCCTTGAGGACCATGTCAAGGACAAAGTTCCAGGTTTGAAACAATTCATTTGTAAAGGAAATACAGATCAAGAGTCTAATATACCATGATTAGCAGCCCTTTCAAGTGCCATGCGGTTGATTATAGGGTACTGATTGTCACCTTCCTAGTTGATTCAACATACTTGAATGGTAACTTTGATATTGGTCTAAATATTGTTGGATGAAAATACTGTTCTTAAATAAACATTGCTCACTGAACTTATTAACCATTCAAATAATAGGTATGAATTCAAGAATAACCATGGTGAATGGATCAGTACTATCAAACCTGATTTGGGTCTCGCTATGTCTGTCACTCTGTGAGGACTGAATTACGTGCTGCTCTTATTGCTTTACTTGGGGTACTCTTTAGGATCAATATGGATTTTTCCAGGTTTCTCTGTCTGTGTGACATAACAATCTTACTTTTTTCTTGCTTGTTCATGCTAAGACCTTTGGAAAGCCTTGTAATTTGTTTCTGCATATCTACAGGTCAACATATACCACTAGGGGTGTATGATAATCTTCCTGTCTCAATTTCCTTGTTGGAAAAACATGGTTCAGATGAGTTCCTACTCAATCTTGTTGAGACTCTTTATGACACTCTCAAAGAAGAGGTTGGCATTGTTGAGAAAATGGGTTACTGAATTCTGTCTCTTCCTAATATTTTATTGTTCATCCTATATCCCACACAAAGATATAAAATTAGAAGAAAAAAAAAACTCTTGCTTGCAATTTTGTGCCACATAGGCTCTTTCTTCTTGAAACATCTTGTCTCCAAGTGGCTCTGAAATGTAACTAATAATTACTTGATTATCATTTTCTTACACAAATAATGCAGAGCCATTTTTACTTGATTGCATTAACTTCATAGGCCTGGACTTTCTCTAGCTCTACCTACAATTTTAGATTTATCAGAGCATGTTGCACATGGATATTAGAGATACTTTTATTTATTTATTTATTTTTGCTAAGAATTAGAGATACTTTTATGGTAATAGGTACAGTTTGATTTAATATTTAGGGGAACAATGTATCCAAATTTATAATTTGATATTGGGGATTATATTTTATAGTGTGGACAAAGATGGTAGCCCTTGAAAGATGGCTAAGATGATGATTCTTGGTATATTGTTGATGTATCTGAAAATCAAACTCACATTTTTGCATAGGAAGAGAGCCTGCAAGATCAGTTATGCTTCATTAGGTTACCAAGAGGAAAATTGGAAATTTCTTTTGGTTGCCAAGAAGAAAAGAAAGAAAAGTGAATTTTATAAGAATCCTCCCACAGTCCTATGTCTTCCCAACTTTATTTTCCCTTGGTCTTCCACGAATCAAATGAAGCAATGTACTCCTATTATTTCTTGTTCTTTAGTTTATTATTTATATAAAGTAGAAGCAAATAAAAAGGAATAAAATGGTCAGTAGAAGGAAATATACTTTAAAGAACATTTTTTTTTTTTTTTTTTTTTTTGTGTTTCTTGGCTTCTCCTTAATAGATTGAACCAAAAGGTTCTTGTTGTCATAGGAACTGACACCGGAGGAAGTGTAAAAGTACCTGCATCATATTGTGGAATTCTTGGGTTTCGGCCTTCGCATGATGCCATTTCCACTGCTGCAGTTATTCCTTTAGCGCAAAGTTTTGATACCGTAGGTAAGAAATAAACTAATTTATATCAGAGAAGTTAAATTTGTATATTATATTGAAATTTAGCAGGAAAAAGTTCAAGTCTACACCTAAAAGTATGGCAAATGTTGATGATATTGCTTAGATTGGCAGACTATTTTGTACTGAGATGCAACAAAAAACTTGTGTTGTTTACGTTTTTCCCTAACGTCTCATGAACCACATTTTTCTCCTAATTTCCTTGTGAATTATGCATGCACCAACTATCTGTGTCTGCGGTATGGGGTGTGAGTGTGTGCGAGCATATAGAAGTGATTTGTCATTCTCAAATGATGAAATCATATTAACAATGATTTTTTGCATAATAAACAAACCAATTGCTGCTATCTTGTTTAAAAGTAGGCTACATCAATTTCGATTGCATTCTAGTCCTCCTCCTGGTATAGAAGTCATTTCCTTTTGCTTTGGGGGGGCTGGATGTCATTCTTTGACACCAACTTCTCATCCAGAATGGTTTGCTAGGGACCCTGTAATTTTGAATATTGGACGAGTACTGCTATAATTTCCTGATGTCAGACCCAATCGGATAATTACTGCTATGAATCTTTTATTTGTCTAATTCTAAAAAGCTCTATTTGGATTCCATAGCATTTTAAAAGCAAAAGTATTATTTGAAATGGATTTATTGAAGTAGAAAGCTATCACCCTGAAAAATGATGGTAATAAACTAGAATGTCTCCTTTTAGGCATGCAGCAAAAGATACTTCTCAAATGCTATGAAAAGAAAAGGCTTGGCTCATTAGAAATCTTTCATCATAAAGCGATTTTTCATTTTTTTTTGTTTGTCCAAATACATATTATGTGTTTAGATCAATATGTTTCTCATTGAGTGAGAATTCACTTCATGTTTTTTCTAATGATGCAGGTCATCTCATAAAGTGTGCAGTCCTTGAGGACTATGTCAACGACAGAGTTTCAAGTTTGAAACAATTCAACAGTAAAGGAAATACAGATCAAGAGTCTAATATACCATCCTTGGCAGCCCTTTCAAAGTTCCATGCAGTTGATTATATTGATTATAGGGTACTGATTGTAACCTTCTTAATTGATTCAAAAGACTTGAATGATAACTTTGATAATGGTCTAAAATCTAAATCTTGTTGGATGAAAATCCTTATCTTATATAAACATTGCCTCCTGAACTTATTAATCATTCAAATAATAGGTAAGGAATTAAGAATAACCATGTTGAATGGATCAGTACTATCAAACCTGATTTGGTTCCTGAGATGTCTATCACTCTATGAAGATTGAATTACGTGCTGCTCTTATAACATTTCTTGGTGTACTCTTTATCTTCTTCTCTTGTAATGTTTCACAAACTTTTAGCTTGCTGTTGATTGCATCAGCATCTAGATTATGTCAGGTTCTTTCTCTGTGTGATATAGCGATCTTACTTTTTTCTTGGTTGTATATATTTAGAACTTTGTAAGCCTTGTAATTTCCTTCTGCATATCTACAAGTGATCATACCACTAGGGTTGTTTGATAATCTTCCTGTCTCAATTTCCTTGTTGGCAAAAAATGGTTCTGATGGGTTCCTGCTCAATCTTGTTGAGACTCTTTATCACTCTCAAAGAAGAGGTGTTGGCCTTGATGAGAAAATGGGTTACTGAATTCTGTCTCTTGCAATTTTGTGCCACATAGGCTCTTTCTTCTTGAAACATTTGATTCTCCAAGTGGCGTTGAAATGTAACTAATAAGTAATAACTACATGATTATCATTTTCTTGCACGAATAATGCAGAGCCATTTTTACTTGAATGCATTAACTTCAGAGTCCTGGACTTTTCTCTAGCTCTACCTAAAATTTGAGATTATCAGAGCATGCTGTAGATCCTTTTATGGTAATAGATGCAATTGTTGATTTAATATTTAGAACAACAATTTATCCCAATTACAATTTAATATTGGGGATTATATTGTATAGCGTGGACTAAGATGGTGACAATTGAAAAAGATGGTGAGAATGATACAAACTTGGTATATTGCGGATGTATCTAAAAAAACAACTCATGTTTATGTAGAAAATATAGCAATCACATGTTAGAATAGGAAGAGAACCTGCAAGATCAGTTATGCTAATAGGTTATCAAGAAGAAAGAAAGACAAGTGAAATTTTATAAGAATCATCGTATAGTCCTAAGTAGTCAAGATAACGGATATGCTCATAATGCAAGAAGTGATACTTTTGGTTTAAATAATTATTTTTTTCAAAAGCATATTTTCATTAAACTAACTATCATTTTTATTTTATTTTATTTTTTTAATAGTAGGTTCAACCGTCCAAGAATACAAAAGAGAGAGAACCATACGTAATCTGACTCAAAT
>OU015761.1:46306671-46369342 GCA_907173295.1 Fagus sylvatica
TCACTGTTCACCATCTCCTCGGGACGGCAGACTCACACCTGATGCCAATGACCGTTGCCAAGACTTTTCTGCACGGCAGACGAGGGAGATGAGCAACGGCAGACTCGCGAGAAGGGCAAAGTCTCAGTCAAAGGTAAAAAGATAACCTGAGGAGAACGTGAATGAGGATAGCTGCCATCTCTGCCACCCCTCTTGCACGGCAGATGAGAAACAAGCAGCAGAATCACAAAAATGGAAAAAACACAACCAAAGACAAAAGGGAACCTGAAGACAATATGAGGAGAGTAAACACAGACCAGCCTACGATGGTTCCTACCCCCTTTGCACGGCAGACAAGGGTCAAGCAACGGCGGATTCACGAAAAAGGAAGGAGCTCAACGAGAGACAAAAGATGCTTCGATGAGAACATGAACAAAGGTAATGCAGTCACCAAAGCCCAAACCTATGGTGACTGCTAGTAAGATTTCATTAAAAGACTAAGGGGGATTTGGTTTGGAGGTAGGGGGTTATTTCCTAAAAGGGTATTGAAGTCTGCGGCACAAGTGTGTCATACCCGTTGGGGGGTATGAGCACAAGTGACCAGCAAACCTCAAGTACCTTAATGAAAACACGTGCAGACAAAGCTTTTACCATGGAGCCAACTTCTTTCACTAATTTGGTCTGCGGCGATATTTTATCTTATCAGGAAACGTTGTCAGCTTAACCCCAATGAGGAGGCCCATTATCCAAAAGTTTAAGAAGTGGCCAGGTCAAAACCATGAACTCCATGGATCATAGCAGACCACTATAAAAGAAGGAAATGCAGTAATGTCAATCCAACCTCTCCAGCCCAAAAACAGCTTTTAGCCTCCAGTAAAAAGTCAAGAACCCAAGTCAAAAGAGAAGAAGGAAAAGATCAAGACTCATATCAAAAACACTCTTTGCTAAAACTCCAAAAAACATCCAATCAACCCCATTCCATGACACGTGTTTTCAAGGGATAATCCTCCCCCATCACTTATCAAAATCTTCCTTAGTCTTTTCAGTTTATTAGAGTTCATATTTATGTTGTTCTACGGTGCTCACGTTTGCTGTCTGTAGTAGTTATTTTGTTTTACAGAAAAGTGTCTGCGGTAGTCACTTTGTTGGCAAGAGGACTTACACAGCAAATCCATACTTCTCTCCACAAAAGCCTAGCATAGCAGCAGATCAGGAGGAGTGCACCATCAGCCATCAGGCAAGCTCAAAGGCCTGGTTTGGAGTTTTGGGCTCAACAACCCGTTAATACAAGCTCGGCCCATCCTCGACCAATCATAAGGTGACACATGGCACCTAGCGAATTTTGAGCATTTACATGGACCAATTCAACTTCTATTTTTTTAATGAATAATTTAACTCCTGTTTACTAAAAACAACTTCTGGTTTCGATTTGTTTATTCATTACAAAGCCGGATTCAGTTTATCTTCTAGAAAAAACCACTGAAAATGAGAGTTGCGAGAAAAAGAACAGAATTCATAGGAAAGCCACGTTGACATCAATTATACAATGTTTACCAATTCAAACTGACGACTATGCCTCTTTAACCGTAGGAATCAGATGAAGCATGCAGGGATTATTCTCCAAACGGCCTTTTGTTCTTTAAATGGGACTTCAATTTCTCCACTAACGAATTTATTCCTGCTAGTCCCTTGGATTAAGCTTTTAATGTTGGACCATTCCATAACGTTCATTTGTAATCAAAATCAAATTCTTGCTGTATTTTGGACAGTTCAATCACACCAAAAATATGATTCTAGCTGTGTTATGTGACATGATTGGTTTATAAACTAGTCCACAGGACCACAAGAATCTATTGGATGTGCCAAATGCAAATAGTTCATGTCTAACATGAAGCTCCAAACCTAAGCATGTAATGTGATGTCATTTAGAAAAATCAATGATGAAATTGTAGTGTTGTTTAGCCAATCACACAAATTTATTATGCAACTTCCTCTGTTTATAATTAAACTTATATGTAGTGTTTAGCTTATTCGTTACAGCTGAAAATACTTATGTCTAGTGTCGATTGCTTCATCCCTCATAGTCATCCAACAAGAACGTTGAGACACAAATTCGACCACAACTCTAATAACTGCTTGAGCTCGTCGCCAGCAATCAAAACTTCCCAAATTATGGCTTTTGAAATTTGGGTTTAGGTTAGAATTTTGTGAACAGTGTAGCCTAAATTAGCCTACTGAAACTTTTCATTAAATTGTTTCAGAATATCAACGCCCCAAATTCTCCATACGTAGTCTAAATATATTATGTTCTGTTTTTCTGTCGATTGACACTTTTATAGCATATCGTCTATCACTTCTTGGGATTATATAGCTTTATATCTTTGTTTACCTGGTTCTCAATAATATCTTTACTTCTTTTTTCTTCATCTGCTTGCTTTGTATAAGTTTGCAAATTAATCCATTCATGATTGAGTTTGAGATATAATACTTCTTTTATGTATGCAGTTTCTTCAAATAATATTCAGCATTGACAGACTCAGCATTGTCACTCTTAATTACTTCTGAGGATTCCTTTTCCTAGTCTTCCTTTTCAGCTTCTGTTTTTTGCTCCCTCCCCACCTCTTTTTCCCCCCCCTAATAATCTGTTTCTTTCACTAAACCTGAAGTGGTATTTCTGCATCATTATGAGTACAATTGTGAAGGTTCTAAACCTTTTTCAATGCATTTGGGGCTATCAAGAAGTAACAATTTCAATGGCCTTGACTCCTATATCATTTCGAATAACTGAGAAAAATAAATTTAGGGAGATGGTTGTATGTCTTTATCTCTCAAATAAATATATGATCAACAAATTACGAAATAGGTATTAAAAATATAACTTGTTTAGAGAGATCCTCAATGTCTAATCAAGTATTTTACCCTGTAAAACTATTTAGCTCAGAATTGGTTGACATTACACCTAAACCTAAATCCTGGTTTTAATCCATTCAAACAATAGGTAAATTTGGTCTAATGATTGCACCCAAGTTCTTTGAAAGTCGACGGATTATGTTATGTGATTAAACCTTTGACATTCCCCTTGCATTAATATTGATGATTGTAATAACCGCCTCGCTGATTTTCGTGTGTAGGTTAATCTATGTCATATGTTGCATTGCAGATCCAAGGCATTGCAAATGCCCAGAAATCACTTGAGGATAGGACAGGAAGAGAAAGCTCGTCGTGTTCGATTGAAAAAGAAAGAAAAAAGGGGGGAGGGGGGGGGGTTTAGAAAGGCGGTTGAAGACATTATTGGTGATTTTAGATTTAACTGTTTTGTGTAGTTTATAATATCTGAAAGATTGAGAATGTAATCTTTCAAATTAGTGGGAACCCCATCATCAAAATTTATGACTTTGCAAATGGATTTGCATCATGAGCTATGAGGGTTTCAGTATGTTCACTAATTATGCAATTTTCTTCCGTCCATTACCAAACAAGAGAAGGTATTATAAACTCCATTTCTCTTCTTATCACTAGTTCATTACCCTTCTCACCGATTTAATACAAATTATACAGTACAATTCACTTGAAAGGGAATACATACATAAATAACTTGGCAAGGAAAGACAATTCACATGATAATGAGATAATCAACACAAAAGGTATAAAATGGAGAGGAAATTGAACATTTATTAATTTATTTACTGAGATGGAAACAGGAGAATTATACAGGAGTTTTCACATAAACACAAATCTCTTCCATAATGTCTTAAAAATGTTAATGATTGCATGTTGACATGTTCCAAAGGCATAAATTAGTCCAAAAAGGTGTAAAGATAATGTTTTTGCTTTTTTGATAAAGTAATGTCAGAAGAGTTAGCTAGTAACAGAGGGAGTTACAAGCCCCAAAAAATATCCACAAAAGACTTTGAAGCAAGAATGGCCAGGGACCTATCCTCCGCGTATATATACCATTCATGTTCTCCAGCTTCCATGCACTTGTGGTCTTCAATCAGTGTAGCAAGTTGCCAAGGAACCGTTCTTTCCTAAACAGAAGTCCTCCACTCTACTACTTATCATAACAAGTCTGCAAAAACCAAGCTGCATATGGCAGAATTGAAACAGCCTACCAAAAACCCTCTACAATTGGACACACTTGCCTTGATAGTTTCCTGTAGTTACTCTGATCCGCTTGTTGTGCATCATAGGATTGTGCATATCTGCAAAACAAAGCTTTACTGAGCATTAGCAATTCTTAAGCAGACTATAAGGAACTGGAATGGAGAGATAATATGAGATTTGAGGTGACAAGACTAGTTAATATGTAGTCGTTCACAACAATTATGCTCTTTTTCTACCGTCCATCTCAAATCTCCCTTTGCTAGTTGCTACATGGGACAAAATGCTTTTAGCTTTAAAGATTGCTAGCTACTACATAGGAATAATGGTTTTAGTTTTAAAGATTGTCTACTTTGAAAGCTTACTATTTAGTTGGTGATTGTGCATCTATTAACACAAGTCACAGACCCACACAAAGCGCAGGAAAGTTACAATTCCTTGTAGGAAAATTTTCATTGAATTTTAGAAGGGTACTTAGAGAACACTTCACTTACAACTCCTTGAGGGAAACTTTACATATTTAACTTTTTGAAATTTGTCTTCAATCAGAATAATAAATTCATGGTGCCCGACCTCTTGCAAATTAGGTGAATTTGTAGCCAATAGAAAAACAAGGATGTCTTTTCATAGTTCCAAAAAAATTAGCCCCTTTGCATAGTTTTAATAACCAAACCCAATCATATGGGAAGGACAACAAAAGGCAAAATATAAGAAATAGAATTCTAGTTTATTCATTTTGAACTACCTGTCATGCAAACAAGATGAGCATGTGAGCTTGTGGTCTTCAATCCGCGCAACAAGTTGTCAAAGAACCTTCTTTCCCAAACAGAGGTCCTCTACTCTTCGACTAACCAAAACAAGTCTACAAAAACCAAGCTGTTGACCCTTAGTTTATGCTTCTCAATCTACAAACTGCCACTCGTTTGCATATGGCAGAACTTCAAGAGCCAGCAAAACAATCCCAGTTGCACCCTCTGCCAATGCCCCTCAACTGTCAGCAACACTTGCCCTCCCTTCACAACTAGAGACACTTGCCTTGGTACTCTACTGTAGTTACTCTGATCCGCATGTTGTGCTTACTGCAAAACAAAGATTTACTAAGCAGTAGCACTTCATAAGCAGACTGTTTATCACCCTCGAATATCACTTTGTTAGGTTATACCACAAGCCTTACAGAGTTATGGTAAGACAATCTAGAGAACATCACATATTCCTGCTTATGAAATAGATCATCCATCAACTGAGTCAACCACTTCTTCAAAGAGCAAGGATAAATGAACTCAGTTCTAAGGGTCTAATCTGACCCAAACCATACAGCCCATGCAACATTGCATTTCAGTTTACCAATTTTTACTACAAAAAAGCTTATAAATTGGTGTGACAATGAATGTGATTGGTGCCACTTTACTAACATAAAAAATGAATATCTAGATTACATTTTTATGATTAGTAACACATTAGTTTGTAAGGTTTAGGTATTAAAATTTGTAGTATCTCTAGCATCACTCTTTCCTTTTACTCAATGCATAATACACTTAGTTTCACTCACTATGATTATGTGTTGTATGAGGCCATATCAACTTATCAGTAACTCCACACATTGAGCAGCCACTTCGGGAGAGTATGGCTTTCTAACCAAGTCTTGTTCTCAAGTCAAAGTGTATAGATAACTTTAAAAACCTATTAACAGATGCAGCTCGTTTTGACTTCCTTAAGGGATTCCTAAAATATGTTATTTGTATTATTGAAAGAGATTGATACCCACACATACTCACCACTTGAATGTCTATAAAAGTGTAGGATCTTATTCGTTCCATTATCAAATATAATACATCAGGCTAAAGCAACAAAACCAAGAAGAAAAATATGACGACTTAAATTTTGGATGTATCACATCAAAACCACGATAACAACTAGAGTAGGGCTTACCAATCTAACTACTTGGGTCTGACTAATGTAACGAAAAATATGCACCAGAGGAGGACTAGGCTAGTAATTCTAATTATAGTTTAGTTGCTTTGATAGGGTAGCCAAACCAAGTTACCACATGGAGATAGGTCTTCTGGTTTGTTTTATCATGTGAAATGAGCATGAACAGTTTTTCCCTGGTCAAGATCTGAAATGGGTAAGGACAAAGAAACAAAAAAAGTAAAAGAAATAACTTGTAGCCAATAGAAACCTATATGGGAAGGACAACAAAAGGCTTTATATAAGAATTAGAATTGTAGTTTAATCATTTTGAACTGCCTGTCATGCAAAGAAACTGAGGTTGTGCTCATGGACTTCTAAAATGAGGACAACCCAGAAGCATAATTTTAAACGGAAGAAAACAACATGAGATAGAACAATAAATTAGTACCTTTGGAAACAAAAGCATTTCAGATTTGATGCTTACTTGCTTTCCAGCACATGATTTCTTCTGCTTTTAGAATACCACGGTGCTAGGAGTCTCATTGACAACTCTAATCAAACATTTAGTGGGCAATCCATTAAATGTACACTAAGAACATAAAGATGTCACTACATGTTGATATTTCTAAACCTTGAAAACCAGATACCATCAAAATTCCTAAACTGGATTTAAAATAAAAAAAAAACACTAAATATAACGAGAAGGAATTATCTTGCTCTTACATCACCCTTACATTAAAATAGTTGATCCCAAAAACTCATGTTTCAGATGACATTCATGAACTCCTCAACATTCTTCCTTCCCAAAAGCACAACAGCAGCGCTGTGAACCTAACAGAATGAAAATCATGAGCATACAATCAACTGCACTTGTCTTCTTGTCTCCTACCCATGTGACAATTTCTCCTCGCTAACAAGTTCGATAATCCTCCATGAAGGGAACAACTAGCACATATAAGTAACACAAATCACTGAACCAAAATGACCCTAGTCACTTTATTTTACAAGCCTCTGCTTTTTAATTTTTAATTTTAGTTTTTGGATTAAATGAGTAGCTTCAAGAAGAGAGATTAGTCTCAATCAATTCTAGCAATCATGACAAGTCAATGATATGCGTACTACTTAGATAGGAGGCTAGGAGTACTAGTTTGTGTAATAATTAATCAAGGAAAAAAGATAATGCAGCAAGAAACAAAACTTAAATTACAAAGAAAGACAGTGACTTACAGGCATTGCTCTGTTTTCCTTTCTCCTTGATTCTTTAGTTTCACTAGACTACTGCACATCACTTAGCTCCTCATCACAGTCCTTGTACTCACTTGACTCCTCAGAATCAGAGTTACCAAATTCTGTGGGCCTTTCAATCCTTTTTGGGTGTGGTACGTCATTAGAGCTTCCTTCTCCACTCGGTCCAGCTCCATCATACTCATCTCGGCTTTGCTTGACTTTGTTACCTTCTGTTACCAATGTCGAATCAGAATCAGAATCAGTTGGGATGGGATCTTTTATGTCTTCCTTGTATAACAAGTGGAACCCGCATTTCTTCACCTCTTTGCTCCATTTGTCCCCATAATCAATTTCAAATCTAATGCCAATCTCACAGAATCCATTTGCATCATATTCCACCAATGATTTTGAAAATCTATCTCTGAGATATGTAGTAGAACAATAGGATAGCAAAATGTGATCCGATGCAATGGTAGTAATGTCCACTCCAGATTCTGGCATACGAATTTCGTTTCCATTGACTATAAGACTCCAGTTAATACCTTTATAAGGAGTAGCATTGGAACAAAACACAGCGCAAAGAGCAATTCCCATAAAGTCATTACATAAATGAGAATAATGTAGTTTTATATTTACTTGAGGCCCCATACTTTGATGGCTAAACCACTCCGGAATTTCACTTCCAGGGATAACAATGACCATGCAAGTATCAAATGGAAACAATCCCTGAAACATACAAAAACATGTTGTTTAGAAGTTAACGAGAGAGAGAGAGAGAGAGAGAGAGAGAGAGAGAGAGACCTGATTGTTCCTTTTTATAAATGCGATAAAATTGTCAAAGAAGCCTTGATTCTCAGACAATTTGAAGCAATTCTGAAGATCGAGTACTGCCACACGATTTTTTCTTAATAGATCTGGAATCATTTCCAGCGACTTACAATCTTTTGCACGCATTGTACAAATTTTGAATGGAAGCTTTGGCAATGATTTAAGACGTGTGCAATCTCTTACATCCATATCCCTTATTCCAGATAGTTGACCAATGCTTTCGGAAAGGCTAACAAAATCATTTTCACATAGATTCAACTCCTCCAATTCAGTTAGTTGACCGAGGCTTTCAGGAAGGCATTTTAAATTATTTTCACGTAGATCCAAATGAAACAATTGAGCTAGTTGACCGATGCTTTCAGGAAAGCATTTTAAATTATTTTCATGTAGATCCAAATGAAGCAATTGAGTTAGTTGACCAATGCTTTCAGGAAGGCATTTTAAATTATTTCCATTTAGATGCAACTTGTACAATTCAGTTAGTTGACCGATGCTTTTGGGAAGGCATTTTAAATTATTTTGACGTAGATCCAAACAAAGCAATTGAGATAGTTGACCGATGCTTTCGGGAAGGCATTTTAAATTATTTTCACGTAGATCCAAACGAACTAATTGAGATAGTTGACCGATGCTTTCGGGAAGGTAAGCAAACTTATTTCCATCTAGATATAAAATTTTTAGAGAGAATAAGCTACCAATATCATTGGGGATTGCCTTGAGATTACAGTCGCTTAGATTCAATTTGGTCAAAGAACACAAACCAAATAGAGGGTACAATCCCACGGGATCTGGACTTATCGGCTTTGAATAAAAAGGGATGAGCTCATACCATGATTTATTAGACGATGATAACCCCTTACATCCCTCCAAATATAGACTTTTAAGATTTTTCAAGAGACCAATGGAAGAAGACACGTGTCTTATAGCAGTTCCACTCACATCAAGTTCTTCTACACTTTCTGCATTCCCCAGAATCTCTGGCAGTCTCTCAAATTTTGAGCATCCGGAAATATCCACATCTTTAAGCAACTTCAAATTAAAAATGGTGCTGGGTACACACACTAGATTTTTGCAATCCCTTAAAATCAATGAAGCTAGGCCGGTCAAATACTCAATTGATGCAGGTAGTTTTGAAATAGCAATACCATCCAAGTAAAGCTTGCATAAACATTTCATCTTTCCCCCAAATTCTGGAATTTTTTTTACTTTTGCACATCTGGAAAGAATAAGAATCTCAAGGGACTCCATTTCAAACTTGCTTGGAAGACTTTTGAGGTTTTTGCAACCTTTTAAATTCAAAACTTTAAGCTTTTTATGTACTCCAATTGATGGATGCACCCCAAGTAAATCTATACAATCTTCAAGAACCAATTCCTCAAGATTTGGGACTTTGGTTAAATCAGGGGTTTCAATCAGTTTATGGGAGCTGTCCAAGTGGATGAATTTCAACTTCTCAAAAGGCTGTTAAAAGCCCACAAAAGGAAGTAAAACAATTAGCATCTACAAAACCATATAGCTTAATGAAACTTAAAAATAAAGTTGTATAAAAGTACTTAAATCACAATCTTACTTTTGTTCCTTTCCAAAGTCGTTCAATCTTGCTGTAGCGCATGCAAAGTTCAATGAGCTCATTTGATTGGAAACTTGTTGGCAATGATTTTAAAGGGCACCCACTCCAATCAAGATATCTTAAGCTATTAGGAAGATGTTTGAGATCATGTATAAGTTGAACACCACGAATTTTGAGCAATTTTAGATATTGCATCTTTGAAAAGCCTTCAAGATTCCAATCTACCTCCTTTGGTTCAAACAAATCTAGGACTATGCCTTGAACTGCCTTTGTTCCCTAATAATTAGAAGAAAAGAAGAAGAAGATTAGTATAAAATGCATGATTACTAGAACTATTATTTAAACTTGAACTTTGTTGTTCTTAAATAAAAATGTTAAATAATATAATAAGTTATATGCTTAGATTCTTTAAAAAAATCTCTTACCGTATTTTCTGTCAGCACACTGTTAATGTCTTTATACAACCACAATCTACTACGCTTTCCAGGATCTTGGAGGCACTCTTGACGAACTATGTCCCGACCCATTTCTTGTAGCAAATCATGCATCCACAAATAATTGTGATTCATCTTTAAGAGAGATTTCTCATAAAGAACACTTAATCCAATTATAGGGTAAAGCTCAAGATAACCAAGAATTTTTATGACACTATCTTGATCCATGTGATTAAAAAAACATGCAATATTTAGGAAAATGTTCTTCTCTAGAGCTTCTAGTCCATCAAAACTTATTTTAAGTACATCAAGAATATCTCTTTTAGGAAATTCCTTGAGCCTATCTAATTCACATTTCCATTCATCAATACTTCTATTAAACAAGAAGGAACCCAAAACCTCAATGGCTAAAGGAAGGCCCTTAGCATAAGATACAAAAGCTTGAGACAACTCTGCATAATATTCAGCAGGATGGTCTTTTTTAAAAGCTTTCAAACTAAAAAGTTGAAGAGCTTCATCATCATCCAATGCTTCAACCTCATATATTTCATTTACTGAATGTGTCACCAACAACTGCTTATCTCTCGTTGTTATGATAACTCTACTACCTGGACCAAACCAACCATGTTCCCCAGCTAACTTCTTCAAATGGCCTAACTTATTTACATCATCAAGAACGAGAAGAATCTTTTTGTGACGTAACCTATTCTTGATCATGAGAACTCCATTATCAACATCATGTATATTCACATCTCTTTCCATCAAAAGTTCATTCAAAATTTGTTTTTGTAACTGAAGTAAACCATCTTTTCCAGCTTTTTCATAAACTTCCCTAACGTCAACGATAAAACTACAAGCTTCAAATTGTTTGGAAACCATTCCATAAACAACTCTGGCAAGAGTTGTCTTACCCATTCCCCCCGTCCCCCAAATTCCAATAATGCGAATATCGTTCAACCCTATAGCTAAATGTGACTTCAATTCCTCCACTCGAGAATTTATTCCTACTAGTCCCTTGGTTTCTATTGGGAATGAACTCAAATTATATAATATCGCTTCCACAATTTCCTGTATTAATTTTGTCTCGGGCCTGCAAAGAAGAGGGAAAAATAAGTAATGAATCTGAACCTACCATGGCAGGATCTAAAATATAATTTTATTAGATATGTGGCGTTCAATTTAGTTGGTTAAAACTGAAATTTAGAGGAATAAATGTAATTGAATGCTTCAAGCCAAAATTGAAAGAACTACCCATATAGGTATATATTGTGTTACTAATTACTATATTTCATCTTAACAATACAATTATGGACCTTTCCTTGACTGCTTTCTTAATTCCCAAGATCCTGGCCTTCCAAATCAGAGTATTTAAAGGCGGTGGGGGAAGAAGAAGAAGAAACAACCTATCCATGAAAGAGATGGAAAACGAGTAGATGCAAAATATTCCGAAATGAGGAAACCATTGCTTCAAGTAATAAAAGTCTGTTGGCCCCGCGATATGTAAAGATTCATCACCGCCACAATGAATACATTTTTTACGGTGACATGTTTTCATTACTTTTCATGTGTTTTGTGGTGAAGTTTACTTTTGTTGCCTTTTCCTTTATATTGTCAATGTTTGCAAATAAGTTAGGTGAGAAAAAGAAACTTGTCTCCTTTGCTTTCTATAAATAGGTACCCACGTAAAGCTTGAAAAACAAGTTGAAGGAGTAGAAACAATTAAAAATAAGAACTTGATTGTAATCAAGTGGAAGTGTAAGAAAATAAAGAAGCAAAGAGTGAAGAGTTGTGTGGTGTGTGTAGCATAGGGTGTGAAATGTTTTGAGTATCAATAAAATCTCTTTATTTGAGATTCCTTTATGTATTTGCTTTAGTGACATTTGATTATATATTTTCCTTTTAAGTGAGATTTATTATTTTATCACAACTTTCGTAGTGAGATATCTCAACACGATATTGTAGGGCCAAACGCACGATTTTCATTTAGCCCAACAATTTTTGAGCATTAGGCCCCACAATATTTGAAAATTTGCGATATTAAAATCGCGAAAATTTAGCATTTTGAAACAGCATACCTGAGGTGCTTTTTTCAAATTGCCCAATTTTAACACAAAATCACATTACCACACACAACAATAGACACCTTATTACAATGTAAAATGCAAATATTTTGAAATAATATTTTTCTTTCGAAAAATAATATATTGTAGTCTGATTGGTAACTGACCTGTGTCCTAAAGTAGAAATTTAACCGAGGATATATAGTAAGCAATACCCAGGAGTAAGTTTTTTTCTTTTGTTGTAGGAACTACATATAGATATTTTGTAATGCAAGATTTACTTTTATAACAATGTGTTCACTTTAAACAAAGGTCATTTTGTGTTTTATTGAGTTAAATATTGTCTACGAGGCCCAATGATATGGGTTCTTCTAGAAGTTGTGATCCTAGTTAATAAAATACGCATACTATACGGTATATCTATTGTAAGGTCTAGCTACCTTAATTTTCAGACGTGGACTTTGACCAGAGAAGTTTGTAGTTAAACTTGTCTATCTTTTGTGAGACTAGCAAAATTTTTTTTATTTTTTATTTTATTTTAAAGATGATAAATTCAACAAATTTTTAATTCAAAAGCTTTCAAAAATCTCTGCTTATGTTGGTTTTAAAACCAAAAAAAAAAAAAAAAAATGCAAATTTTACAGTCTAAAAAATCTGCTTAAATTAAGGTCAAAGTCTTGAAACTTTCTTCAAACAAAGTAGGGTAAATCAGCCACATGAATTCGTAATTGCTATAGCTAAAGCAAGTAATCATTTCAAATTATTGAGAAAAAATACAAAATAAATACTGTAATAAAAAATTGTTAATGAAGCAAGCAGTTTGCTTAATCTTTTCAGGGCTCCACAAAGTCCTAGTGCATCTCAAACTATTGATGCATATAATATGTTCTATTTATATATACCAGTGTTATGCTATTGCAAAACTTCATTAAAAGTAATATGTAAATTATAACTATTTGACCAGCATCATTGAAATTAAACAATAAACAGTAAAAAATAATACAAGTTATGTTGTGGAAGCTGATCATGTAAGATTGGATTTTTATCAAATCAGAAATTAATGTCAATAAATGTTATGTCGGTGGTTGAATTAGTCAACCTTGTTAAGAGTTTCCTATTAATATTAGGAATTATAGCCGACTTTCTTATACCTCATACGGCAAACCTAAACCTATTGCTATATATATAGGTCTTTTGTTTAGGTTAAGGGTGCCACAATATATAATAATTAGAAAAGGGTTTTTCTCTAGGTTTATTCTTGGTGAGAGAGAGGTTAGGGTGTAATTGGGGTTTGGGTTCTTTGAGAGAGTCCTGGTACCACTATTGTAATCTCCCTATTTTCTTAGTGAAACTTTCTCCCTGTCGTCGCCGGTGGATGTAGGCATATTGCCGAACCACGTAAATTCTTGTGTTCTTTATTTGTGTGTTTGATCTCTTTCTCTCTTCTTTAATCTTGCGCAAACAGTTAATTTTCACAACAATTGGTATCAGAGCTATTGGTCGAAACAATGGCAATTAATGCTTCTATTGCGACGGTAGGCCTAGTTAAGTTCGACGGGACTGGTAACTTTGGGCTATGGCAAAGAAGGGTGAAGGATTTGTTAGTGCAGCAAGGTTTGGTGAAGGCTTTGTACGGGAAAACAAAGAAACTAGAGAAGATGACAGACGATGAATGGGAAGAACTAGACATGAAGGCGGTGAGTACAATTCGACTATTACTAGTAGACGAAGTCATGTACGATGTCATGGAGGAGAACTCAACTGCAGGGATTTGGTTGAATCTAGAGAAAAGATATATGTCTAAATCCCTCACGAACAAACTGCATCTAAAGCAAAAGTTGTATGGGCTTAAGATGACAGAGGGTGCGGACCTGAGGCAACACATCAATACCTTCAAACAAATCATTAGTGATATGTTACGAATTGATATAAAATTCAAGGATGAAGATAAGGTGATGATGCTCCTAACCCCCCTCCCGGCTTCCTACAAACACCTGGTGACGACCCTACTTTACGGAAAAGAAACTCTGGAATTAGAAGAAGTTTCAGGAGCCCTATTGGATCATTACCCAACGGGAAATATAAGGATTTAGCTGAGAGTTCTGGTGAAGGGCTAGTAGTAAAGGGTTATCAAGATCGTGGAAGGAAGACAAAGACAAGGATGACAAATCTACTAGGGGAAGATCTAAATCCAAGAGCAAGACACATCTTAAAGTGTTTCAAATGCCCTTGCCAAAAGAAGGGGCATATGAAAGCGAGAATGTCCAGAATGGAATAAGGGGAAGGAAGAGTCCTCTACATCTGTCAACGTAGTAGCAGACTCGGAATCTGATGGCGACATGCTTTCTGTTTCATCAAGCACTGACGGTTTGAACAATTCTTGGCTTCTAGATTCCGCATGTTCTTTTCACGTGACTCCCCACAGGAATTAGTTCGACACTTATAGGTCAATTAATTGTGGTTCTATTCGAATGGGTAATGATGCTACATGCACAATTATTGGAATGGGAACAATTAAAATTAAGATGTCTGATGGTGTGGTGAGAACATTAGAAGAGGTTAGACATATCCCAGATATGAGAAAGAATTTGATTTCATTAGGAACCCTAGACTCAAAAGGCTATAGCTATAAGTCTGAGAATGGGATAATAAAAGTTTCAAATGGTGCTATGGTTGTGATGACAGGTCAGAAAATAAGTAGCAATGTTTATAAATTGCTAGAAAATACCATTCTAGGTGAAGTTGCTACAGTAGCTGAGTCTGAGGATGATGATACACTCTTGTGGCATATGCGGCTAGGGCATATGAGTGAGCGTGGTATGAGGGAATTGTACAAAAGAAATCTGTTGACTGGGATTAAGTCATGCAAATTAGATTTCTGCAAATACTGTATTATGGGCAAGCAGTGTAGGGTGCGATTTAAAACTGCCACACATAAGACAAAGGGTATATTGGACTATGTGCATTCAGATATTTGGGGGCCAGTGAGAACTCCTTCGAAAGGTGGAGCTCAATATTTTATGAGCTTCATTGATGATTATTCCAGAAAAGCTTGGGTTTATTTCTTGAAGAACAAGTCCGAGGCTTTTGCTAAATTTAAGATTTGGAAAGCAGAAGTGGAAATGCAGACTGGAAGGAAGATAAAGTGTCTTAGGACTGATAATGGCACTGAGTACAGGAATGGTGATTTCTTGAAGTTTTGCAAAGAGCATGGTATTAAGAGACACTTCACAGTACGGAAAACTCCTTAACAAAATGGGGTGGCTGAGAGACTTAACAGGACTATCACAGAAACAGCTAGATGTTTAAGGTTGAATGCTGAGCTTCCTAAAATTTTTTGGGCGGAAGCAGTGGATATGGCTTGTTATATCATCAATCGATCACCTAGAGTTGCACTTGATGGGAAAGTCGCTAAAGAAGTATGGACAGGACAAGAAGTTGATTACTCTTTCATGAGAATATTCGGGTGTTCCGCATATGTTCATATCTCAGGTGAAGATAGGTCAAAACTCGATCCAAAATCAAAGAAGTGCATCTTTCTTGGTTTTAAGAAAGGGGTAAAAGGGTACAAGCTTTGGGATCCAGTTGCGCAAAAGGTGGTGATCAGTAGGGATGTAGTGTTTGATGAGAAGTCAATGACAAAAGCATTCAAGGAAGAGAAGTCTCAAGCAGCAGAAAGCAGTAATAACATTGGTAGATCAACGGTGCAGGTGGAGCTTGATGAATTGGAGTCTCAGTCAGATGAAGAACCTCACAGTAATGATCAAGAACAGGATAGCACCAGGTCAGATAGGCCTAAACGCAACAAAAGACCACCGGTTAGGTATGGTTTCGAGGATCTTGTCTCTTATGCTTTACTTACCAGTAGCAAGGATCCTTCTACATTTCAGGAAGCAATTGAAAGCTCTGAAAAGGATAAGTGGATGGAAGCTATGGTGGAGGAGAATGAGTCTTTGAGCAAGAACAAAACTTGGGAGTTAACGGAACTTCCAAAAGGAAAGAAACCTATAGGTTGCAAGTGGGTGTTCAAGAAGAAGGAAATAGTATCAGAAAAAGAAAGGGAAAGATTCAAGGCACGATTGGTAGCAAAAGGATATTCACAGAGACATGGGATTGACTACGATGAGGTATTTTCACCTATAGTCAGGCATACATCTATTAGAGCGGTATTGGCTTTGGTAGCAGATCAGGATCTGGAATTGGAACAACTAGATGTGAAGACAGCTTTCCTTCATGGGAATTTGGAGGAAGAGATTTTCATGGTACAACCAGAGGGGTTCAAGCAACTTGGTACAGAGAATCTTGTCTGCAGATTGAAGAAGTCACTTTATGGGCTCAAGCAGTCTCCTAGACAGTGGTATAAAAGGTTTGATTCATATATGATCCAGATTGGTTATACCCGTTGTGAATATGATTGCTGCGTATATGTTCGTATACTTGAAGATGGTTCTTATATTTTTCTGCTACTGTATGTGGATGATATGTTAATTGCTGCTAAGAGCATGTGTGAGGTTAACAGGTTAAAATCTTTGCTACACAAAGAGTTTGAAATGAAAGACCTGGGTGCTGCTAAGAAAATTCTGGGTATGGAGATTCGCAGAGACAGAGGGGCAAGAAAGCTGTGGTTGTCTCAGAAAAACTACATCAAGAAGGTGCTTGAAAAATTTAGCATGTTGGATGCTAAGCCTGTGAGCACACCATTGGCGAATTACTTCAGATTATCTGGTAGTCAGTGTCCAAAGAGTGAGGAAGAAATTGAAAATATGTCAAAGGTTCCATATGCTAGTGCAGTGGGGTGCTTAATGTATGCAATGGTTTGCACCAGGCCGGATTTAGCTCATGCAGTGAGTATTGTTAGCAGGTACATGGCGAACCCAGGGAGAGAGCACTGGAATGCAGTGAAGTGGATTTTCAGATACTTGAAAGGCACTGCGGAACATGAGATTTTATTTTCAAGACAGCCAGGGACTAATTCAGTTGTAGGATATGTGGATGCAGACTACGCAGGTGAGGTGGATGACATGAGGTCTACTACAGGTTATGTGTTTACATGATCAGGAGGACCTATTTGTTGGAAATCTATATTACAATCCATAGTAGCCATGTCCACTACAGAAGCTAAATATATGGCTGTAGCTGAAGCTGCAAAGGAAGCATTATGGTTAAAGGGGCTAGTCAAAGAGCTTGGTTTGAATCAAGGCGGAGTTCAGATGCATTGTGACAGTCAGAGTGCCATTTACTTGGCAAAGAATCAAGCTTATCATGCCAGGACGAAACACATCAATGTTAGGTTCCACAAGATAAGAGAGTTGATTGTTACAGGAGATATTGTTCTGGAGAAAGTGCACACTTCAAAGAATGCAACTGATATGTTGACGAAGCCGGTTACCACAGCCAAGTTCAAGCATTGCTTGGACTTGGTCAATGTTAGCAGCTTATGATAGCCCTTTGGGGCTACGGTGGCGGCGATGGAGGAGAAGTTCGTAAGGCTTGACCAATTCAAGCCAAGGTGGAGATTTGTTATGTCAGTGGTTGAATTAGTCAACCTTGTTAAGAGTTTCCTATTAATATTAGGAATTATAGCCGACTTTCTTATACCTCATACGGCAAACCTAAACCTATTGCTATATATATAGGTCTTTTGTTTAGGTTAAGGGTGCCACAATATAGAATAATTAGAGAAGGGTTTTTCTCTAGGTTTATTCTTGGTGAGAGAGAGGTTAGGGTGTAATTGGGGTTTGGGTTCTTTGAGAGAGTCCTGGTACCACTATTGTAATCTCCCTATTTTCTTAGTGAAACTTTCTCCCTGTCGTCGCCGGTGGATGTAGGCATATTGCCGAACCACGTAAATTCTTGTGTTCTTTATTTGTGTGTTTGATCTCTTTCTCTCTTCTTTAATCTTGCGCAAACAGTTAATTTTCACAACAATAAATAATGATTTTTAATGATTAAAATCGTACTTTAAACTTTTTAGAATTTTGATAATAAAGTCAAAATTGAAAGAAGTACCATGAATGTAGCTGATTATCCAAAAAAAAAACCATGAATGTAGCTGATTATCCAAAAAAAAAACCATGAATGTAGCTTTGCTTAAGATAATAATGTAGCTTTAAAAAAGAAAAAAAAAGCTATATTTTGAATATTTAAAAGAAAGAAATATGTCAAATTGGATTACCTATCTTGTAAATGCCACCCTTTAAGATTGGCTACTTCTCTCAAAGCAATTCTCCATGTTTGCACCTTCTCTATGTTGTCTTTGAAATGTTCTTCATGTTTAGCAAAGGCTTGAGCAAAAGTTCTTGTTTGTTTCTGTTACCCAAATATCAACCTAAGAGGGGGGGTGATTTAGGTTGAGGCAAACTTTTTCTATATAAATGCGGAATTATAAAATTATTTTCAATTAGCAAAAATTGATTAAACAAATTTAAGAACACAATTCAATTGCAATATAGATATGATAGAAAATCAAACACAAACATATATAAGCAATTGAATAAGTAAGAGATAGAGATAGAGAAAATCAAACACAGTGATTGTTATCGAGGTTCGGCTTCCCCGCCTACGTCCCCGCCTCAAGAACACTTCTCGAGGATTCCCAAATTCACTAATTTGACAATCTTCTTTCGGGTGAAGATCAAAACCGTTACAAATCTTCCTTTACACGGTGAAGAGTAACCACCGAGTGAAAAATCCTTTTCACTCTTAGGATTTATACCAAGACCCACAAATCTTCCTTACAAGGTGAAGAGTAACCACCCAGTGAAAAATCCTTTTCACTACTTAGGATTTATACCAAAACCCTAACAAAAACACTCAATGGTTTCAACAAAGTATTTGTTGTACAAGATAAGGCTCTCTCAAAGAGTAATTGTACACAATATGCTCACTCTAATAGTATATCAAGGATTTGATCAATATGGCTCAAAAAGTGTTTAGAGAAATTTTCAATCAAGGATTTTGAATGATATGAAAATATAAGCTTGAGAAGGATGGATTGATGTATAAGATGTTATCTTTTCTATCTTTGATTTCTCTTGTATGCTTGATGTTTAGAAATAGAAGAAAGGGTAGTTTTATAGCCATCATGTTGTCTTGCATTCTTCTTGATTTTCAATCAATCAATTTGTTTGAAAATTTTTGTTCTTTCATGATTCTAATAATTTTAAATGATAAACTTCAGAAGATTGTTTTAACTTTGAAAATGGTCTTTTGAAAAATTTGATGATTTTTAAAATAAACAATGTTGCCATTAATTCATTACTTTTCTGACCAAACTTTGCTGCAAGTCTTTGGCAGAGCTTGTCTCCAACGGACACATACTTAATTTCAATCAATCAAATTGTTTTTATTGACTTTGAAATCTTTTGAAAAATTTTCTGCTTTTTGTCAAAATTTCAACCAAAGATCAATTGCTAAGCTAATTTGTATGACTTTGAAATTCATGGGTTATTATCCCATGTTATTCATGAATTAATTCAACCATAGTTGTCAATCATTTGAATAAGCTCTTACAATTCTTAATGTTGGCTACTTAAGAAAAAAAATTTTTCAATTGATTTCATCACATGGTTGTCTTAAATATTCAAAAATTTCAACCAATCAATTGACTTTGTCAATTTTTGAAAACAATTTTCTGTTTCAAGAAGATTTTTCAACCGTAGAGATTTCTTTGTGTTCTTCACATTATCTTTAAATTTCAACCAATCAATTAAATTGACTTTGTCAATTTTTGAAAACAATTTTCTGTTTCAAGAGATTTTTCAATTGATTTATTTTGTTGTTCTTATATTAAATTTCAAAAATTCAACCAATCAAGTTTGTCTTTTTGAAAACTTTAAAAGATTTTTCAATTGATATGAGTTGTCTTACATGGTTGTTTAAATATCAAAAATTCAACCATTAAGTTTGTCTTTGTCAAATTTTAAGAGATTTTTCAATTGAAGTTGGTTTTAAAGTTGAGCCTTAAAGATCAAATCTTAATAAACTTTACAAAACCTAACTCTTACTTCTCATATGTCTCGGATCATTGTCTTTGAGCTTGATTTCTTTGTCTTGAGTCTTGATGACTTTGATCTTCAATGAATTTGCAACTTATCAACTTTGCATTTGCTTGATATTTGAATTGGCCATCTTGGTCCAATTAAATCAATAGTCAAAATTAAGCTTTAAAACATAAATCATTAGTTCATATGAAAATATCATTAATGAACAACTTAAAATCATGGTTATCATCAAAACTACATGAATGTCCTTGGATTAATTAGCCAATTAATAATTATTGAAACCTTGAGGCTAACAGAAGAAAACGATTTGATGTGGGATTTTTTATTTCAAGGAGGGATTGTTTTTCCTCATCTCTAAAGGTGTTAATTCCCCTATATTTCAAAGTAGCATATAGATGATCAGTAAAACTATTGCGAGTATCCTCACCTCTAAAACTAAGAAATACATCGTATTTCCATGGTGGTGTTGATGAAGATGAGGCTTTTTGAGTGCTCATGGAAGCCATTGGAAATATATTGGCAAATTTCTTGAGCTACAATAAAGATAAAAACGTAAATTCAATTAAAATTGAAGAAAAAAACTAAAAGGAAAACGATTAGGGAAGAAGAAAACGATTTGATGTGGGATTTTTTATTTCAAGGAGGGATTGAAAGTAGAGATATAAAAGAGATGGATGGGTGTGAAAAGTGAAAACTTACAGATTTGGGAAATGAAATTGCAATAGTGATTGTAAAGCTCAAAAACCCCTTGAAACAACGCCGGATTCAGTTGCTACTATATAATTGCTTGTTTTCAGTTAAGTCAACAACTTTTGTTTTTTGTTTTCATCAAAGTAGGTGTGCAAGTGGCCCTTTGCTTCTAGGAAGCGTCCTCGCAAAATGACAACTTAAAATTATTTAATGATTTCATTATTTTAAGCATCATTCCATTCCTCTTGATCCTACAGGATAAACCCTTCACCAATACATGCACTCTTTATTTAATCTCACATTGACCAATCACAACGAAAAGAACAAAAATTATATTAGACTTACAACTATTCGCTAACAGGCCATAAATAAATAAAACTCTTCACAACGTCTCTTTTTCTTTAACGCTATGTGCAAGTCATTGATTCCCCCACTTTCTTTAATGCATCCCTTCTTCTATTTTTCTACCCAGAAAAAGAGGCTTTGAGTAATTTTGTGGTGACCTGCTACAAAGTTTTTCTTAAATAGTTTTATTTATTTTTTATTTTTATAAAATTTTGTACCTTTGTTTTTGTTAGTAAGATGTTTCCTCCCTCCCTAGTCTCTTCCTTTGGACAATTGAGTAGGTATTATTACATTAGCAATGCACAATTTTCTTTTATCTTTTGGTCCTGTAACACAATATTTTTCACAAAATTATTTTATTTTATTTTTTTTATAACTATTAATATGGTCTGATGTAATTAAAATAATATCACTTTCATTTAAGTTTGTTAATAACAAAACTTTTATTATGCATTGATCACACTAAATAATGTCAAACAGTTGAGAAAAAAGTAATAAAAAAATGTTGTGTACTTAAACATTAGACTTATACTTATTGATTGTTATTTTGTGTTATGGTATCTTGCTCGTGCATATAAAAGTCTCTTTAAACAACGCGGCTTCAGTTCCTACTATGTAATTGGTTGTTTAAAGGGGTGAGCTGAGCATTCACATCCTTCTTCTATGCATCTTCCAGGGCCAGCCAGTCAAAAGGAGAACTTGAATATATAAGGAAAACAAAAACAAAAAGAAATAAAACAAAGGGACTGTAGATGCCCACTTTTTGCCAAAACTATGGCAGACTAAAAGGAGCCCACAAGAGCCATCTGCAGTAAGCCCAAAGGAAGGCAAGTGACATGATTTGGGGAAAGCCCAAAGCATAACAGCCCACGATGGGCCCAGGAGGCACTGTGTTATTTCAAGAGAAACCAGTCTGCTATAAGGCCCGAGAGTTATTGGGAGCAATCTGCCATAAGTCCCCAATAATGAGCCCAGCCCACGGAGAAGCCAAGGGAGCAAAGAGTAATTTCAGATGGAGCCCATTACTACACCCCTTAAAAGGGTGGAACACTCCAGAAGAATAAAAAAGCAAGCCCTCTGAATTGAAGAAAATCACTGTTCACCATCTCCTCGGGACGGCAGACTCACACCTGATGCCAATGACCGTTGCCAAGACTTTTCTGCACGGCAGATGAGGGAGATGAGCAACGGCAGACTCGCGAGAAGGGCAAAGTCTCAGCCAAAGGTAAAAAGATAACCTGAGGAGAACGTGAATGAGGATAGCTGCCATCCCTGCCACCCCTCTTGCACGGCAGACGAGAAACAAGCAGCAGAATCACAAAATTGGAAAGAACACAACCAAAGACAAAAGGGAACCTGAAGACAATATGAGGAGAGTAAACACAGACTAGCCTACGATGGTTCTTACCCCCTCTGCACGGCAGACAAGGGTCAAGCAACGGCGGATTCACGAAAAAGGAAGGAGCTCAACGAGAGACAAAAGATGCTTCGATGAGAACATGAACAAAGGTAATGCAGTCACCAAAGCCCAAACCTATGGTGACTGCTAGTAAGATTTCATTAAAAGACTAAGGGGGATTTGGTTTGGAGGTAGGGGGGTTATTTCCTAAAAGGGTATTGAAGTCTGCGACACAAGTGTGTCATACCCGTTGGGGGGTATGAGCACAAGTGACCAGCAAACCTCAAGTACCTTAATGAAAACACGTGCAGACAAAGCTTTTACCATGGAGCCAACTTCTTTCACTAATTTGGTCTGCGGCGATATTTTATCTTATCAGGAAACGTTGTCAGCTTAACCCCAATGAGGAGGCCCATTATCCAAAAGTTAAAGAAGTGGCCAGGTCAAAACCATGAACTCCATGGATCACAGCAGACCACTATAAAAGAAGGAAATGCAGTAATGTCAATCCAACCTCTCCAGCCCAGAAACAACTTTTAGCCTCCAGTAAAAAGTCAAGAACCCAAGTCAAAAGGACAAGAAGAAGAAAAAGATCAATACCCATACCAAAAACACTCCCTGCTAAACTCCACAAAACATCCAATCAACTCCATTCCATGACACGTGTTTTCAAGGGATAATCCTCCCCCATCACTGCATCAAAATCTTCCTTAGTCTTTTCAGTTTATTAGAGTTCATATTTATGTTGTTTTGGGGTGCTCACATTTGCTGTCTGCAGTAGTTATTTTGTTTGACAGGAAAGTGTCTGCAATAGTTACTTTGTTGACAAGAGGGCTTTCACAGCAGATCCATACTTCTCTTCCACAAAAGCCCAGCATAGCAGCAGATCAGGAGGGAGTGCACCATCAGCCATCAGGCAAGCTCAAAGGCCTGGTTTGGAGTTTTGGGCTCAACAACCCGTTAATACAAGCTCGGCCCATCCTCGACCAATCATAAGGTGACACATGGCGCCTTAGTGAATTTTGAGCATTTACATTTTGGCGACTCCACTGGGGAGTTGAGCAGCACTTCAGCAAACCAGATCTGCAGTAATGCCACCAAGGTCCAGAAGGCAAAACTCAGTTGTGAACTCACATCCTGACACAGAATCAAACGCGCATAATCAAGCTGTAGGCGGAAGCACAGCAGAACAACGGAGGAAACATGGAAGGAGGCGGTATCCCAGAGGGTAATCCAGGAGGAGGCAACCCAGGAGGACAACTACCTTTAACCTTAATATATGAGTTGATTCAGGGTCTACAGCAGAATCAAGAAGAACTAGCTGAGTCCATAAGGCAGTTGAAGGAATCCAGCAATAACAGAGAAGCACATGGAGGCAACGGAAGGAATCATGAAGAAAGAGACCACCATGATGAAAGAGATTCCAACAACAAAAATGACGCACCATTTGTTACTATGTCAGACGTGGCAGACCTCCTCAAACAAGAAAGGGAACGACCACCGAAGGAGCCTAGGCATTTTGTGAGAAAGCCCCCCTATCCTAAGGAGTTACTGAAGGAACCTTACCCGGAAAAATATGATACTCCGAATTTCTCTCTCTTTGACGGCCGGAAAGGGTAGTGCAGTAGAGCATATTAGCAAGTTTCTTGACTCCATGGGCCCGTTCGCGGGAAATGGGGGACTCTGTCTGCGGGAGTTCTCAAAGTCTCTCGTTGACAGAGCATACACCTGGTATGCCATGCTGCCTGAAGGGTCTATTAGAAGATTGGGAAGACATGGTGGAAAGTTTCTGTAGTAAGTACTTCCACGTGGAGGAAAAGATTACTTTGCTCAACTTGCACAGCACGAAGCAGCTACCCGGCGAGGATCTTTTGAAGTATATTCATCGTTTCCGCGATATCTCTTTGGATTGCCACGTGAAGTATGAAGAAAGCGAGTTAGTCGAAGTATGCATAGACAACATGCTCCCTGAATTCAGAGCCCACCTCGAGAACTTAGACATCTCACAATTTGCACCATTGCTCCAGAAGGCTAGGAAGACAGCCTTGTCAGTTAAGCCTCATTCCGAAAAGGCTAGAGAAAAGAAGAGCCAGCACCAAGCACTCACTGTGTCGACTACAACCGCACCAAGCGGAAACAAGAGGAAAAGGCCTATAGAGAAGGTTTTCGAGGAGCCACCCCCCTTGCCCTTCACGGTAGAAGAAATGATGGTGATCTTCAACAAGTGGGTGAAAGATGAAGTTATCAAGCTGCCGCAGATTAACAAGCCTCCCACCGAGGAAGAAAAGAGAGATCCCAAGTTCTGCCGTTATCACAGATATGTTCACCATCCAACCGCAGACTGCCGATCACTTCGATGGGAACTTAATCGAAAAATTCAAGATGGTACCTTACAACTCTCTCCGGAGCAGCAGAGGGTGCACAAGAATCCTTTTCCGAATCACAGGAAAGACCAAGGCAAAGCAGTTGTATCTGTGGTGATACGAGGCAGCACCAGTGATATGGAAGTAGATGAGTCTGCCGTAGCTGACACCACTCTAACACCAGCAGCTGTAAGAACCTTACAGAAAAGCCCAAAGTTCAAATCTTTGTTTAATCAATTGGGGTTGGGACCAGAAGCCAGGAACGCTGCTACAGAGGCCATTATCGCAATAGCAGCAGACTCAGGAGCAACCTGTTTTACCGCAGGAGCTCATGCTACTCGCGCCTTCTTAGAAACCACCAATGCAGTAACCTTTACGGATGAGGACATGGAAGTCCAATATCCAGACCACCGCCGACCCCTTTATGTGTCTGCTGTGATCAAAGATGTACAAGTTAGGAGAGCTTTGGTGGACACAGGCTCTTGTTTGAATCTTATTCCATTGAGCACTCTTAAAGCAGCCAACATTCCACAACATAAGATCCAAGGTGCTCCTATTGAAGTAACAGGTTTTGGAGGAGCAGCAGAATACACTATGGGGCATATACAGTTAGTCTTAAGAGTTGGGCCCATTGTGGCTCTTACACGATTCCATGTCGTGAATTCAGAAGTCCCATATCACGTGCTGCTTGGCAGACCATGGTTGCATAAGCATAAGCTGATTTCATCCACATATCACCAGTGTATCAAAGGAAGGCTCAATGGGAAGCCAATCCGTATAGCAGCAAATCCCTCACCATTTGATCAAACTGAAGCACATTTCATTGAAGCAGCTCTGTATGACGAGCTGTCTACTGAAGAACCATCAATCATCAAGCCATCTGGAACACCCCTGCCAGACTGGGAAGACATAAGAAATGACCCAGATGTTGATCTGCGAGAAGTCCTAGAGCGAAAGAAAAAGAGGAAGGAACGTATGGCAGAAGATGAAAATGCACCACGATGCATACGCGTCCAAATGCCTGATGGACGCATAGTCTACCGTTTGTGAAGGTGCGTGGGACCTGATTGCCCACGGCAAGAGGGTCCCATACCAGAAGAGGGTGATCTGCGGCCCTCATGTTATTTGATACAGAAAGAAATTGAAGGTTACGAGAGATTGGCAGTGGAGAAGGAAGAAGCAAAATTAGAGAAGTCTGCGGCAGAGAATTCGAAGATAACTCCCAAGGAAGACCTGAAGGTAATCAACCTGAGTCATGATCCTGGTATTGATAAACCTGTTTCAATTAGCACCTCGCTGTCTGCTGTAGAGAGGGCCTGTCTTATTAATCTGTTGAAGGAGTACCAAGACGTGTTTGCATGGAAATACGACGAAATGCCGGGTATAGATCCGGGACTTGTGGCTCATTCCTTAAATGTAGAACCTGGTACTAAGCCTGTTGTACAGCCTGCAAGAACCTTCCATACTGAAGTGGAAGCTCAAATCACCCAAGAAGTGAAGAAATTGCTCGCCGCCGGTTTCATCAAGCCAATCCAACATCCACGGTGGCTGTCAAATATAGTTCCAGTAAAAAAGAAAAACGAGCAGATCAGGTGCTGTGTAGACTTCCGTGACCTCAATAAGGCATGCCTAAAAGATGAATTTCCTTTACCGAACGTGGACTTGTTGATTGATTCTGCTGCAGGCAGCGCCATGTTCTCCTTCATGGACGGATTCAGCGGTTACAATCAGATTCGAATGTCACCAAGGGATGCTGAAAAAACTGCCTTTCGCACACCCATTGGCAACTTCTATTATACTGTCATGCCATTTGGCCTCAAGAACGCCGGTGCTACTTATCAAAGAACAATGACGGCCATGTTTCATGACATGATCCACCGAGAAATTGAAGACTATGTTGACGACATTGTGGTAAAGTCTAAGAGAAGAGAAGATCACGTTGAAGTCTTGAGAAAAGTTTTTGAAAGGTGCCGTCTATACAAACTTAAGATGAATCCTCTCAAGTGTGCCTTTGGAGTGTCTGCGGGGAAGTTTCTGGGTTTCTTGGTGCATAACCGTGGGATTGATGTGGACCCAGCAAAGGCTTCTGCCATAGCCACAATGAAGCCACCAACTTCTCACAAAGAATTAAAGAGTTTCTTAGGGAGGTTATCCTACATCAGAAGGTTTATACCAGGTTTGGCAGCAGTAACTTCAACCTTTTCACACCTCTTGAAAAAAGGAGTCTCTTTCAATTGGTCTGCGGAGTGTCAAGAAGCTTTTGAAAGAATTCAAGCAATTATGACCAAGCTCCCCACGGTGTGTGCTCCAACTGCCGGAAAACCCCTCCGGCTCTACCTAGCTTCCAACAGCCAAGCAATAGGAGCACTAGTGGCGCAAGAAGATGATGATGGCATTGAGCAGCCCGTGTATTATGTTAGCCGCGGATTGAAGGATACTGAAACACGCTACTCAGTGGCAGAACGAGCATGTTTGGCCCTTGTGTATGCCTCTCAGCGTCTGAGGCATTACTTCTTGGCCCACAAAATTCAGTTAATGACCAAGTCTCACCCGATAAGAAGTCTGTTGCAACGACCAGTTCTCTCAGGCAGGCTTGCCCAGTGGCTATTACAGTTATCACAATATGAGATATCTACTGAAACTCCAACAGCAATTAAGAGCCAGGCTATCGCAGACCTCTTGGCTCAATTCCCTGGAGAAGATAGTTCAACAATTTCACAAGAGGTTCCTGGGGAAGTTGGGGGAGCACTGCTGGTCGGAATGGCAGATTCAATATGGACCTTGAACTTCGATGGTTCTTCCACATCTGTGTCAAGCGGAGCTGGTGTTGTACTCACTAGAGAAGACGGCGAAACCATTGCTAAGTCCTTCAAGCTGGATTTTCCTTGTTCCAACAATGCCTCAGAGTACGAAGCTTACATCACAGGGCTAGCCATAGCACACGGAATGGGGATAAAGCACTTAAGGGTGATTGGTGACTCAAATCTCATAATCTGCCAAGCTAAAGGGGAATTTTCATTGAAGGAGCCTTCTCTGGCACCCTATCGTACACTTGCTCAGAGGTTAGAGGAAAAGTTTTCCACCTTTGAAGTTACACATGCCTTGAGGAGTGAGAACCGTTATGCAGATGCACTGGCAGCTTTAGGATCACAAGTGGCGTTTGAGGGACCAACGGCAGATGTCACAATCAATAAAAGAAGCATCCCTATCACTGATCTACTAAGAGAGGAATACGAGCAACAGGACCCTGACAAAGAAGATTGGAGAACCCCTCTGAAGAGCAAGCTTATGTCTCCAAAGGATGTGGCAGACCTAAAAGCGTTGAAGGATTTCGTACTAATCTCTGGAGACCTCTATCGCAGACTACCTGGAGGGATTCTAGCAAGGTATGTAAGTCTCCAAGAAGGGACAAAGAAGTTACAGGAAGTCCATGAAAAGTCATGCGAGTTAGAGGGAGGGGTAAGCCTCATCGCAGACTCCAACGCTTGGGTTATTTTTGGCCATATATGAGCAAGGAAGCAGCGGACTTGCAGAGGCGTTGCCCAACCTACCAACACCAACATGAGAATGAGCAAGTGTGTGCTACCTTTCTTTCAAGTGATTGGCAAACTCCTTTCCTGGAATATTTCATAGAGGGTATCCTACCGCAGACCGGTAAAGAAGCAGCCCGTATCAAAAAGTTGTCCACCAGATATTTTGTGGAAAGTGGTATCCTATTCCGAAAGGGATTCCATGGAGATCCTTTGAGGTGTCTAAGTCTGTCAGAATCTCAAACAGTAATGAAAGAGGCTCATTCAGGAGAATGTGGAGAACATCAGGGAAAGAAAAGGTTGTATCAATTGCTGCTAACACTTGGCTATTATTGGCCAACGATGAAGAGGGATACGGCAGACTTCGTCAAAGCATGCCATACCTGCCAAATGCAAGCCAATCTGATCCATACACACCCCACCAATCTGTAGAATATGGCCACACCATGGCCTTTCCACACTTGGGGGCTGGACCTCATCGGTCCTATTAATCCGCCATCCGGTCGATATATTTGGATATTGGCAGCCACGGAGTATTTTACAAAGTGGGTTGAGGCCATCCCACTTCGTAAGGCCACCGGAGCAGCCGTGGCCAATTTTATCCGGGAGCATATCATCACAAGATTTGGCATTCCCCACAAGATCATCAGCGATAATGGTACTCCTTTTGTTAACAAAGATGTTCGAGAAGTGTTGGAGCACTACCGGATCAAGCACCGACGGTCTACACCCTACTACCCTCAAGGCAATGGGCAAGCAGAGGCTACCAATCGCATGTTGCTGCGAATTCTGAGTAAGATTGTTTTTGATTATGGTAAAGGTTGGAATTCCCACTTGGCAGACGTATTGTGGGCTTACCGCGGATCACCAAAGACAGCCACAGGTTTCACTCCATTTTCACTTGTATATAGGACTGATGTTATTTCACCACCTGAATTGCTTGTACCAAGTCCACGGATTTTACAAGGAACGGAACTAGAAGCTGATATTGAAATGTGTGCGGAAGCCAGAGTAGCAGATCTGGAAAGCCTAGATGAATCAAGGGAGTTAGCCTTAGCTCGCAATCTGCGGTACCATCAAAAGCTGGCAAACGCTTACGGGAAGACAGTACACACCAAAATATTTTCCCAAGGTCAAATGGTCTTGAAGACGGCAGACCACGTGAGAAGAGGTCTGCCATCACCATCCAAGTTTACACCAAATTGGGAGAGGCCTTACGTGTCCGCGAAGCACATGACAGCGGATACTATAGGCTATCTAAAGCGGATGGAACCATCTTGGCAGACCCAATCAATGGGAAATGGTTGAAGGAATACTACTCATAGACGTATCAGTGCTAGTAAGTCTTTTGTGCCTTTTGCGTTAGCACAAATCAATCTACCATATTATCCTTTTGTGCCTTTTGCCTTAGCACAAACTAATCTACCATATTATCCTTTTGTGCCTTTTGCCTTAGCACAGATCAGGCTACAATATTGTTATTATTAAGCATCTTTGTGTGTCTTTTGCCTTAGAACAAATCAAACTACTGTGTGTTGCTTTTCAAAAAAAAAGTGGAATGATGATCACCATTTATGCTTTAATATAATTATTTTGTTTCACTCCACAAAATATTACAAAAAAAAAACAACAAGAGAATATATGTAAACAATAAGTATTTTACAACTAACGGCACGAGCATTTTAAACAAAGCATATATATGTATTAGATTAATACCATCAAAAGTCAAAGTTACACACTGTCAAAAGTAATAACAACACACAAAGTTTGAGATACTTAGACCAACATGGTCGTGACAAAAGCTCACAAGCATTCTAAGTTCAATCAAATAAGCCGTCAATCGGCGATGCAACTTCAACAACCTCGGGGGATGCTGCAGCAGCAGACATCAACTCCCCTTGATAAGAAACCAAAACAGCAAGAGTACTCTGCAAAGAGGAAATTTGTTCTTGCACAATCTTCATCTCACTGGCAATCGCTTCGCTAAAGAACTCGCGGGCTACCTTCCGCAGATGCTCAAGCATGAAGTCAAGATCAAAGCCGACGGCTATAAGATCTTGCACTACACTCCTCCATGACAAAATCTTGGGCTCACTCAAAGTCTTGAAACTGGTCCTCCTCATATCAGCTAAAACACTGCCCAACAGAGAAAGCATTGGTCCGCCAAACCCGGCACTAAACTTGAAATGGGTAGTGAAGTCTCCAAACTTTGCAGTCAACCCCTGCAAAAGAGGCACAGCATCTTGATACACCCAAAAGTTGCCATAAGCAACCAATGGGCCTTCGAATTTCCAGAAGTGCCAATCAGGATAAGGATTGGGGGCTCTCTCCTCAAATCTTGCAAAAAACGCAGCAACCCTCCCAGGGGTAATCACCTCTACTGCAGACTGTGTCTGAGAGGAATTGGCAGCCGCAGACACTACATGAGCAACGCTCTCCTTTTCCACAGGAACAGGTGCCTCAACATCTGACCAAAACAAAAAAAAAAATGTAAAGAACAGAGGTGATAAGCATAAAAAAAAAAAAATAGCTTATTTTCCTTCACCAAAGAGATATTACCTTCTGGGACTACATCTACACCACGAACCTCTGTGTCTGCCATACCACCATCATCAGCATCTTGAATTGGAGTCCCTTCAAGAGCAGGGACTTGGCCACCAATGAAAATCCCTGAAGAAGGACGATCACTAACCACCATAGGGGAGCTCTCCTCCCTAAAGATCCTCTCAAAACGAGGAGCAACTCCAAACAACGAAATCCCCTCCATGACTGAAGCCATCCTAGCAAAAGGAGGATTCGAATGAAACTCAATCGGATCAATGGTACGGGGCTCATCACGCTGGTCGGCAAATGGAATAATTTGAAGTGGTTGAGGCTTATCCGAGACCGTCTCCTCTGAATCAACAGAATCAATGTCTTGATCATGATCATCCTTAGCAGCAGACCCTACAATGATAACTATGTTAAAGTTTGCAACAACAGGAATAATTTCATGTACTATACTAACACGGGTTCCGTCTGCCATACCTACAAGGGTCTCGTCTGCCATAACTGGGGCAATTTCATGTGCTTCGTCAACACGAACCACATCTGCCATGCTGACAGGAATTTCACCAGGAACTTCTTCTGCCATAATCGAAGTAGTCGATTGAACGGCCTCATCTGCCATGACAAGAACGGCCTCATCTGACACAGTGACCCCCAAAGCTTCGTCTGCCATGGCGTCATCAGAATCACTCCAATCAATAGGGCTATCCTTCGCAGCAACATCATCAGTAGACTTCAATGCTACTTCTTGCCTCTCAACAATGCCTTCGTTCACCTCGGTCGTCCCTACACCAGCATCCACGATATCATCATCACCACTGACCTCCTGCAAAAAAAAAAAGAGAAAGAGGTTCAGTCTCCTCGGAGGCAAATATAGTAAGGGTTGAGAACAATAGTATTACCTCAATGACAATGGGAGTCCAATCGGAACCCTCAGCCTCATCACCTACTTTTCGCTTAGCCTAAATAAAAGATAATGGGAGAAAAATAAATCCAAGATACCAAGCAGCGTTCATACATATGATCAATGAACCAATAATGTGAGAAGGCAAATAAACGTTTACCTGAGATTTGACTTGTTCTTCAGCAGCTTTTCTTTTACTCCTTGTACGGCCATACATGGTACTAGGAGGAGTAGGGACAGCAGACTCTTTCTCAATCGGAGTGGCAGACTCTACTGGAGACTCTTCACCCGAAGAAGGAGGGGTAGCCGTAGACTTCCAAGTAGGCTTGCCTTTAGCTTTCTTTACTGCTACGCTCTTACTCCTAGACTAGCTTTTGGTAGAAGAAGGGGCAGATTTCTCCTGAACGGCAGAAGACTCTGTCTCTTTTGAAGGAATGGAAGTGTCTTCAGTAGGATTCACTAGTGAACCAACGGCAGGTTTCTTTTGAGACTTAGAAGTCCCTACAGCAGACTTCTTTGAAGTACCAGGAGCCATCAGGGACCTACCTCCCAATTCTGAAGGAGGGATCATAGACATGTCCATAGCCACCTTAGGTCGTTTCGAGGTGGTCTTAGCCGCAGACTTAGGCTTTTGTTTTGAAGCTGCAGGAGACGAATCACCTTTGTTGGAATCAATCTTCTTGCCTCCCTTACCTCTCTTGGAATCCAGCCTCAACCGTTCCTCCACCACCTTTACAGACTCCTTCCAACCTGAAGGGAACTTAGTGCTATACAGGATCCACCCGTCCCGCGAACCATCCCATTCTGCAAAGCCCAAGTTCTGCCTATCGGCATAAGAAATTGCGGTTTGGGTGGGGGGAGATAGGGTCATGGTCTCCACAGGATGTGCATGGTGATTAGACAAAGGAACCCTGGTCCCTCTGCCTTGGTTGACATAGTCTGCCATAGCAACGACTACCCTAAGCCAATACTCCTGCATTGCCACAGTGCATATGCCAAGTCTTCCACCACATGGAATGACCATACGCGATACAGATTGGCTCCAATAATCAAATGCTCGGTCATTCAAGAAGGGAGCGATACTGGGAGTTCGAGGAAGAGTCTCACTGGGGCTCCCTGGCACGCCCTAATCCAGACCAAATTGCCTACGCACCCTGTTAGCACAATAGTGAGTGTATTCCACACCCTTGTCACTCCAGACAGGCAACCAACCCGGATTTACAGCAGACAAATAGGTCAAACTTCTGGTGTCATCAGGGAACAGTTCAAAACTCTGACTGGCAATATCACTGAACCAGTAAAGGACAGAATGGCAAGAAAAACCTGCATAACGGTAAGAATAGGGACGCCACACAATACACTCCTCGAAATCCAAGGAGGGGACCAAATCAGGATCTTTTCCTCGCAGACTAACCCAACGATAGACGAGCGGCAGATTGTTCTTTAAATCCGGGTATCTGCTCAAAATGTGGTGGGACATATTTCTGAACTTTTCCCTTATTTGACCATTGTCATTGCCAACTTCCTGGTAATTCAGAGAGCGTTCCCAAAGGAAGGTCTGCAGTGCGGAAGTGTTGAAGCAAGTAGTAATAAAGTGACAAGAGCCACCGCAGATCTCATCAAGACAAATAGAATCCAATTGCAAATACAAATAACCAAGAAACATGGCAGCAAGCGGAAAACGATGACCAAAAGAAATCTTTACAGCTAAGCGAAAATAGAGAGGTTTCATAGAGTAATAAGGAGCATCACCAAACACACACTTACAAAGTCCAGTACGTGAACGAAAGCAGCACGGCGGACAGCAGGTTCAGTCCCTTTGGCAAAATAGAGAGACCAAGCATTGATCCTAGTACTGGACCGAGCCATCAATGCTTGTTCCACCAAGGTCTCTTCCTCAGACATCTCAACAGCAAATGGGTCCATATCACCCAACACAGGGAGTAACCAGTGATTCTCCACGTCTTCCAAAGTGATAGTAAGTTCGCCCCACAAGAAGAAGAATGTGTGTGTAGAAGTACACCACGTCCGCAGAATCTGCCGCAACATCTCGGTGTCTCGATACATATTGCAACTCCACGAAAGGAGTGAAAGGAGTATTGCCTCAGCCACACCCGCTCGTTCCAAAAGAGCACAAAATTTAACATCCAAGAATTCTTCTGCCACCCAATGAAACCAGTCTGCGGCAGCGGAGCAGGGAAACTCGAAATCGATAGGCACCGGTTGCATATCCCCTCTCTGGATCTTAAGATCAGAAATACCGAAAAGAGGAGGGACCCAGACTTGGTCTGCAGTAGCTTCTTGGCCCCTCAACATCCAC
Organism: Fagus sylvatica; assembly: GCA_907173295.1. NCBI lineage: Eukaryota > Viridiplantae > Streptophyta > Magnoliopsida > Fagales > Fagaceae > Fagus > Fagus sylvatica. The sequence goes on from OU015761.1 coordinate 46,340,883, forward strand.
TCCTAGTTAGAAGGAGGGAGGGAAAATTTGCTCGGGATGTACGAAAAATTACCACCATTGTCGTACCAGGGGTCCAGGTCCAGGAAAGACGAAATCTTCCCTGTCATCTTCAGGCACAGGAGAAAACCTAGAACCATCAACGCTCTCAACGGAACCCGCGACTATGGTCCCAGTGTCTGCCGTAGGAATTTCGGAATCGCCACCACTGGCCATCGCAGTGTCAAGAGGAGGGTGGGAAGAAGATGAAGCCATAGGGAGAAAAGGGAAATCGGCGGTGGTGGGAGGTTTCTTCACTGCTTGCTTTTTTTTCTCTTCTAACCAGAACAACACAAAAAAAAAAAAGAAACTCTTCCTTCTCCTCTTATTTCTCTCTCTTTTTGCAAAACCAAAGTTCTTAATGAGGGAAAATTAATTATGGGGGCTGGTGGTTGAGGTTTAGTAAATTGTGTTCATTAAGAGGTTATTTGAAAGGATGTGAATGGGAATAGGCGGTAACTGATATCAAGAAGGGGTGTGAAGAGGTAGTTACCAACACTACCGCCACTTCCTTAAGAATAGGAACATCACGATTCAAAAAAAAAAAAACTGAACTAAGGGCTATATGTACGCAGGCTTCATACAAACACTCACCCACGCCTCACGTGAGTACACTTTGAGGCATAGGCTCGGGGGGCTAATGTAGATGCCCACTTTTTGCCAAAACTATGGCAGACTAAAAGGAGCCCACAAGAGCCATCTGCAGTAAGCCCAAAGGAAGGCAAGTGACATGATTTGGGGAAAGCCCAAAGTACAACAGCCCACGATGGGCCCAGGAGGCACTGTGTTATTTCAAGAGAAACCAGTCTGCTATAAGGCTCGAGAGTTATTGGGAGCAATCTGCCATAAGTCCCCAATAATGAGCCCAGCCCACGGAAAAGCCAAGGGAGCAAAGAGTAATTTCAGATGGAGCCCATTACTACACCCCTTAAAAGGGTGGAACACTCCAGAAGAATCAAAAAGCAAGCCCTCTGAATTGAAGAAAATCACTGTTCACCATCTCCTCGGGACGGCAGACTCACACCTGATGCCAATGACCGTTGCCAAGACTTTTCTGCACGGCAGACGAGGGAGATGAGCAACGGCAGACTCGCGAGAAGGGCAAAGTCTCAGTCAAAGGTAAAAAGATAACCTGAGGAGAACGTGAATGAGGATAGCTGCCATCTCTGCCACCCCTCTTGCACGGCAGATGAGAAACAAGCAGCAGAATCACAAAAGTGGAAAAAACACAACCAAAGACAAAAGGGAACCTGAAGACAATATGAGGAGAGTAAACACAGACCAGCCTACGATGGTTCCTACCCCCTTTGCACGGCAGACAAGGGTCAAGCAACGGCGGATTCACGAAAAAGGAAGGAGCTCAACGAGAGACAAAAGATGCTTCGATGAGAACATGAACAAAGGTAATGCAGTCACCAAAGCCCAAACCTATGGTGACTGCTAGTAAGATTTCATTAAAAGACTAAGGGGGATTTGGTTTGGAGGTAGGGGGTTATTTCCTAAAAGGGTATTGAAGTCTGCGGCACAAGTGTGTCATACCCGTTGGGGGGTATGAGCACAAGTGACCAGCAAACCTCAAGTACCTTAATGAAAACACGTGCAGACAAAGCTTTTACCATGGAGCCAACTTCTTTCACTAATTTGGTCTGCGGCGATATTTTATCTTATCAGGAAACGTTGTCAGCTTAACCCCAATGAGGAGGCCCATTATCCAAAAGTTTAAGAAGTGGCCAGGTCAAAACCATGAACTCCATGGATCACAGCAGACCACTATAAAAGAAGGAAATGCAGTAATGTCAATCCAACCTCTCCAGCCCAAAAACAGCTTTTAGCCTCCAGTAAAAAGTCAAGAACCCAAGTCAAAAGAGAAGAAGAAAAAGATCAAGACTCATATCAAAAACACTCTTTGCTAAAACTCCAAAAAACATCCAATCAACCCCATTCCATGACACGTGTTTTCAAGGGATAATCCTCCCCCATCACTTATCAAAATCTTCCTTAGTCTTTTCAGTTTATTAGAGTTCATATTTATGTTGTTCTACGGTGCTCACGTTTGCTGTCTGCAGTAGTTATTTTGTTTTACAGAAAAGTGTCTGCGGTAGTCAGTTTGTTGGCAAGAGGACTTACACAGCAGATCCATACTTCTCTCCACAAAAGCCTAGCATAGCAGCAGATCAGGAGGAGTGCACCATCAGCCATCAGGCAAGCTCAAAGGCCTGGTTTGGAGTTTTGGGCTCAACAACCCGTTAATACAAGCTCGGCCCATCCTCGACCAATCATAAGGTGACACATGGCACCTAGCGAATTTTGAGCATTTACAGGGACCAATTCAACTTCTATTTTTTTAATGAATAATTTAACTCCTGTTTACTAAAAACAACTTCTGGTTTCGATTTGTTTATTCATTACAAAGCCGGATTCAGTTTATCTTCTAGAAAAAACCACTGAAAATGAGAGTTGCGAGAAAAAGAACAGAATTCATAGGAAAGCCACGTTGACATCAATTCTACAATGTTTACCAATTCAAACTGACGACTATGCCTCTTTAACCGTAGGAATCAGATGAAGCATGCAGGGATTATTCTCCAAACGGCCTTTTGTTCTTTAAATGGGACTTCAATTTCTCCACTAACGAATTTATTCCTGCTAGTCCCTTGGATTAAGCTTTTAATGTTGGACCATTCCATAACGTTCATTTGTAATCAAAATCAAATTCTTGCTGTATTTTGGACAGTTCAATCACACCAAAAATATGATTCTAGCTGTGTTATGTGACATGATTGGTTTATAAACTAGTCCACAGGACCACAAGAATCTATTGGATGTGCCAAATGCAAATAGTTCATGTCTAACATGAAGCTCCAAACCTAAGCATGTAATGTGATGTCATTTAGAAAAATCAATGATGAAATTGTAGTGTTGTTTAGCCAATCACACAAATTTATTATGCAACTTCCTCTGTTTATAATTAAACTTATATGTAGTGTTTAGCTTATTCGTTACAGCTGAAAATACTTATGTCTAGTGTCGATTGCTTCATCCCTCATAGTCATCCAACAAGAACGTTGAGACACAAATTCGACCACAACTCTAATAACTGCTTGAGCTCGTCGCCAGCAATCAAAACTTCCCAAATTATGGCTTTTGAAATTTGGGTTTAGGTTAGAATTTTGTGAACAGTGTAGCCTAAATTAGCCTACTGAAACTTTTCATTAAATTGTTTCAGAATATCAACGCCCCAAATTCTCCATACGTAGTCTAAATATATTATGTTCTGTTTTTCTGTCGATTGACACTTTTATAGCATATCGTCTATCACTTCTTGGGATTATATAGCTTTATATCTTTGTTTACCTGGTTCTCAATAATATCTTTACTTCTTTTTTCTTCATCTGCTTGCTTTGTATAAGTTTGCAAATTAATCCATTCATGATTGAGTTTGAGATATAATACTTCTTTTATGTATGCAGTTTCTTCAAATAATATTCAGCATTGACAGACTCAGCATTGTCACTCTTAATTACTTCTGAGGATTCCTTTTCCTAGTCTTCCTTTTCAGCTTCTGTTTTTTGCTCCCTCCCCACCTCTTTTTCCCCCCCCTAATAATCTGTTTCTTTCACTAAACCTGAAGTGGTATTTCTGCATCATTATGAGTACAATTGTGAAGGTTCTAAACCTTTTTCAATGCATTTGGGGCTATCAAGAAGTAACAATTTCAATGGCCTTGACTCCTATATCATTTCGAATAACTGAGAAAAATAAATTTAGGGAGATGGTTGTATGTCTTTATCTCTCAAATAAATATATGATCAACAAATTACGAAATAGGTATTAAAAATATAACTTGTTTAGAGAGATCCTCAATATCTAATCAAGTATTTTACCCTGTAAAACTTTTTAGCTCAGAATTGGTTGACATTACACCTAAACCTAAATCCTGGTCTAATGATTGCACCCAAGTTCTTTGAAAGTTGAAGGATTATGTTATGTGATTAAACCTTTGACATTCCCCTTGCATTAATATTGATGATTGTAATAACCGCCTCGCTGATTTTCGTGTGTAGGTTAATCTATGTCATATGTTGCATTGCAGATCCAAGGCATTGCAAATGCCCAGAAATCACTTGAGATAGGACAGGAAGAGAAAGCTCGTCGTGTTCGATGAAAAAGAAAGAAAAAAGGGGGGAGGGGGGGGGGGGGGATTTAGAAAGGCGGTTGAAGACATTATTGGTGATTTTAGATTTAACTGTTTTGTGTAGTTTATAATATCTAAAGATTGAGAATGTAATCTTTCAAATTAGTGGGAACCCCATCATCAAAATTTATGACTTTGCAAATGGATTTGCATCATGAGCTATGAGGGTTTCAGTATGTTCACTAATTATGCAATTTTCTTCCGTCCATTACCAAACAAGAGAAGGTATTATAAACTCCATTTCTCTTCTTATCACTAGTTCATTACCCTTCTCACTGATTTAATACAAATTATACAGTACAATTCACTGAAAGGGAATACATACATAAATAACTTGGCAAGAAAGACAATTCACATGATAATGAGATAATCAACACAAAAGGTATAAAATGGAGAGGAAATTGAACATTTATTAATTTATTTACTAAGATGGAAACAGGAGAATTATACAGGAGTTTTCACATAAACACAAATCTCTTCCATAATGTCTTAAAAATGTTAATGATTGCATGTTGACATGTTCCAAAGGCATAAATTAGTCCAAAAAGGTGTAAGGATAATGTTTTTGCTTTTTTGATAAAGTAATGTCAGAAGAGTTAGCTAGTAACAGAGGGAGTTACAAGCCCCAAAAAATATCCACAAAAGACTTTGAAGCAAGAATGGCCAGGGACCTATCCTCCGCGTATATATACCATTCATGTTCTCCAGCTTCCATGCACTTGTGGTCTTCAATCAGTGTAGCAAGTTGCCAAGGAACCATCTTTCCTAAACAGAAGTCCTCCACTCTACTACTTATCATAACAAGTCTGCAAAAACCAAGCTGCATATGGCAGAATTGAAACAGCCTACCAAAAACCCTCTACAATTGGACACACTTGCCTTGATAGTTTCCTGTAGTTACTCTGATCCGCTTGTTGTGCATCATAGGATTGTGCATATCTGCAAAACAAAGCTTTATTGAGCATTAGCAATTCTTAAGCAGACTATAAGGAACTGGAATGGAGAGATAATATGAGATTTGAGGTGACAAGACTAGTTAATATGTAGTCGTTCACAACAATTATGCTCTTTTTTTACTGTCCATCTCAAATCTCCCTTTGCTAGTTGCTACATGGGACAAAATGCTTTTAGCTTTAAAGATTGCTAGCTACTACATAGGAATAATGGTTTTAGTTTTAAAGATTGTCTACTTTGAAAGCTTACTATTTAGTTGGTGATTGTGCATCTATTAACACAAGTCACAGACCCACACAAAGCGCAGGAAAGTTACAATTCCTTGTAGGAAAATTTTCATTGAATTTTAGAAGGGTACTTAGAGAACACTTCACTTACAACTCCTTGAGGGAAACTTTACATATTTAACTTTTTGAAATTTGTCTTCAATCAGAATAATAAATTCATGGTGCCCGACCCTTGCAAATTAGGTGAATTTGTAGCCAACAGAAAAACAAGGATGTCTTTTCATAGTTCCAAAAAAATTAGCCCCTTTGCATAGTTTTAATAACCAAACCCAATCACATGGGAAGGACAACAAAAGGCAAAATATAAGAAATAGAATTCTAGTTTATTCATTTTGAACTACCTGTCATGCAAACAAGATGAGCATGTTAGCTTGTGGTCTTCAATCCGCGCAACAAGTTGTCAAAGAACCTTCTTTCCCAAACAGAGGTCCTCTACTCTTCGACTAACCAAAACAAGTCTACAAAAACCAAGCTGTTGACCCTTAGTTTATGCTTCTCAATCTACAAACTGCCACTCGTTTGCATATGGCAGAACTTCAAGAGCCAGCAAAACAATCCCAGTTGCATCCTCTGCCAATGCCCCTCAACTGTCAGCAACACTTGCCCTCCCTTCACAACTAGAGACACTTGCCTTGGTACTCTACTGTAGTTACTCTGATCCGCATGTTGTGCTTACTGCAAAACAAAGATTTACTAAGCAGTAGCACTTCATAAGCAGACTGTTTATCACCCTCGAATATCACTTTGTTAGGTTATACCACAAGCCTTACAGAGTTATGGTAAGACAATCTAGAGAACATCACATATTCCTGCTTATGAAATAGATCATCCATCAACTGAGTCAACCACTTCTTCAAAGAGCAAGGATAAATGAACTTAGTTCTAAGGGTCTAATCTGACCCAAACCATACAGCCCATGCAACATTGCATTTCAGTTTACCAATTTTTACTACAAAAAAGCTTATAAATTGGTGTGACAATGAATGTGATTGGTGCCACTTTACTAACATAAAAAATGAATATCTAGATTACATTTTTATGATTAGTAACACATTAGTTTGTAAGGTTTAGGTATTAAAATTTGTAGTATCTCTAGCATCACTCTTTCCTTTTACTCAATGCATAATACACTTAGTTTCACTCACTATGATTATGTGTTGTATGAGGCCATATCAACTTATCAGTAACTCCACACATTGAGCAGCCACTTCGGGAGAGTATGGCTTTCTAACCAAGTCTTGTTCTCAAGTCAAAGTGTATAGATAACTTTAAAAACCTATTAACAGATGCAGCTCGTTTTGACTTCCTTAAGGGATTCCTAAAATATGTTATTTGTATTATTGAAAGAGATTGATACCCACACATACTCACCACTTGAATGTCTATAAAAGTGTAGGATCTTATTCGTTCCATTATCAAATATAATACATCAGGCTAAAGCAACAAAACCAAGAAGAAAAATATGACGACTTAAATTTTGGATGTATCACATCAAAACCACGATAACAACTAGAGTAGGGCTTACCAATCTAACTACTTGGGTCTGACTAATGTAACGAAAAATATGCACCAGAGGAGGACTAGGCTAGTAATTCTAATTATAGTTTAGTTGCTTTGATAGGGTAGCCAAACCAAGTTACCACATGGAGATAGGTCTTCTGGTTTGTTTTATCATGTGAAATGAGCATGAACAGTTTTTCCCTGGTCAAGATCTGAAATGGGTAAGGACAAAGAAACAAAAAAAGTAAAAGAAATAACTTGTAGCCAATAGAAACCTATATGGGAAGGACAACAAAACGCTTTATATAAGAATTAGAATTGTAGTTTAATCATTTTGAACTGCCTGTCATGCAAAGAAACTGAGGTTGTGCTCATGGACTTCTAAAATGAGGACAACCCAGAAGCATAATTTTAAAGAAAACAACATGAGATAGAACAATAAATTAGTACCTTTGGAAACAAAAGCATTTCAGATTTGATGCTTACTTGCTTTCCAGCACATGATTTCTTCTGCTTTTAGAATACCACGGTGCTAGAAGTCTCATTGACAACTCTAATCAAACATTTAGTGGGCAATCCATTAAATGTACACTAAGAACATAAAGATGTCACTACATGTTGATATTTCTAAACCTTGAAAACCAGATACCATCAAAATTCCTAAACTGGATTTAAAAAAAAAAAAAAAACACTAAATATAACGAGAAGGAATTATCTTGCTCTTACATCACCCTTACATTAAAATAGTTGATCCCAAAAACTCATGTTTCAGATGACATTCATGAACTCCTCAACATTCTTCCTTCCCAAAAGCACAACAGCAGCGCTGTGAACCTAACAGAATGAAAATCATGAGCATACAATCAACTGCACTTGTCTTCTTGTCTCCTACCCATGTGACAATTTCTCCTCGCTAACAAGTTCGATAATCCTCCATGAAGGGAACAACTAGCACATATAAGTAACACAAATCACTGAACCAAAATGACCCTAGTCACTTTATTTTACAAGCCTCTGCTTTTTAATTTTTAATTTTAGTTTTTGGATTAAATGAGTAGCTTCAAGAAGAGAGATTAGTCTCAATCAATTCTAGCAATCATGACAAGTCAATGATATGCGTACTACTTAGATAGGAGGCTAGGAGTACTAGTTTGTGTAATAATTAATCAAGGAAAAAAGATAATGCAGCAAGAAACAAAACTTAAATTACAAAGAAAGACAGTGACTTACAGGCATTGCTCTATTTTCCTTTCTGCTTGATTCTTTAGTTTCACTAGACTACTGCACATCACTTAGCTCCTCATCACAGTCCTTGTACTCACTTGACTCCTCAAAATCAGAGTTACCAAATTCTGTGGGCCTTTCAATCCTTTTTGGGTGTGGTACGTCATTAGAGCTTCCTTCTCCACTCGGTCCAGCTCCATCATACTCATCTCGGCTTTGCTTGACTTTGTTACCTTCTGTTACCAATGTCGAATCAGAATCAGAATCAGTTGGGATGGGATCTTTTATGTCTTCCTTGTATAACAAGTGGAACCCGCATTTCTTCACCTCTTTGCTCCATTTGTCCCCATAATCAATTTCAAATCTAATGCCAATCTCACAGAATCCATTTGCATCATATTCCACCAATGATTTTGAAAATCTATCTCTGAGATATGTAGTAGAACAATAGGATAGCAAAATGTGATCCGATGCAATGGTAGTAATGTCCACTCCAGATTCTGGCATACGAATTTCGTTTCCATTGACTATAAGACTCCAGTTAATACCTTTATAAGGAGTAGCATCGGAACAAAACACAGCGCAAAGAGCAATTCCCATAAAGTCATTACATAAATGAGAATAATGTAGTTTTATATTTACTTGAGGCCCCATACTTTGATGGCTAAACCACTCCGGAATTTCACTTCCAGGGATAACAATGACCATGCAAGTATCAAATGGAAACAATCCCTGAAACATACAAAAACATGTTGTTTAGAAGTTAACGAGAGAGAGAGAGAGAGAGAGAGAGAGAGAGAGAGAGAGAGAGAGAGAGAGACCTGATGGTTCCTTTTTATAAATGCGATAAAATTGTCAAAGAAGCCTTGATTCTCAGACAATTTGAAGCAATTCTGAAGATCGAGCACTGCCACACGATTTTTTCTTAATAGATCTGGAATCATTTCCAGCGACTTACAATCTTTTGCACGCATTGTAAAAATTTTGAATGGAAGCTTTGGCAATGATTTAAGACGTGTGCAATCTCTTACATCCATATCCCTCAATCCAGATAGTTGACCAATGCTTTCGGGAAGGCTAACAAAATCATTTTCACATAGATGCAACTCCTCCAATTCAGTTAGTTGACCGAGGCTTTCAGGAAGGCATTTTAAATTATTTTCACGTAGATCCAAATGAAACAATTGAGCTAGTTGACCGATGCTTTCAGGAAAGCATTTTAAATTATTTTCATGTAGATCCAAATGAAGCAATTGAGTTAGTTGACCAATGCTTTCAGGAAGGCATTTTAAATTATTTCCATTTAGATGCAACTTGTACAATTCAGTTAGTTGACCGATGCTTTCGGGAAGGCATTTTAAATTATTTTCACGTAGATCCAAACGAAGCAATTGAGATAGTTGACCGATGCTTTCGGGAAGGCATTTTAAATTATTTTCACGTAGATCCAAACGAACTAATTGAGATAGTTGACCGATGCTTTCGGGAAGGCATTTTAAATTATTTTCACGTAGATCCAAACGAACTAATTGAGATAGTTGACCGATGCTTTCGGGAAGGTAAGCAAACTTATTTCCATCTAGATATAAAATTTTTAGAGAGAATAAGCTACCAATATCATTGGGGATTGCCTTGAGATTACAGTCGCTTAGATTCAATTTGGTCAAAGAACACAAACCAAATAGAGGGTACAATCCCACGGGATCTGGACTTATCGGCTTTGAATAAAAAGGGATGAGCTCATACCATGATTTATTAGACGATGATAACCCCTTACATCCCTCCAAAGATAGCCTTTTAAGATTTTTCAAGAGACCAATGGAAGAAGACACGTGTCTTATAGCAGTTCCACTCACATCAAGTTCCTCTACACTTTCTGCATTCCCCAGAATCTCTGGCAGTCTCTCAAATTTTGAGCATCCGGAAATATCCACATCTTTAAGCAACTTCAAATTAAAAATGGTGCTGGGTACACACACTAGATTTTTGCAATCCCTTAAAATCAATGAAGCTAGGCCGGTCAAATACTCAATTGATGCAGGTAGTTTTGAAATAGCAATACCATCCAAGTAAAGCTTGCATAAACATTTCATCTTTCCCCCAAATTCTGGAATTTTTTTTACTTTTGCACATCTGGAAAGAATAAGAATCTCAAGGGACTCCATTTCAAACTTGCTTGGAAGACTTTTGAGGTTTTTGCAACCTTTTAAATTCAAAACTTTAAGCTTTTTATGTACTCCAATTGATGGATGCACCCCAAGTAAATCTATACAATCTTCAAGAACCAATTCCTCAAGATTTGGGACTTTGGTTAAATCAGGGGTTTCAATCAGTTTATGGGAGCTATCCAAGCGGATGAATTTCAACTTCTCAAAAGGCTGTTAAAAGCCCACAAAAGGAAGTAAAACAATTAGCATCTACAAAACCATATAGCTTAATGAAACTTAAAAATAAAGTTGTATAAAAGTACTTAAATCACAATCTTACTTTTGTTCCTTTCCAAAGTCGTTCAATCTTGCTGTAGCGCATGCAAAGTTCAATGAGCTCATTTGATTGGAAACTTATTGGCAATGATTTTAAAGGGCACCCACTCCAATCAAGATATCTTAAGCTATTAGGAAGATGTTTGAGATCATGTATAAGTTGAACACCACGAATTTTGAGCAATTTTAGATATTGCATCTTTGAAAAGCCTTCAAGATTCCAATCTACCTCCTTTGGTTCAAACAAATCTAGGACTATGCCTTGAACTGCCTTTGTTCCCTAATAATTAGAAGAAAAGAAGAAGAAGATTAGTATAAAATGCATGATTACTAGAACTATTATTTAAACTTGAACTTTGTTGTTCTTAAATAAAAATGTTAAATAATATAATAAGTTATATGCTTAGATTCTTTAAAAAAATCTCTTACCGTATTTTCTGTCAGCACACTGTTAATGTCTTTATACAACCACAATCTACTACGCTTTCCAGGATCTTGGAGGCACTCTTGACGAACTATGTCCCGACCCATTTCTTGTAGCAAATCATGCATCCACAAATAATTGTGATTCATCTTTAAGAGAGATTTCTCATAAAGAACACTTAATCCAATTATAGGGTAAAGCTCAAGATAACCAAGAATTTTTATGACACTATCTTGATCCATGTGATTAAAAAAACATGCAATATTTAGGAAAATGTTCTTCTCTAGAGCTTCTAGTCCATCAAAACTTATTTTAAGTACATCAAGAATATCTCTTTTAGGAAATTCCTTGAGCCTATCTAATTCACATTTCCATTCATCAATACTTCTATTAAACAAGAAGGAACCCAAAACCTCAATGGCTAAAGGAAGGCCCTTAGCATAAGATACAAAAGCTTGAGACAACTCTGCATAATATTCAGCAGGATGGTCTTTTTTAAAAGCTTTCAAACTAAAAAAGTTGAAGAGCTTCATCATCATCCAATGCTTCAACCTCATATATTTCATTTACTGAATGTGTCACCAACAACTGCTTATCTCTCGTTGTTATGATAACTCTACTACCTGGACCAAACCAACCATGTTCCCCAGCTAACTTCTTCAAATGGCCTAACTTATTTACATCATCAAGAACGAGAAGAATCTTTTTGTGACGTAACCTATTCTTGATCATGAGAACTCCATTATCAACATCATGTATATTCACATCTCTTTCCATCAAAAGTTCATTCAAAATTTGTTTTTGTAACTGAAGTAAACCATCTTTTCCAGCTTTTTCATAAACTTCCCTAACGTCAACGATAAAACTACAAGCTTCAAATTGTTTGGAAACCATTCCATAAACAACTCTGGCAAGAGTTGTCTTACCCATTCCCCCCGTCCCCCAAATTCCAATAATGCGAATATCGTTCAACCCTATAGCTAAATGTGACTTCAATTCCTCCACTCGAGAATTTATTCCTACTAGTCCCTTGGTTTCTATTGGGAATGAACTCAAATTATATAATATCGCTTCCACAATTTCCTGTATTAATTTTGTCTCGGGCCTGCAAAGAAGAGGGAAAAATAAGTAATGAATCTGAACCTACCATGGCAGGATCTAAAATATAATTTTATTAGATATGTGGCGTTCAATTTAGTTGGTTAAAACTGAAATTTAGAGGAATAAATGTAATTGAATGCTTCAAGCCAAAATTGAAAGAACTACCCATATAGGTATATATTGTGTTACTAATTACTATATTTCATCTTAACAATACAATTATGGACCTTTCCTTGACTGCTTTCTTAATTCCCAAGATCCTGGCCTTCCAAATCAGAGTATTTAAAGGCGGTGGGGGAAGAAGAAGAAGAAACAACCTATCCATGAAAGAGATGGAAAACGAGTAGATGCAAAATATTCCGAAATGAGGAAACCATTGCTTCAAGTAATAAAAGTCTGTTGGCCCCGCGATATGTAAAGATTCATCACCGCCACAATGAATACATTTTTTACGGTGACATGTTTTCATTACTTTTCATGTGTTTTGTGGTGAAGTTTACTTTTGTTGCCTTTTCCTTTATATTGTCAATGTTTGCAAATAAGTAGGTGAGAAAAAGAAACTTGTCTCCTTTGCTTTCTATAAATAGGTACCCACGTAAAGCTTGAAAAACAAGTTGAAGGAGTAGAAACAATTAAAAATAAGAACTTGATTGTAATCAAGTGGAAGTGTAAGAAAATAAAGAAGCAAAGAGTGAAGAGTTGTGTGGTGTGTGTAGCATAGGGTGTGAAATGTTTTGAGTATCAATAAAATCTCTTTATTTGAGATTCCTTTATGTATTTGCTTTAGTGACATTTGATTATATATTTTCCTTTTAAGTGAGATTTATTATTTTATCACAACTTTCGCAGTGAGATATCTCAACACGATATTGTAGGGCCAAACGCACGATTTTCATTTAGCCCAACAATTTTTGAGCATTAGGCCCCACAATATTTGAAAATTTGCGATATTAAAATCGCGAAAATTTAGCATTTTGAAACAGCATACCTGAGGTGCTTTTTTCAAATTGCCCAATTTTAACACAAAATCACATTACCACACACAACAATAGACACCTTATTACAATGTAAAATGCAAATATTTTGAAATAATATTTTTCTTTCGAAAAATAATATATTGTAGTCTGATTGGTAACTGACCTGTGTCCTAAAGTAGAAATTTAACCGAGGATATATAGTAAGCAATACCCAGGAGTAAGTTTTTTTCTTTTGTTGTAGGAACTACATATAGATATTTTGTAATGCAAGATTTACTTTTATAACAATGTGTTCGCTTAAAACAAAGGTCATTTTGTGTTTTATTGAGTTAAATATTGTCTACGAGGCCCAATGATATGGGTTCTTCTAGAAGTTGTGATCCTAGTTAATAAAATACGCATACTATACGGTATATCTATTGTAAGGTCTAGCTACCTTAATTTTCAGACGTGGACTTTGACCAGAGAAGTTTGTAGTTAAACTTGTCTATCTTTTGTGAGACTAGCAAAATTTTTTTTATTTTTTATTTTATTTTAAAGATGATAAATTCAACAAATTTTTAATTCAAAAGCTTTCAAAAATCTCTGCTTATGTTGGTTTTAAAACCAAAAAAAAAAAAAAATGCAAATTTTACAGTCTAAAAAATCTGCTTAAATTAAGGTCAAAGTCTTGAAACTTTCTTCAAACAAAGTAGGGTAAATCAGCCACATGAATTCGTAATTGCTATAGCTAAAGCAAGTAATCATTTCAAATTATTGAGAAAAAATACAAAATAAATACTGTAATAAAAAATTGTTAATGAAGCAAGCAGTTTGCTTAATCTTTTCAGGGCTCCACAAAGTCCTAGTGCATCTCAAACTATTGATGCATATAATATGTTCTATTTATATATACCAGTGTTATGCTATTGCAAAACTTCATTAAAAGTAATATGTAAATTATAACTATTTGACCAGCATCATTGAAATTAAACAATAAACAGTAAAAAATAATACAAGTTATGTTGTGGAAGCTGATCATGTAAGATTGGATTTTTATCAAATCAGAAATTAATGTAAATAAATGTTATGTCGGTGGTTGAATTAGTCAACCTTGTTAAGAGTTTCCTATTAATATTAGGAATTATAGCCGACTTTCTTATACCTCATACGGCAAACCTAAACCTATTGCTATATATATAGGTCTTTTGTTTAGGTTAAGGGTGCCACAATATATAATAATTAGAGAAGGGTTTTTCTCTAGGTTTATTCTTGGTGAGAGAGAGGTTAGGGTGTAATTGGGGTTTGGGTTCTTTGAGAGAGTCCTGGTACCACTATTGTAATCTCCCTATTTTCTTAGTGAAACTTTCTCCCTGTCGTCGCCGGTGGATGTAGGCATATTGCCGAACCACGTAAATTCTTGTGTTCTTTATTTGTGTGTTTGATCTCTTTCTCTCTTCTTTAATCTTGCGTAAACAGTTAATTTTCACAACAATTGGTATTAGAGCTATTGGTCGAAACAATGGCAATTAATGCTTCTATTGCGACGGTAGGCCTAGTTAAGTTCGATGGGACTGGTAACTTTGGGCTATGGCAAAGAAGGGTGAAGGATTTGTTAGTGCAGCAAGGTTTGGTGAAGGCTTTGTACGGGAAAACAAAGAAACTAGAGAAGATGACAGACGATGAATGGGAAGAACTAGACATGAAGGCGGTGAGTACAATTCGGCTATTACTAGCAGACGAAGTCATGTACGATGTCATGGAGGAGAACTCAACTGCAGGGATTTGGTTGAATCTAGAGAAAAGATATATGTCTAAATCCCTCACGAACAAACTGCATCTAAAGCAAAAGTTGTATGGGCTTAAGATGACAGAGGGTGCGGACCTGAGGCAACACATCAATACCTTCAAACAAATCATTAGTGATATGTTACGAATTGATATAAAATTCAAGGATGAAGATAAGGCGATGATGCTCCTAACCTCCCTCCCGGCTTCCTACAAACACCTGGTGACGACCCTACTTTACGGAAAAGAAACTCTGGAATTAGAAGAAGTTTCAGGAGCCCTGTTGGATCATTACCAACGGAAATATAAGGATTTAGCTGAGAGTTCTGGTGAAGGGCTAGTAGTAAAGGGTTATCAAGATCGTGGAAGGAAGAAAGACAAGGATGACAAATCTACTAGGGGAAGATCTAAATCCAAGAGCAAGACAGTAAAGTGCTTTCAAATGCCAAAAGAAGGGGCATATGAAGCGAGAATGTCCAGAATGGAATAAGGGGAAGGAAGAGTCCTCTACATCTGTCAACGTAGTAGCAGACTCGGAATCTGATGGCGACATGCTTTCTGTTTCATCAAGCACTGACGGTTTGAACAATTCTTGGCTTCTAGATTCCGCATGTTCTTTTCACGTGACTCCCCACAGGAACTGGTTCGACACTTATAGGTCAATTAATTGTGGTTCTGTTCGAATGGGTAATGATGCTACATGCACAATTATTGGAATGGGAACAATTAAAATTAAGATGTCCGATGGTGTGGTGAGAACATTAGAAGAGGTTAGACATATCCCAGATATGAGAAAGAATTTGATTTCATTAGGAACCCTAGACTCAAAAGGCTATAGCTATAAGTCTGAGAATGGGATAATGAAAGTTTCAAAGGGTGCTATGGTTGTGATGACAGGTCAGAAAATAAGTAGCAATGTTTATAAATTGCTAGAAAATACCATTCTAGGTGGAGTTGCTACAGTAGCTGAGTCTGAGGATGATGATACACTCTTGTGGCATATGCGGCTAGGGCATATGAGTGAGCGTGGTATGAGGGAATTGCACAAAAGAAATCTGTTGACTGGGATTAAGTCATGCAAATTAGATTTCTGCAAATACTGTATTATGGGCAAGCAGTGTAGGGTGCGATTTAAAACTGCCACACACAAGACAAAGGGTATATTGGACTACGTGCATTCAGATATTTGGGGGCCAGTGAGAACTCCTTCGAAAGGAGGAGCTCAATATTTTATGAGCTTCATTGATGATTATTCCAGAAAAGCTTGGGTTTATTTCTTGAAGAACAAGTCCGAGGCTTTTGCTAAATTTAAGATTTGGAAAGCAGAAGTGGAAAAGCAGACTGGAAGGAAGATAAAGTGCCTTAGGACTGATAATGGCACTGAGTACAGGAATGGTGATTTCTTGAAGTTTTGCAAAGAGCATGGTATTAAGAGACACTTCACAGTACGGAAAACTCCTCAACAAAATGGGGTGGCTGAGAGACTTAACAGGACTATCACAGAAACAGCTAGATGTTTAAGGTTGAATGCTGAGCTTCCTAAAATTTTTTGGGCGGAAGCAGTGGATATGGCTTGTTATATCATCAATCGATCACCTAGAGTTGCACTTGATGGGAAAGTCGCTAAAGAAGTATGGACAGGACAAGAAGTTGATTACTCTTTCATGAGAATATTCGGGTGTTCCGCATATGTTCATATCTCAGGTGAAGACAGGTCAAAACTCGATCCAAAATCAAAGAAGTGCATCTTTCTTGGTTTTAAGAAAGGGGTAAAAGGGTACAAGCTTTGGGATCCAGTTGCGCAAAAGGTGGTGATCAGTAGGGATGTAGTGTTTGATGAGAAGTCAGTATGACAAAAGGATGTAAGGAAGTTTGATGAGAAGTCAATGACAAAAGCATTCAAGGAAGAGAAGTCTCAAGCAGCGGAAAGCAGTAATAACATTGGTAGATCAACGGTGCAGGTGGAGCTTGATGAATTGGAGTCTCAGTCAGATGAAGAAACCTCACAGTAATGATCAAGAACAGGATAGCACCAGATCAGATAGGCCTAAACGCAACAAAAGACCACCGGTCAGGTATGGTTTCGAGGATCTTGTCTCTTATGCTTTACTTACCAGTAGCGAGGATCCTTCTACATTTCAGGAAGCAATTGAAAGCTCTGAAAAGGATAAGTGGATGGAAGCTATGGTGGAGGAGAATGAGTCTTTGAGCAAGAACAAAACTTGGGAGTTAACGGAACTTCCAAAAGGAAAGAAACCTATAGGTTGCAAGTGGGTGTTCAAGAAGAAGGAAACAGTATCAGAAAAAGAAGGGAAAAGATTCAAGGCACGATTGGTAGCAAAAGGATATTCACAGAGACATGGGATTGACTACGATGAGGTATTTTCACCTATAGTCAGGCATACATCTATTAGAGCGGTATTGGCTTTGGTAGCAGATCAGGATCTGGAATTGGAATAACTAGATGTGAAGACGGCTTTCCTTCATGGGAATTTGGAGGAAGAGATTTTCATGGTACAATCAGAGGGGTTCAAGTAACTTGGTACAGAGAATCTTGTTTGCAGATTGAAGAAGTCACTTTATGGGCTCAAGCAGTCTCCTAGACAGTGGTACAAAAGGTTTGATTCATATATGATCCAGATTGGTTATACCCGTTGTGAATATGATTGCTGCGTATATGTTCGTATACTTGAAGATGGTTCTTATATTTTTCTGCTACTTTATGTGGATGATATGTTAATTGCTGCTAAGAGCATGTGTGAGGTTAACAGGTTAAAATCTTTGCTACACAAAGAGTTTGAAATGAAAGACCTGGGTGCTGCTAAGAAAATTCTGGGTATGGAGATTCGCAGAGATAGAGGGGCAAGAAAGCTGTGGTTGTCTTAGAAAAACTACATCAAGAAGGTGCTTGAAAAATTTAGCATGTTGGATGCTAAGCCTGTGAGCACACCATTGGCGAATTACTTCAGATTATCTGGTAGTCAGTGTCCAAAGAATGAGGAAGAAATTGAAAATATGTCAAAGGTTCCATATGCTAGTGCAGTGGGGTGCTTAATGTATGCAATGGTTTGCACCAGACCGGATTTAGCTCATGCAGTGAGTACTGTTAGCAGGTACATGGCGAACCCAGGGAGAGAGCACTGGAATGCAGTGAAGTGGATTTTCAGATACTTGAAAGGCACTGCGGAACATGGGATTTTATTTTCAAGACAGCCAGGGACTAATTCAGTTGTAGGATACGTGGATGCAGACTACGCAGGTGAGGTGGATGACAGGAGGTCTACTACAGGTTATGTGTTTACATGATCAGGAGGACCTATTTGTTGGAAATCTATATTACAATCCATAGTAGCCATGTCCACTACAGAAGCTGAATATATGGCTGTAGCTGAAGCTGCAAAGGAAGCATTATGGTTAAAGGGGCTAGTCAAAGAGCTTGGTTTGAATCAAGGTGGAGTTCAGATGCATTGTGACAGTCAGAGTGCCATTTACTTGGCAAAGAATCAAGCTTATCATGCCAGGACGAAACACATCAATGTTAGGTTCCACAAGATAAGAGAGTTGATTGTTACAGGAGATATTGTTCTGGAGAAAGTGCACACTTCAAAGAATGCAACTGATATGTTGACGAAGCCGGTTACCACAGCCAAGTTCAAGCATTGCTTGGACTTGGTCAATGTTAGCAGCTTATGATAGCCCTTTGGGGCTACGGTGGCGGCGATGGAGGAGAAGTTCGTAAGGCTTGACCAATTCAAGCCAAGGTGGAGATTTGTTATGTCAGTGGTTGAATTAGTCAACCTTGTTAAGAGTTTCCTATTAATATTAGGAATTATAGCCGACTTTCTTATACCTCATACGGCAAACCTAAACCTATTGCTATATATATAGGTCTTTTGTTTAGGTTAAGGGTGCCACAATATAGAATAATTAGAGAAGGGTTTTTCTCTAGGTTTATTCTTGGTGAGAGAGAGGTTAGGGTGTAATTGGGGTTTGGGTTCTTTGAGAGAGTCCTGGTACCACTATTGTAATCTCCCTATTTTCTTAGTGAAACTTTCTCCCTGTCGTCGCCGGTGGATGTAGGCATATTGCCGAACCACGTAAATTCTTGTGTTCTTTATTTGTGTGTTTGATCTCTTTCTCTCTTCTTTAATCTTGCGCAAACAGTTAATTTTCACAACAATAAATAATGATTTTTAATGATTAAAATCGTACTTTAAACTTTTTAGAATTTTGATAATAAAGTCAAAATTGAAAGAAGTACCATGAATGTAGCTGATTATCCAAAAAAAAAACCATGAATGTAGCTTTATCCAAAAAAAAAACCATGCTTAAGATAATAATGTAGCTTTAAAAAAGAAAAAAAAAGCTATATTTTGAATATTTAAAAGAAAGAAATATGTCAAATTGGATTACCTATCTTGTAAATGCCACCCTTTAAGATTGGCTACTTCTCTCAAAGCAATTCTCCATGTTTGCACCTTCTCTATGTTGTCTTTGAAATGTTCTTCATGTTTAGCAAAGGCTTGAGCAAAAGTTCTTGTTTGTTTCCGTACATTTGATGGATCCACATCATAAAAAATCGGGAAAACTGTCATTTTCATCTCTTTCATGCATCTAATGATCTTTACTAGTTCATCCAAACACCATGTAGAAGATGCATAGTTTCTTGAGAGAATAATAATTGCAAACCTCGATTCTTCTATTGCTTTCAAGAGCTCCAGTGAAATAGATTTTCCTCTCTCAAGTTTTTCCTCATCTCTAAAGGTGTTAATTCCCCTATATTTCAAAGTAGCATATAGATGATCAGTAAAACTATTGCGAGTATCCTCACCTCTAAAACTAAGAAATACATCGTATTTCCATGGTGGTGTTGATGAAGATGAGGCTTTTTGAGTGCTCATGGAAGCCATTGGAAATATATTGGCAAATTTCTTGAGCTACAATAAAGATAAAAACGTAAATTCAATTAAAATTGAAGAAAAAAACTAAAAGGAAAACGATTAGGGAAGAAGAAAACGATTTGATGTGGGATTTTTTATTTCAAGGAGGGATTGAAAGTAGAGATATAAAAGAGATGGATGGGTGTGAAAAGTGAAAACTTACAGATTTGGGAAATGAAATTGCAATAGTGATTGTAAAGCTCAAAAACCCCTTGAAACAACGCCGGATTCAGTTGCTACTATGTAATTGCTTGTTTTCAGTTAAGTCAACAACTTTTGTTTTTTGTTTTTCATCAAAGTAGGTGTGCAAGTGGCCCTTTGCTTCTAGGAAGCGTCCTCGCAAAATGACAACTTAAAATTATTTAATGATTTCATTATTTTAAGCATCATTCCGTTCCTCTTGATCCTACAGAATAAACCTTTCACCAATACATGCACTCTTTATTTAATCTCACATTGACCAATCACAACGAAAAGAACAAAAATTATATCAGACTTACAACTATTTGCTAACAGGCCATAAATAAATAAAACTCTCCACAACGTCTCTTTTTCTTTAACGCTATGTGCAAGTCATTGATTCCCCCACTTTCTTTAATGCGTCCCTTCTTCTATTTTTCTACCCAGAAAAAGAGGCTTTGAGTAATTTCGTGGTGACTTGCTACAACGTTTTTCTTAAATAGTTTTATTTATTTTTTATTTTTATAAAATTTTGTACCTTTGTTTTTGTTAGTAAGATGTTTCCTCCCTCCCTAGTCTCTTCCTTTGGACAATTGAGTAGGTATTATTACATTAGCAATGCACAATTTTCTTTTATCTTTTGGTCCTGTAACACAATATTTTTCACAAAATTATTTTATTTTATTTTTTTTATAACTATTAATATGGTCTGATGTAATTAAAATAATATCACTTTCATTTAAGTTTGTTAATAACAAAACTTTTATTATGCATTGATCACACTAAATAATGTCAAACAGTTGAGAAAAAAGTAATAAACAAATGTTGTGTACTTAAACATTAGACTTATTGATTGTTATTTTGTGTTATGGTATCTTGCTCGTGCATATAAAAGTCTCTTTAAACAACGCGGCTTCAGTTCCTACTATGTAATTGGTAGTTTAAAGGGGTGAGCTGAGCATTCACATCCTTCTTCTATGCATCTTCCAGGGCCAGCCAGTCAAAAGGAGAACTTGAATATATAAGGAAAACAAAAACAAAAAGAAATAAAACAAAGGGACCAATTCAACTTCTATTTTTTTAATGAATAATTTAACTCCTGTTTACTAAAAACAACTTCTGGTTTCGATTTGTTTATTCATTACAAAGCCGGATTCAGTTTATCTTCTAGAAAAAACCACTGAAAATGAGAGCTGCGAGAAAAAGAACAGAATTCATAGGAAAGCCACGTTGACATCAATTATACAATGTTTACCAATTCAAACTGACGACTATGCCTCTTTAACCGTAGGAATCAGATGAAGCATACAGGGATTATTCTCCAAACGGCCTTTTGTTCTTTAAATGGGACTTCAATTTCTCCACTAACGAATTTATTCCTACTAGTCCCTTGGATTAAGCTTTTAATGTTGGACCATTCCATAACGTTCATTTGTAATCAAAATCAAATTCTTGCTGTATTTTGGACAGTTCAATCACACCAAAATATATGATTCTTGCTGTGTTATGTGACATGATTGGTTTATAAACTAGTCCACAGGACCACAAGAATCTATTGGATGTGCCAAATGCAAATAGTTCATGTCTAACATGAAGCTCCAAACCTAAGCATGTAATGTGATGTCATTTAGAAAAATCAATGATGAAATTGTAGTGTTGTTTAGCCAATCACACAAATTTATTATGCAACTTCCTCTGTTTATAAATTAAACTTATATGTAGTGTTTAGCTTATTCGTTACAGCTGAAAATACTTATGTCTAGTGTCGATTGCTTCATCCCTCATAGTCATCCAACAAGAACGTTGAGACACAAATTCGACCACAACTCTAATAACTGCTTGAGCTCGTCGCCAGCAATCAAAACTTCCCAAATTATGGCTTTTGAAATTTGGGTTTAGGTTAGAATTTTGTGAACAGTGTAGCCTAAATTAGCCTACTGAAACTTTTCATTAAATTGTTTCAGAATATCAACCCCCCCAATTCTCCATACGTAGTCTAAATATATTATGTTCTGTTTTTCTGTCGATTGACACTTTTATAGCTTATTGTCTATCACTTCTTGGGATTATATAGCTTTATATCTTTGTTTACCTGGTTCTCAATAATATCTCTACTTCTTTTTTCTTCATCTGCTTGCTTTGTATAAGTTTGCAAATTAATCCATTCATGATTGAGTTTGAGATATAATACTTCTTTTATGTATGCAGTTTCTTCAAATAGTATTCAGCATTGACAGACTCAGCATTGTCACTCTTAATTACTTCTGAGGATTCCTTTTCCAAGTCTTCCTTTTCAGCTTCTGTTTTTTGCTCCCTCCCAACCTCTTTTTTCCCCTCTAATAATCTGTTTCTTTCACTAAACCTGAAGTGGTATTTCTGCATCATTACGAGTACAATTGTGAAGGTTCTAAACCTTTTTCAATGCATTTGGGGCTATCAAGTCTATAATTTTACTGGAAGTAACAATTTCAATGGCCTTGACTCCTATATCATTTCGAATAACTGAGAAAAATAAATTTAGGGAGATGGTTGTATGTCTTTATCTCTCAAATAAATATATGATCAACAAATGACTGAATAGGTATTAAAAATATAACTTGTTTAGAGAGATCCTCAATATCTAATCAAGTATTTTACCCTGTAAAACTTTTTAGCTCAGAATTGGTTGACATTACACCTAAACCTAAATCCTGGTTTTAATCCATTCAAACAATGGTAAATTGGTCAATGATTGCCCAAGTTCTTTGAAAGTTGAAGGATTATGTTATGTGATTAAACCTTTGACATTCCCCTTGCATTAATATTGATGATTGTAATAACCGCCTCGCTGATTTTCGTGTGTAGGTTAATCTATGTCATATGTTGCATTGCAGATCCAAGGCATTGCAAATGCCCAGAAATCACTTGAGATAGGACAGGAAGAGAAAGCTCGTCGTGTTCGATGAAAAAGAAAGAAAAAAGGGGGGAGGGGGGGGGGGATTTAGAAAGGCGGTTGAAGACATTATTGGTGATTTTAGATTTAACTGTTTTGTGTAGTTTATAATATCTAAAGATTGAGAATGTAATCTTTCAAATTAGTGGGAACCCCATCATCAAAATTTATGACTTTGCAAATGGATTTGCATCATGAGCTATGAGGGTTTCAGTATGTTCACTAATTATGCAATTTTCTTCCGTCCATTACCAAACAAGAGAAGGTATTATAAACTCCATTTCTCTTCTTATCACTAGTTCATTACCCTTCTCACCGATTTAATACAAATTATACAGTACAATTCGCTGAAAGGGAATACATACATAAATAACTTGGCAAGAAAGACAATTCACATGATAATGAGATAATCAACACCAAAAGGTATAAAATGGAGAGGAAATTGAACATTTATTAATTTATTTACTTAAGATGGAAACAGGAGAATTATACAGGAGTTTTCACATAAACACAAATCTCTTCCATAATGTCTTAAAAATGTTAATGATTGCATGTTGACATGTTCCAAAGGCATAAATTAGTCCAAAAAGGTGTAAAGATAATGTTTTTGCTTTTTTGATAAAGTAATGTCAGAAGAGTTAGCTAGTAACAGAGGGAGTTACAAGCCCCAAAAAATATCCACAAAAGACTTTGAAGCAAGAATGGCCAGGGACCTATCCTCCGCGTATATATACCATTCATGTTCTCCAGCTTCCATGCACTTGTGGTCTTCAATCAGTGCAGCAAGTTGCCAATGAACCTTCTTTCCTAAACAGAAGTCCTCCACTCTACTACTTATCATAACAAGTCTGCAAAAACCAAGCTGCATATGGCAGAATTGAAACAGCCTACCAAAAACCCTCTACAATTAGGACACACTTGCCTTGATAGTTTCCTGTAGTTACTCTGATCCGCTTGTTGTGCATCATAGGATTGTGCATATCTGCAAAACAAAGCTTTACTGAGCATTAGCAATTCTTAAGCAGACTATAAGGAACTGGAATGGAGAGATAATATGAGATTTGAGGTGACAAGACTAGTTAATATGTAGTCGTTCACAACAATTATGCTCTTTTTCTACCGTCCATCTCAAATCTTCCTTTGCTAGTTGCTACATGGGACAAAATGCTTTTAGCTTTAAAGATTGCTAGCTGCTACATAGGAATAATGGTTTTAGTTTTAAAGATTGTCTACTTTGAAAGCTTACTATTTAGTTGGTGATTGTGCATCTATTAACACAAGTCACAGACCCACACATAGCGCAGGAAAGTTACAATTCCTTAGAGAACACTTCACTTACAACTCCTTGAGGGAAACTTTACATATTTAACTTTTTGAAATTTGTCTTCAATCAGAATAATAAATTCATGGTGCCCGCCTCTTGCAAATTAGGTGAATTTGTAGCCAATAGAAAAACAAGGATGTCTTTTCATAGTTCCAAAAAAATTAGCCCCTTTGCATAGTTTTAATAACCAAACCCAATCATATGGGGAGGACAACAAAAGGCAAAATATAAGAAATAGAATTCTAGTTTATTCATTTTGAACTACCTGTCATGCAAACAAGATGAGCATGTGAGCTTGTGGTCTTCAATCCGCGCAACAAGTTGTCAAAGAACCTTCTTTCCCAAACAGAGGTCCTCTACTCTTCGACTAACCAAAACAAGTCTACAAAAACCAAGCTGTTGACCCTTAGTTTATGCTTCTCAATCTACAAACTGCCACTCGTTTGCATATGGCAGAACTTCAAGAGCCAGCAAAACAATCCCAGTTGCACCCTCTGCCAATGCCCCTCAACTGTCAGCAACACTTGCCCTCCCTTCACAACTAGAGACACTTGCCTTGGTACTCTACTGTAGTTACTCTGATCCGCGTGTTGTGCTTACTGCAAAACAAAGATTTACTAAGCAGTAGCACTTCATAAGCAGACTGTTAATCACCCTCGAATATCACTTTGTTAGGTTATACCACAAGCCTTACAGAGTTATGGTAAGACAATCTAGAGAACATCACATATTCCTGCTTATGAAATAGATCATCCATCAACTGAGTCAACCACTTCTTCAAAGAGCAAGGATAAATGAACTCAGTTCTAAGGGTCTAATCTGACCCAAACCATACAGCCCATGCAACATTGCATTTCAGTTTACCAATTTTTACTACAAAAAAGCTTATAAATTGGTGTGACAATGAATGTGATTGGTGCCACTTTACTAACATAAAAAATGAATATCTAGATTACATTTTTATGATTAGTAACACATTAGTTTGTAAGGTTTAGGTATTAAAATTTGTAGTATCTCTAGCATCACTCTTTCCTTTTACTCAATGCATAATACACTTAGTTTCACTCACTATGATTATGTGTTGTATGAGGCCATATCAACTTATCAGTAACTCCACACATTGAGCAGCCACTTCGGGAGAGAATGGCTTTCTAACCAAGTCTTGTTCTCAAGTCAAAGTGTATAGATGACTTTAAAAACCTATTAACAGATGCAGCTCGTTTTGACTTCCTTAAGGGATTCCTAAAATATGTTATTTGTATTATTGAAAGAGAATGATACCCACACATACTCACCACTTGAATGTCTATAAAAGTGTAGGATCTTATTCGTTCCATTATCAAATATAATACATCAGGCTAAAGCAACAAAACCAAGAAGAAAATATGACGACTTAAATTTTGGATGTATCATATCAAAACCACGATAACAACTAGAGTAGGGCTTACCAATCTAACTACTTGGGTCTGACTAATGTAACGAAAAATATGCACCAGAGGAGGACTAGGCTAGTAATTCTAATTATAGTTTAGTTGCTTTGATAGGGTAGCCAAACCAAGTTACCACATGGAGATAGGTCTTCTGGTTTGTTTTATCATGTGAAATGAGCATGAACAATTTTTCCCTGGTCAAGATCTGAAATGGGTAAGGACAAAGAAACAAAAAAAGTAAAAGAAATAACTTGTAGCCAATAGAAACCTATATGGGAAGGACAACAAAAGGCTTTATATAAGAATTAGAATTGTAGTTTAATCATTTTGAACTGCCTGTCATGCAAAGAAACTGAGGTTGTGCTCATGGACTTCTAAAATGAGGACAACCCAGAAGCATAATTTTAAACGGAAGAAAACAACATGAGATAGAACAATAAATTAGTACCTTTGGAAACAAAAGCATTTCAGATTTGATGCTTACTTGCTTTCCAGCACATGATTTCTTCTGCTTTTAGAATACCACGGTGCTAGGAGTCTCATTGACAACTCTAATCAAACATTTAGTGGGCAATCCATTAAATGTACACTAAGAACATAAAGATGTCACTACATGTTGATATTTCTAAACCTTGAAAACCAGATACCATCAAAATTCCTAAACTGGATTTAAAATAAAAAAAAAACACTAAATATAACGAGAAGGAATTATCTTGCTCTTACATCACCCTTACATTAAAATAGTTGATCCCAAAAACTCATGTTTAAGATGACATTCATGAACTCCTCAACATTCTTCCTTCCCAAAAGCACAACAGCAGCGCTGTGAACCTAACTGAATGAAAATCATGAGCATACAATCAACTGCACTTGTCTTCTTGTCTCCTACCCATGTGACAGTTTCTCCTCGCTAACAAGTTCGATAATCCTCCATGAAGGGAACAACTAGCACATATAAGTAACACAAATCACTGAACCAAAATGACCCTAGTCACTTTATTTTACAAGCCTTTGCTTTTTAATTTTTAATTTTAGTTTTTGGATTAAATGAGTAGCTTCAAGAAGAGAGATTAGTCTCAATCAATTCTAGCAATCATGACAAGTCAATGATATGCGTACTACTTAGCTAGGAGGCTAGGAGTACTAGTTTGTGTAATAATTAATCAAGGAAAAAAGATAATGCAGCAAGAAACAAAACTTAAATTTCGAAGAAAGACAGTGACTTACAGGCATTGCTCTGTTTTCCTTTCTCCTTGATTCTTTAGTTTCACTAGACTACTACACATCACTTAGCTCCTCATCACAGTCCTTGTACTCACTTGACTCCTCAGAATCAGAGTTACCAAATTCTGTGGGCCTTTCAATCCTTTTTGGGTGTGGTACGTCATTAGAGCTTCCTTCTCCACTCGGTCCAGCTCCATCATACTCATCTCGGCTTTGCTTGACTTTGTTACCTTCTGTTACCAATGTCGAATCAGAATCAGAATCAGTTGGGATGGGATCTTTTATGTCTTCCTTGTATAACAAGTGGAACCCGCATTTCTTCACCTCTTTGCTCCATTTGTCCCCATAATCAATTTCAAATCTAATGCCAATCTCACAGAATCCATTTGCATCATATTCCACCAATGATTTTGAAAATCTATCTCTGAGATATGTAGTAGAACAATAGGATAGCAAAATGTGATCCGATGCAATGGTAGTAATGTCCACTCCAGATTCTGGCATACGAATTTCGTTTCCATTGACTATAAGACTCCAGTTAATACCTTTATAAGGAGTAGCATTGGAACAAAACACAGCGCAAAGAGCAATTCCCATAAAGTCATTACATAAATGAGAATAATGTAGTTTTATATTTACTTGAGGCCCCATACTTTGATGGCTAAACCACTCCGGAATTTCACTTCCAGGGCTAACAATGACCATGCAAGTATCAAATGGAAACAATCCCTGAAACATACAAAAACATGTTGTTTAGAAGTTAACGAGAGAGAGAGAGAGAGAGAGAGAGAGAGAGAGAGAGAGACCTGATTGTTCCTTTTTATAAATGCGATAAAATTGTCAAAGAAGCCTTGATTCTCAGACAATTTGAAGCAATTCTGAAGATCGAGTACTGCCACACGATTTTTTCTTAATAGATCTGGAATCATTTCCAGCGACTTACAATCTTTTGCACGCATTGTACAAATTTTGAATGGAAGCTTTGGCAATGATTTAAGACGTGTGCAATCTCTTACATCCATATCCCTTATTCCAGATAGTTGACCAATGCTTTCGGAAAGGCTAACAAAATCATTTTCACATAGATTCAACTCCTCCAATTCAGTTAGTTGACCGAGGCTTTCAGGAAGGCATTTTAAATTATTTTCACGTAGATCCAAATGAAACAATTGAGCTAGTTGACCGATGCTTTCAGGAAAGCATTTTAAATTATTTTCATGTAGATCCAAATGAAGCAATTGAGTTAGTTGACCAATGCTTTCAGGAAGGCATTTTAAATTATTTCCATTTAGATGCAACTTGTACAATTCAGTTAGTTGACCGATGCTTTTGGGAAGGCATTTTAAATTATTTTGACGTAGATCCAAACAAAGCAATTGAGATAGTTGACCGATGCTTTCGGGAAGGCATTTTAAATTATTTTCACGTAGATCCAAACGAACTAATTGAGATAGTTGACCGATGCTTTCGGGAAGGTAAGCA
>OU015761.1:46369442-46391665 GCA_907173295.1 Fagus sylvatica
TTCAGAAAAACTGATCACACATATCGGTAGAGAATTCAAAAATCGGCAAAACCCCAGTTTTCCGATCAGCATCAGCGACAGCACGCGCCTCCACGCGCGGCCCAAACCTTCTGGAATCTCCTCCACGCGCCACTAGCATCGCCGGAACCACCATGTCTCAGATCTTCCGTCTCCAGTCACCGAATCAAGAATCAAGCACCTTAGATAGATAGATCGACCACCGATCTATCGAAATCCGGAAAAATCGGCCAGATCCAACGGTGGACGCGCCTCCACGCGCCACCCATATTTCTGGCAGCAAGATCCACGCGCCACACGCGCGGCACGCTCCGGCTTCCATTCTGTCCATGCTGATGTCAGCCCTAGGTCTCTAGGGCTTACTGCTGACGTCAGCAGACCCGAAAAAAAAAAAAAAAAAAAAAAAAAAAAAAAAAAAAAAAAAAAAAAAAGTCATTTTATTTTCCTTTGTATGCATTTTTATTTTATTTGCAAAAAAAAAAAAAATCAAATTTCGAATTTCAAAATTCGAAAATTCAAAAAAAAAAAAAAAAAATTGAGAAAATTGGCATTGACCAGTAAGGAAAAAAAAAATGTGGGATATACTTTTTGATTTTTATCTTAAATGAGCCGAGATCGAGCCAAGCCATCGAGCCACTGAGCTGAGATCCCGAGTCAAGACCATTTCAAGATCCGAGCCTCTGAGCCACTGAGTTGCGATCCGAGCCATTGAGCCATGATCCGACCAAGCCAAGCCGAGATCTACTTCAAGCCAAAATCCAAGCCACCGAGCCTCTGAGCCGAGATCCGAGCCATCAAGCCGAGATACGAGCCAAGCCGAGTTGAGCCAAGATATTTGAGCTATTATTTTGTAAACAAACTCAAAGGTTTCATTAAAATTACACCTTGAGTTTGAGGGGGAATGTTAAGGTATCCCACATAGGTTAGATAGGAGAGTTGTGTTAGTAGTCCTATATATAAATAGGATACCTAACAACACATTGTGATCACCCAAAAATATCATACAGAGAGAATATAATAAAGATGTAGCCCATTGGCTACATCCTGTGGACGTAGGCTCACATAGCCGAACCACGTGAAAACCCTAGCCTCCATTCTCCTCCTCTCTCTCTATCTCTCCATTATATTTTCCATTCTCATTAGATTTAGGTTTTCTACATTTGCAAACATTGACAATATAAAGGAAAAGGCAACAAAAGTAAACTTCACCACAAAACACATGAAAAGTAATGAAAACATGTCACCGTAAAAAATGTATTCATTGTGGCAGTGATGAATCTTTACATATCGCGGGGCCAACAGACTTTTATTACTTGAAGCAATGGTTTCCTCTTTTCGGAATATTTTGCATCTACTCGTTTTCCATCTCTTTCATGGATAGGTTGTTTCTTCTTCTTCTTCCCCCACCGCCTTTAAATACTCTGATTTGGAAGGCCAGGATCTTGGGAATTAAGAAAGCAGTCAAGGAAAGGTCCATAATTGTATTGTTAAGATGAAATATAGTAATTAGTAACACAATATATACCTATATGGGTAGTTCTTTCAATTTTGGCTTGAAGCATTCAATTACATTTATTCCTCTAAATTTCAGTTTTAACCAACTAAATTGAACGCCACATATCTAATAAAATTATATTTTAGATCCTGCCATGGTAGGTTCAGATTCATTACTTATTTTTCCCTCTTCTTTGCAGGCCCGAGACAAAATTAATACAGGAAATTGTGGAAGCGATATTATATAATTTGAGTTCATTCCCAATAGAAACCAAGGGACTAGTAGGAATAAATTCTCGAGTGGAGGAATTGAAGTCACATTTAGCTATAGGGTTGAACGATATTCGCATTATTGGAATTTGGGGGACGGGGGGAATGGGTAAGACAACTCTTGCCAGAGTTGTTTATGGAATGGTTTCCAAACAATTTGAAGCTTGTAGTTTTATCGTTGACGTTAGGGAAGTTTATGAAAAAGCTGGAAAAGATGGTTTACTTCAGTTACAAAAACAAATTTTGAATGAACTTTTGATGGAAAGAGATGTGAATATACATGATGTTGATAATGGAGTTCTCATGATCAAGAATAGGTTACGTCACAAAAAGATTCTTCTCGTTCTTGATGATGTAAATAAGTTAGGCCATTTGAAGAAGTTAGCTGGGGAACATGGTTGGTTTGGTCCAGGTAGTAGAGTTATCATAACAACGAGAGATAAGCAGTTGTTGGTGACACATTC
Organism: Fagus sylvatica; assembly: GCA_907173295.1. Lineage (NCBI taxonomy): Eukaryota > Viridiplantae > Streptophyta > Magnoliopsida > Fagales > Fagaceae > Fagus > Fagus sylvatica. Next base: position 46,371,689 of record OU015761.1, read on the forward strand.
AGTAAATGAAATATATGAGGTTGAAGCATTGGATGATGATGAAGCTCTTCAACTTTTTAGTTTGAAAGCTTTTAAAAAAGACCATCCTGCTGAATATTATGCAGAGTTGTCTCAAGCTTTTGTATCTTATGCTAAGGGCCTTCCTTTAGCCATTGAGGTTTTGGGTTCCTTCTTGTTTAATAGAAGTATTGATGAATGGAAATGTGAATTAGATAGGCTCAAGGAATTTCCTAAAAGAGATATTCTTGATGTACTTAAAATAAGTTTTGATGGACTAGAAGCTCTAGAGAAGAACATTTTCCTAAATATTGCATGTTTTTTTAATCACATGGATCAAGATAGTGTCATAAAAATTCTTGGTTATCTTGAGCTTTACCCTATAATTGGATTAAGTGTTCTTTATGAGAAATCTCTCTTAAAGATGAATCACAATTATTTGTGGATGCATGATTTGCTACAAGAAATGGGTCGGGACATAGTTCGTCAAGAGTGCCTCCAAGATCCTGGAAAGCGTAGTAGATTGTGGTTGTATAAAGACATTAACAGTGTGCTGACAGAAAATACGGTAAGAGATTTTTTTAAAGAATCTAAGCATATAACTTATTATATTATTTAACATTTTTATTTAAGAACAACAAAGTTCAAGTTTAAATAATAGTTCTAGTAATCATGCATTTTATACTAATCTTCTTCTTCTTTTCTTCTAATTATTAGGGAACAAAGGCAGTTCAAGGCATAGTCCTAGATTTGTTTGAACCAAAGGAGGTAGATTGGAATCTTGAAGGCTTTTCAAAGATGCAATATCTAAAATTGCTCAAAATTCGTGGTGTTCAACTTATACATGATCTCAAACATCTTCCTAATAGCTTAAGATATCTTGATTGGAGTGGGTGCCCTTTAAAATCATTGCCAATAAGTTTCCAATCAAATGAGCTCATTGAACTTTGCATGCGCTACAGCAAGATTGAACGACTTTGGAAAGGAACAAAAGTAAGATTGTGATTTAAGTACTTTTATACAACTTTATTTTTAAGTTTCATTAAGCTATATGGTTTTGTAGATGCTAATTGTTTTACTTCCTTTTGTGGGCTTTTAACAGCCTTTTGAGAAGTTGAAATTCATCCGCTTGGATAGCTCCCATAAACTGATTGAAACCCCTGATTTAACCAAAGTCCCAAATCTTGAGGAATTGGTTCTTGAAGATTGTATAGATTTACTTGGGGTGCATCCATCAATTGGAGTACATAAAAAGCTTAAAGTTTTGAATTTAAAAGGTTGCAAAAACCTCAAAAGTCTTCCAAGCAAGTTTGAAATGGAGTCCCTTGAGATTCTTATTCTTTCCAGATGTGCAAAAGTAAAAAAAATTCCAGAATTTGGGGGAAAGATGAAATGTTTATGCAAGCTTTACTTGGATGGTATTGCTATTTCAAAACTACCTGCATCAATTGAGTATTTGACCGGCCTAGCTTCATTGATTTTAAGGGATTGCAAAAATCTAGTGTGTGTACCCAGCACCATTTTTAATTTGAAGTTGCTTAAAGATGTGGATATTTCCGGATGCTCAAAATTTGAGAGACTGCCAGAGATTCTGGGGAATGCAGAAAGTGTAGAGGAACTTGATGTGAGTGGAACTGCTATAAGACACGTGTCTTCTTCCATTGGTCTCTTGAAAAATCTTAAAAGGTCTATCTTTGGAGGGATGTAAGGGGTTATCATCGTCTAATAAATCATGGTATGAGCTCATCCCTTTTTATTCAAAGCCGATAAGTCCAGATCCCGTGGGATTGTACCCTCTATTTGGTTTGTGTTCTTTGACCAAATTGAATCTAAGCGACTGTAATCTCAAGGCAATCCCCAATGATATTGGTAGCTTATTCTCTCTAAAAATTTTATATCTAGATGGAAATAAGTTTGCTTACCTTCCCGAAAGCATCGGTCAACTATCTCAATTAGTTCGTTTGGATCTACGTGAAAATAATTTAAAATGCCTTCCCGAAAGCATCGGTCAACTATCTCAATTGCTTTGTTTGGATCTACGTCAAAATAATTTAAAATGCCTTCCCAAAAGCATCGGTCAACTAACTGAATTGTACAAGTTGCATCTAAATGGAAATAATTTAAAATGCCTTCCTGAAAGCATTGGTCAACTAACTCAATTGCTTCATTTGGATCTACATGAAAATAATTTAAAATGCTTTCCTGAAAGCATCGGTCAACTAGCTCAATTGTTTCATTTGGATCTACGTGAAAATAATTTAAAATGCCTTCCTGAAAGCCTCGGTCAACTAACTGAATTGGAGGAGTTGAATCTATGTGAAAATGATTTTGTTAGCCTTTCCGAAAGCATTGGTCAACTATCTGGAATAAGGGATATGGATGTAAGAGATTGCACACGTCTTAAATCATTGCCAAAGCTTCCATTCAAAATTTGTACAATGCGTGCAAAAGATTGTAAGTCGCTGGAAATGATTCCAGATCTATTAAGAAAAAATCGTGTGGCAGTACTCGATCTTCAGAATTGCTTCAAATTGTCTGAGAATCAAGGCTTCTTTGACAATTTTATCGCATTTATAAAAAGGAACAATCAGGTCTCTCTCTCTCTCTCTCTCTCTCTCTCTCTCTCTCTCTCGTTAACTTCTAAACAACATGTTTTTGTATGTTTCAGGGATTGTTTCCATTTGATACTTGCATGGTCATTGTTATCCCTGGAAGTGAAATTCCGGAGTGGTTTAGCCATCAAAGTATGGGGCCTCAAGTAAATATAAAACTACATTATTCTCATTTATGTAATGACTTTATGGGAATTGCTCTTTGCGCTGTGTTTTGTTCCAATGCTACTCCTTATAAAGGTATTAACTGGAGTCTTATAGTCAATGGAAACGAAATTCGTATGCCAGAATCTGGAGTGGACATTACTACCATTGCATCGGATCACATTTTGCTATCCTATTGTTCTACTACATATCTCAGAGATAGATTTTCAAAATCATTGGTGGAATATGATGCAAATGGATTCTGTGAGATTGGCATTAGATTTGAAATTGATTATGGGGACAAATGGAGCAAAGAGGTGAAGAAATGCGGGTTCCACTTGTTATACAAGGAAGACATAAAAGATCCCATCCCAACTGATTCTGATTCTGATTCGACATTGGTAACAGAAGGTAACAAAGTCAAGCAAAGCCGAGATGAGTATGATGGAGCTGGACCGAGTGGAGAAGGAAGCTCTAATGACGTACCACACCCAAAAAGGATTGAAAGGCCCACAGAATTTGGTAACTCTGATTCTGAGGAGTCAAGTGAGTACAAGGACTGTGATGAGGAGCTAAGTGATGTGTAGTAGTCTAGTGAAACTAAAGAATCAAGGAGAAAGGAAAACAGAGCAATGCCTGTAAGTCACTGTCTTTCTTTGAAATTTAAGTTTTGTTTCTTGCTGCATTATCTTTTTTCCTTGATTAATTATTACACAAACTAGTACTCCTAGCCTCCTATCTAAGTAGTACGCATATCATTGACTTGTCATGATTGCTAGAATTGATTGAGACTAATCTCTCTTCTTGAAGCTACTCATTTAATCCAAAAACTAAAATTAAAAATTAAAAAGCAGAGGCTTGTAAAATAAAGTGACTAGGGTCATTTTGGTTCAGTGATTTGTGTTACTTATATGTGCTAGTTGTTCCCTTCATGGAGGATTATCGAACTTGTTAGCGAGGAGAAATTGTCACATGGGTAGGAGACAAGAAGACAAGTGCAGTTGATTGTATGCTCATGATTTTCATTCTGTTAGGTTCACAGCGCTGCTGTTGTGCTTTTGGGAAGGAAGAATGTTGAGGAGTTCATGAATGTCATCTGAAACATGAGTTTTTGGGATCAACTATTTTAATGTAAGGGTGATGTAAGAGCAAGATAATTCCTTCTCGTTATATTTAGTGTTTTTTTTTTATTTTAAATCCAGTTTAGGAATTTTGATGGTATCTGGTTTTCAAGGTTTAGAAATATCAACATGTAGTGACATCTTTATGTTCTTAGTGTACATTTAATGGATTGCCCACTAAATGTTTGATTAGAGTTGTCAATGAGACTCCTAGCACCGTGGTATTCTAAAAGCAGAAGAAATCATGTGCTGGAAAGCAAGTAAGCATCAAATCTGAAATGCTTTTGTTTCCAAAGGTACTAATTTATTGTTCTATCTCATGTTGTTTTCTTCCGTTTAAAATTATGCTTCTGGGTTGTCCTCATTTTAGAAGTCCATGAGCACAACCTCAGTTTCTTTGCATGACAGGCAGTTCAAAATGATTAAACTACAATTCTAATTCTTATATAAAGCCTTTTGTTGTCCTTCCCATATAGGTTTCTATTGGCTACAAGTTATTTCTTTTACTTTTTTTGTTTCTTTGTCCTTACCCATTTCAGATCTTGACCAGGGAAAAACTGTTCATGCTCATTTCACATGATAAAACAAACCAGAAGACCTATCTCCATGTGGTAACTTGGTTTGGCTACCCTATCAAAGCAACTAAACTATAATTAGAATTACTAGCCTAGTCCTCCTCTGGTGCATATTTTTCGTTACATTAGTCAGACCCAAGTAGTTAGATTGGTAAGCCCTACTCTAGTTGTTATCGTGGTTTTGATGTGATACATCCAAAATTTAAGTCGTCATATTTTTCTTCTTGGTTTTGTTGCTTTAGCCTGATGTATTATATTTGATAATGGAACGAATAAGATCCTACACTTTTATAGACATTCAAGTGGTGAGTATGTGTGGGTATCAATCTCTTTCAATAATACAAATAACATATTTTAGGAATCCCTTAAGGAAGTCAAAACGAGCTGCATCTGTTAATAGGTTTTTAAAGTTATCTATACACTTTGACTTGAGAACAAGACTTGGTTAGAAAGCCATACTCTCCCGAAGTGGCTGCTCAATGTGTGGAGTTACTGATAAGTTGATATGGCCTCATACAACACATAATCATAGTGAGTGAAACTAAGTGTATTATGCATTGAGTAAAAGGAAAGAGTGATGCTAGAGATACTACAAATTTTAATACCTAAACCTTACAAACTAATGTGTTACTAATCATAAAAATGTAATCTAGATATTCATTTTTTATGTTAGTAAAGTGGCACCAATCACATTCATTGTCACACCAATTTATAAGCTTTTTTGTAGTAAAAATTGGTAAACTGAAATGCAATGTTGCATGGGCTGTATGGTTTGGGTCAGATTAGACCCTTAGAACTGAGTTCATTTATCCTTGCTCTTTGAAGAAGTGGTTGACTCAGTTGATGGATGATCTATTTCATAAGCAGGAATATGTGATGTTCTCTAGATTGTCTTACCATAACTCTGTAAGGCTTGTGGTATAACCTAACAAAGTGATATTCGAGGGTGATAAACAGTCTGCTTATGAAGTGCTACTGCTTAGTAAATCTTTGTTTTGCAGTAAGCACAACATGCGGATCAGAGTAACTACAGTAGAGTACCAAGGCAAGTGTCTCTAGTTGTGAAGGGAGGGCAAGTGTTGCTGACAGTTGAGGGGCATTGGCAGAGGGTGCAACTGGGATTGTTTTGCTGGCTCTTGAAGTTCTGCCATATGCAAACGAGTGGCAGTTTGTAGATTGAGAAGCATAAACTAAGGGTCAACAGCTTGGTTTTTGTAGACTTGTTTTGGTTAGTCGAAGAGTAGAGGACCTCTGTTTGGGAAAGAAGGTTCTTTGACAACTTGTTGCGCGGATTGAAGACCACAAGCTCACATGCTCATCTTGTTTGCATGACAGGTAGTTCAAAATGAATAAACTAGAATTCTATTTCTTATATTTTGCCTTTTGTTGTCCTTCCCATATGATTGGGTTTGGTTATTAAAACTATGCAAAGGGGCTAATTTTTTTGGAACTATGAAAAGACATCCTTGTTTTTCTATTGGCTACAAATTCACCTAATTTGCAAGAGGCGGGCACCATGAATTTATTATTCTGATTGAAGACAAATTTCAAAAAGTTAAATATGTAAAGTTTCCCTCAAGGAGTTGTAAGTGAAGTGTTCTCTAAGTACCCTTCTAAAATTCAATGAAAATTTTCCTACAAGGAATTGTAACTTTCCTGCGCTTTGTGTGGGTCTGTGACTTGTGTTAATAGATGCACAATCACCAACTAAATAGTAAGCTTTCAAAGTAGACAATCTTTAAAACTAAAACCATTATTCCTATGTAGAAGCTAGCAATCTTTAAAGCTAAAAGCATTTTGTCCCATGTAGCAACTAGCAAAGGGAGATTTGAGATGGACGGTAGAAAAAGAGCATAATTGTTGTGAACGACTACATATTAACTAGTCTTGTCACCTCAAATCTCATATTATCTCTCCATTCCAGTTCCTTATAGTCTGCTTAAGAATTGCTAATGCTCAGTAAAGCTTTGTTTTGCAGATATGCACAATCCTATGATGCACAACAAGCGGATCAGAGTAACTACAGGAAACTATCAAGGCAAGTGTGTCCAATTGTAGAGGGTTTTTGGTAGGCTGTTTCAATTCTGCCATATGCAGCTTGGTTTTTGCAGACTTGTTATGATAAGTAGTAGAGTGGAGGACTTCTGTTTAGGAAAGAAGGTTCCTTGGCAACTTGCTACACTGATTGAAGACCACAAGTGCATGGAAGCTGGAGAACATGAATGGTATATATACGCGGAGGATAGGTCCCTGGCCATTCTTGCTTCAAAGTCTTTTGTGGATATTTTTTGGGGCTTGTAACTCCCTCTGTTACTAGCTAACTCTTCTGACATTACTTTATCAAAAAAGCAAAAACATTATCTTTACACCTTTTTGGACTAATTTATGCCTTTGGAACATGTCAACATGCAATCATTAACATTTTTAAGACATTATGGAAGAGATTTGTGTTTATGTGAAAACTCCTGTATAATTCTCCTGTTTCCATCTCAGTAAATAAATTAATAAATGTTCAATTTCCTCTCCATTTTATACCTTTTGTGTTGATTATCTCATTATCATGTGAATTGTCTTTCCTGCCAAGTTATTTATGTATGTATTCCCTTTCAGTGAATTGTACTGTATAATTTGTATTAAATCGGTGAGAAGGGTAATGAACTAGTGATAAGAAGAGAAATGGAGTTTATAATACCTTCTCTTGTTTGGTAATGGAGGGAAGAAAATTGCATAATTAGTGAACATACTGAAACCCTCATAGCTCATGATGCAAATCCATTTGCAAAGTCATAAATTTTGATGATGGGGTTCCCACTAATTTGTAAGATTACATTCTCAATCTTCAGATATTATAAACTACACAAAACAGTTAAATCTAAAATCACCAATAATGTCTTCAACCGCCTTTCTAAATCCCCCCCCCCCCCCCTTCTCCCCCCTTTTTTCTTTCTTTTTCAACGAACACGACGAGCTTTCTCTTCCTGTCCTATCCCAAGTGATTTCTGGGCATTTGCAATGCCTTGGATCTGCAATGCAACATATCACATAGATTAACCTACACACGAAAATCAGTGAGGCGATTATTACAATCATCAATATTAATGCAAGGGGAATGTCAAAGGTTTAATCACATAACATAATCCTTCGACTTTCAAAGAACTTGGGTGCAATCATTAGACCAAATTTACCTATTGTTTGAATGGATTAAAACCAGGATTTAGGTTTAGGTGTAATGTCAACCAATTCTGAGCTAAAAAGTTTTACAGGGTAAAATACTTGATTAGACATTGAGGATCTATCTAAACAAGTTATATTTTTAATACTAGAATGGATTGTAAAACATTATAGTAAAAAATGGATTGTTGCAAACTATTTCGACACATTTAACTTTAGGCCAGTAGAATAGATAATTTTGGTCAAGTTAAAATATAGGACTTTGAATGGAAGTAAATGCATTGATTTAATCCTTAAGCAAGACGAAATGACATATGGTACAATATTTTTCCTTAAAAAAAAAAATTGTATTAAATGGAAAAATATTTTAAAATGGTGACTTTGAAAAGAGATATATTGTGACTTCTTTTTTCTTAAAATATTTTCCCCAGAGAATTTTATGAGATTCCGAAAGATCACTTTGTAACTAGAAGGAAATTTTAATTTTAAGTCATCCAAAGTAATTAGCCTTTCATGCCTGAAAGGCTTGTACTTTCGCCATTTGTTGCAATATTAATTTCACCGCATTGATCTAATCCTTAAAATCCTTATATTTTCCTAAACAAGTATATGTTAAATGAATTCTATTTAAAAATGATAACTTTGGAAAGAGATAGATTATGACTCTCTTTTTTCTCTCAAAATATTGTCCATTGATTACTGTTATGAGATTCTGAAAGATTATTACGTAATTTGTGGCTAACTTTATCCAAAGCCATCTAAACTCGTAAGGTTATCCATATAAATATGTGAAGAGTAATCACAATATTTTATTATGATAATGAAAACTGGCCAATCTCTTCTTTTTTTTCTTTTTTTCTTTTTTCTTCTTTTTTTCTTTTTTAAATTGAAAATTGGCCAATCAAGCCATAAAGACTCTAGTTTTTGCATGTGTTACGAGATTGATTTCATTGCTTTGATTTAATCCTTAAGCAAGGCAAAATGCTACATTGTACAATATTTTCCTAAACAAAATATTTATTAAATTTAAAACTATTAAAAATGATTACTTTGGAAAGAGATAGATTATGAATTTTTCATCAAAATGTTGTCCCTTGATTACTCTTATGAGGTTCCAAAAGATTATTATGTAATTCGTGGATAAATTTAATCAAAGTTATCTAAACTTGTAAGATTATCCACATGAATATTACCCCTCAATTAGACAAAATTGCATGCCCATTCTCTGTCTAAATTGAGGTTAAATTGGATGGAAAACTCAACCATGTGCAAGGGCAGTGAGTGCATTTTTGGAGATTTACTTTATTCAAAGAGTATTTTCTGAAATTTAAATTCAGTGTAGCCTCACGAATCAGATTTTTGCCCAATTTAACGCCAATTAAGACAAAAGGGGGGTATAAGTGTATTGGGCGTGCAATTATGTCCAATTGAAAAATGGGTGAAATATTATGGTGGAAAAGTGTAATTTGCCACAAAAAATAAATCACATAACATATTTAAAACAATATTATTTTTCTCGTCTATTACTATTAAGAGGATTTCTTCCATTTATAACCACTTTTATGTACTCTAAAAAATAACCCCTACTAAAAAAATATCTATTCACAATATTTTAAACTACACTAAACAAAAAACTAAGGTTATAGTGGGTTACAATTAGCTCAACTGGTAAAGTCTCTAAAGCAATCAATATGGAGCGGATGCCATAGATTCTGTAGTGGGTAAATTTCAGTGCTACAATTAATTTCTTAAAGTAGTAAAAAGTACTTTAGTCAGACTTTCCAAAAATAACCACACTCTTTATTAATGTTTACTTTTGAATTTATAGTACACAGTACATTGTACTTTGTTCCCTTTCCCCAATGTGGGACAATTCTTTATTCAGTAAAGTACAATAAAGTACAAAGATTCTATTGACAAGTACTATATTCTATGTGCTTTAGGCTTTGGGCCGAGCTTTGCATTTTGACTTGTGATACGGCCTGGGCCGAGCTTTGTGCTTTGGCCTCTGCAATAGGTTTGGGCCGAGCTTCATACTTTGACTTCTGATAAGAGCTTGGGCCGAGTTTGATACTTTTAGCCTCTCTTGTGGGCTTGGGCCAACTTTTACATTCTATCCCTTGATATGGGCTATTCATTTATGGGCCTATTTTAGATTTAGATTTCCCCACCTCCAATTGCCCCTCAAATCTTTACTCTTTTTTGAAGAGAAGGATTTGACCGAAACAGTGGAGAAATATACAGTAATTATTCACAGCTTTAAACGAAATTCGGTCAGGAATAGGGTTTGGTTTACGGATTCATAACTCGGTTGTTATCCCTAGACGGTTCGGTCCGGAACATTTATGATAAGGAAGCAGCGACTTCCAAATCGATGTTGCGTTTATTGGGTGAGGACAAGGGATAGGGATAAATTAATTCGATATTATCTCGACAGCATCCGTGAGCCATAATTAAGGAAGGACGTTTGGCGTTCCCTAAGTTATCTCGTTTTTAATGCTTTATTGTGATTAGGACGACGTTTGGATTTCCCGAGGATGCTTTGTCTCCAAGGATGTAGTGCAAACCGGAAGAACCATTTTTCCTCGCTATTATTTTTTGTTTATTTTTCTTTTTCTTGCAGGTTTCTCACCGGTCCGTGACCGGTTGACTTCCGGTTGCCTGTCGTCACTTTGGCAGTATATAAGAGAGCGAGACCCCACATTACACTTTTACCTTTTGAAACACTATTCTTTGCCTCCAGTCGTGAGCTTTTTTACTGTTTTGACTTGGGTTTCTTCTTTCCAGCTCACTTGTACTCAAAGCACAAGTAAAGACATGCCTATCCAAAAGAGGATCGTAGACATACGATCGGTGCTTGAAGAGCGTGCCCCAGAGTTGCCGCGAGGTCCTTATGCTCCCCGTGCTTCCGGATTCCCCGAGGGAGAATCTGTTGTAAAAAAGAGAAAGAAGGGGGAAGAGGAAACCGAAGTATCCGAAAAGCAGCAAGTACCTATCAACATCGAACCCACGACTAAGCCCTCATCGAAAAAGGGTAAAAGTAAAGACAGCCGAACTCTCCAAAAGGCCGTCGGTCATGTTTCTCATAAACGCAAACACCAAAAAGAACAACCAGCGCCCTGGCAGTGTGAATTCTATGTGGATGGCCGACCGGTGAATGAAGATGATTCGGTCTGGAAAAGTAAAGGACGTCCGTGGTGGGCAAATAGCTGATGCCCTTGGGAGCGCCCTTCTCCTTCCCAAAGACATGAAAAATTGGAAAGGAAACGACTCAAAACATATGATCGAAAATCTGAAGCGTGACTCGGTCGTGGTGAGTTTCGTTTTACATCCTTTCTTTTGTTACGATAATCCGTCATTATTATTTACTCATTATGACGATTTTTTTTTTTTTTTTTTTTTTTTTTTTTATAGGCCGTCCAAGGGGTTTTTGAGGCCGGGTATCGACTGATAGAAGCCGAACGTCTTCTTAACGAATCTCTCGCTGAAAACGATAGGTTGCGTGAAGGTCGAGAAGGCAGCGTCTGCTAGAATTCGGGAGGTCGAGAGTCAACACAAATCTGCCGAAGAAGGGCTTCAGAAGGCCGAATGCCAACTGGTGGAGATGTCGGCTAAGCTGGAACGAGAATGTGACCGTTCCGGTGGATTACAGGCGGAAATTGATAAACTTAAGGCCGAGTTGGCTGAAGCTCGGCAGGTGTCAAGTGATGCTGAGAAAGAAGCTCAGGCAACCTACGACCGGGGTTTTGCAGATGCTGCAGGGTCTTTGAGATTTCAAATGCGTAGGGAATGTAATATTAATTTCCTGAAGGGGTGGGCGCTGGCTCTTGAGCAAGCTGCGGTTGATGATGAGTCTGAGCTTTACGTCTTGGGCCGACGTTATCGACCCTATGATTCAGGAACCCCTGAAAATCTTGAAGAAACAAACGTTGAGGTTTTGGGAGGTCTTGAAGCCTTTGACGGTCCTACGGTCATGGAAAACGCCGAAGTTTTTGATCATCAAGAGCGGGCCCAGACTGAAGAGGTTCAAGATATGGAGAAAGGTGTCTCTGATAAAGAAGATAATGTAGACGTGGATGATCAAGAGGGATCTGCCTATGATCCTTGAATGCATCTATGACTGCATTATACATTTCATTTCTCCATTGAAGCAAATCGCACCAAACAGACATATTATCCCATTCATTTGGGGTTCTCGGTCTTGGATTCGTAGGAATGTTTGTCGTGATCAGCATAAAGGTTTCCATGTACACCAACGACAGAACTTTTGGAAAGTTCGTTACTAACGAGGGGAAATGAACGTTGACCGAAGGGGTTTAAGAAAGGTGTCTCTGATAAAGAAGATAATGTAAACATGGGTGACTAAGGGGGTTTGTTTATGTAATTGTCCCCTATACATATATAAGAAAAACAACTTTGTCATAGATCTGAATTGAGTTATATATGACTGTTTTGTTTGTTTGTTTGTTTTGTTGTTTTTTTTTTTTTTTTTTTTTTTTTTTTTTTTGTAAAGGCAAGTTCGTTTATCGCTAGGGTCGAGCTTATCTCGTTGCTCCGAATTATCCTCGGCATATATACTTTGGATGTTTTTCGTTAGAATTGAGATAAATGGATCAATACATGCCTCATACCGATCTTACGGTCCTCGGTAGAAACGTTCGGTCTGATCAGAATGCTTCAACTAATGTAATCCACAGACCGTAGAGATAATCACTAGATCGGTCAGTTTTTGAAGTGATTAATGAGAAGGCAGAGTTTCACCTTTTCGGTGTATAGGGATGCTTTTATTAATGGTGACCTGACGTTGGGGTCTTTTCGATTTTCGGCTATTAAATGAATGACGGCTGGCGTCATTTATTACGCCGTTATGTGTTCCCTAGGCCATCAAATCATTATGAAGGCCTTTTTGGGGGCCGAGAGAAGCTATTTCACTGGCTCTCTGATTTTTACCGGCCCATGACCGGCTAAGTCCCGGTTTCCTTAGCCCATCCACTCTTGTATAAAAGGGGGAAGACCCCACTTCATTTTTACTCTTTACTTTCACTTCTAGAGATAAAAAACATCCCCTTCAGTCCTCTGAGTCTATCTTTCTTAATTCTTCTGTGCCGTCTTCACGTCAGTAAGTCTTTTTCTACTCTTTGTATTTTCCTTCCGTCGTCCTAGTAGTATTCTTCGGTCCAAAAAACTTTTTATTTTGTTTTTTACGTTATGGGTAAATTTGCCAAACTCGTAGATACCGAAGAGAAAATCGTAGAGTTTAAAAAACGTTACGGGATTCCCGAGGACGTACACATTCGGTACGTTCCTTACGGTGATCTTGCACTTGTCCTGAATCAAGACCTTGTGCTTCCCATGGTAGCAATAATCGAAGGAGGGGTTAGAATACCCATGCATACTTTCTTATTACAGTTTTTAGCTCATTTTAGACTAGCCCCCATTCAGTGTGCCCCTAATGTTTTTAGGATAGTAATGGGGACGGCCGTTCTCATGGAGAAATTGGGCCTAGACCTCACTGTACATGATATAACATATGTATATAGTCTCCAAGCGACCGGTAGGGACCAATATACCCTATTTGCCCGTAACGCTTATAGAAAACTGGTGACCGGGCTTCCGGACTCTAGCAAGGGCCGAGATGAAGATTTCTTGGTGTTCACGGGGAACTGGCAAAACCCCCAGATTAATTGCTCTTTGAGGCCCGGTGTACCAGGTTTTAACTGTTTTATGTCTAACTGTTTCGCGTCTTTTATGCAACGCATTTTTATCTATTTTCGTTTGTCTTGACCGAATGTTTTTGTTTTTTTTCTTGTCAGATAAGATTTTTACATCTAAGAAAGTAGAACTTGTGGAAAGGAGAACAGTCGAACACCTCCTTCAGAAACCCTGTTTTATTGATTCGGGTGGTCGGCCTCGGGCGGCATCCGTCTTACTGGACTACGTGCCTTCATACAAATCCTTCCAGAAAGGTCCCATTGTAAAACATTCTAGACAGGAAGAGGTTTCGGTCGTGCGGCCCGGGAAGGATCAGGAGGATATCATCCAAGCGGTCCCCTTAACGGCTAGAAAAGGAGTACAAGTACCTCGGCTTGTACCACCTCTCAGCGATCCTAACTTTACTCCTTCCATTGAATCTTCGGAAGCCGGTCTTCCAATCATTCGGTTTCCGTCTATTTTTGACCCCGATCCTAAACCGACCGAAGAGATGCCGGTCCAACCAAGAACCGTCAGCATAGCGGACGTGCTTGGGACGTCGGCTTCAGGGACGTCGCGGACTTCTCCAACTGCCTCTCCCCTACCTCCTCCCCCTGGATTCTCCCAAGGAGAAGGTGTTATGAGAAAGAAAAGGAAGAGAGGAGCGGCGCAGGATGATGAAGGCTGCGTTCAGGAGGGGTCGTCTCCAGCCCAACCTTCAAAGGCCAAGTCTCCAAAGAAGGCTAAGAGTAAGAACAACCGAGCTCTTCAAAAAGCCACGGGTCAAATTCCTCAAGGTTGTGTGGGTCAAGACGACTTGCAACAACCGTGGAGTTGCTCTTTCCTTCTTGAGAATCGATCGGTCGATAAGGGAGATTCGGTCCTCAAGAGCGGGAGAGGAGTTCGAGGAGGGCAAGTGGCCGAAGCGGTTGGAAAAGCTCTCCTCCTTCCGGAAGACATGAAGGTCTGGCAGGAAAAAAGATCCAAATATATGTTGGAGAATCTCAAGCGTGACTCTATCCTGGTAAGTTTAGCACTTCAATGTTTCATTATGCATGTTACATGTGCCCTTCATCTTATTTAGACACACATTCCTTTTCAATTTATCTTTTCTTTGCTTCTTTCTTAGGCCGTTCAAGGTATATTTGAAGCTGGCAACAGACTTTTGGAGACCGAGCGTCGCCTTAACTTGTCTACCGACGAGATCAAGCGCCTTAAGGATCTTGAGAGCTCGGCCTCTGTAAGAATTCGTGCTGCTGAGAGTGCCCAAAAGAGTGCCGAAGCTGGCCTGCTAAACTTGCAGAATCAAGTGGCCGAGCTTCAGAGAAAGCTGGACGCTGAATATAAGTCTGCCTCTCAAGTTCGAATTGAGAATAGCCAGCTTAAAGAGGCGCTGGCTGAGGCCGAAGTGAGGGCTGAAAAGGGGGCTCAGGCTTACTATGACCAAGGTGTTAACCAAGCATCCCAGGATCTAAGATATCAACTCAGAGGCGAGTGCAACAAGTATTTCGTCCAAGGATGGCACCAGGCCCTAGATAATGCCGGGGTTGATGACGACTCTGACTTATATGACTTGGTGTATTCACGTCAACCTTATGAGGTTCTTGTGCCAGAGGAGGGAAAAGAGTTGGTGGCTGGTGAGGGTGCCGCTGGAGATCCGGCAGTTCTTGGGTCCCCTGAAGCCTTAAGTGAGCCCGTGCTGGTTGATGACACTAAGGCGGCCGAGGATAGGCCTGATGATCAAACCCCTGCTGCTGAATCTCAAGAAGGAGAAGAGGGTTCGGACGTTGATGAAAACATTGACGTAGTAGATTAGTTTTAACGTTTTACTTTTGAAATGTATTACGTTTGTATTCCCTGTTTCCTTCATAAGAAGGGGGGAATGATACAATTTGTTTTTGTGTTCCCTGTTTCCTTCGTAAGAAGGGGGGAATGATACAGCTAACCTTTGTGTTTTTATAACCAAGAGCGCCTTTTATGTGAATCCCATTTTTGCTTGAGCATGTTTTCTACTTATATCCTTGTATGCCGAATGTGTTTATTTAACTTTTACTGAATTTTGAGTTGGTTTCTATTTTAGACTTGTTAGTTTTCTCGGACTATAGCTCTTGGAATCCCTTAGGTTGAGGAAAGCCAAAGTCGAGTTAGTTTTTCCAACTTTCTTTTCTTTAAGGAGCTCAGTATTTGGAAAGCTTGGTTTTGACCGAGGTTGAAGCCGGGTCGGTCGTTCCAATTTTAATCCTAATAGTCTTCTTGGGGTTTTGCATTTAGGAACCCTCAGTTTTGACCGAAGTCTATTTATATTTTAAGCTTTTAACTTGCCAGTCCCTTTGGACCCTAGTGCTTGGGAACCGTTTCGGTTGACCGAAGCTTAAGTCAAGTTATTTTTAAGTTTAACTTGCCAGTCCCCCTGGACCTCAGTGCTTGGGAACCTTTTCTTGGGAACCTTTTCGGTTGGACCAAAGCCTAAGTCAAGTTATTTTTAAGTTTTAACTTTTAACTTGCCAGTCCCCCTGGACCTCAGTGCTTGGGAACCTTTTCGGTTGGCCAAAGCCTAAGTCAAGTTATTTTTAAGTTTAACTTGCCAGTCCCCCTGGACCTCAGTGCTTTGGAACCTTTTCGGTTGGCCAAAGCCTAAGTCAAGTCATTTTTAATTTTTTAACTTGCCAGTCCCCCTGGACCTCAGTGCTTGGGAACCTTTTCGGTTGACCAAAGCCTAAGTCAAGTTATTTTTAAGTTTAACTTGCCAGTCCCCCTGGACCTCAGTGCTTGGGAACCTTTTCGGTTGACCAAAGCCTAAGTCAAGTCATTTTTAATTTTTTAACTTGCCAGTCCCCCTGGACCTCAGTGCTTGGGAAACCTTTTCGGTTGACCAAAGCCTAAGTCAAGTTATTTTTAATTTTTTAACTTGCCAGTCCCCCTGGACCTCAGTGCTTGGGAAACCTCTTCGGTTGACCAAAGCCTAAGTCAAGTTATTTTTAACTTTTAACTTGCCAGTCCCCCTGGACCTCAGTGCTTGGGAACCTTTTCGGTTGACCAAAGCCTAAGTCAAGTCATTTTTAATTTTTTAACTTGCCAGTCCCCCTGGGCCTCAGTGCTTGGGAACCTTTCGGTTGACCAAAGCCTAAGTCAAGTTATTTTTAACTTTTAACTTGCCAGTCCCCCTGGACCTCAGTGCTTGGGAACCTTTTCGGTTGACCAAAGCCTAAGTCAAGTTATTTTTAATTTTTTTAACTTGCCAGTCCCCCTGGACCTCAGTGCTTGGGAACCTTTTCGGTTGACCAAAGCCTAAGTCAAGTTCATTTTTAATTTTTTAACTTGCCAGTCCCCCTGGACCTCAGTGCTTGGAAACCTTTTCGGTTGACCAAAGCCTAAGTCAAGTTATTTTTAACTTTTAACTTGCCAGTCCCCCTGGACCTCAGTGCTTGGGAACCTTTTCGGTTGACCAAAGCCTAAGTCAAGTTATTTTTAACTTTTAACTTTTAACTTGCCAGTCCCCCTGGACCTCAGTGCTTGGGAACCTTTTCGGTTGACCGAAGCCTAAGTCAAGTTATTTTTAACTTTTAACTTGCCAGTCCCCCTGGACCTCAGTGCTTGGAAACCTTTTCGGTTGACCAAAGCCTAAGTCAAGTCATTTTTAATTTTTTAACTTGCCAGTCCCCCTGGACCTCAGTGCTTGGAAACCTTTTCGGTTGGCCAAAGCCTAAGTCAAGTTATTTTTAAGTTTTTGACTTTTAATTGTTTATGAACAAGGATAGTGAAGTGGTAGGGACACCAGATTTACCGTGGTTCGGCCAATGGGGCCTACGTCCACCTTTTGTTTTTCTTATTCATTATTAGTTTACAACTTGTGCTAAACATCCATACCAAACTACCCCCCCTTTTTTTTTTTTTTTTTTTTTTTTTTTTGTACGTGAAAGAAAAAGATATGAACTAATGGAAATACTTCCGAAGATTGCTGACATTCCATGGCCGA
Source organism: Fagus sylvatica (assembly GCA_907173295.1). NCBI lineage: Eukaryota > Viridiplantae > Streptophyta > Magnoliopsida > Fagales > Fagaceae > Fagus > Fagus sylvatica. The sequence continues at coordinate 46,388,976 of OU015761.1, forward strand.
GGCAAGGGTAAGGAATTCAAGTCTTCTAGGTGATAGGCTCCTGTTCCTGTGACAAATCGCACCCTGTACGGTCCTTCCCAGTTTGGCCCCAGCTTACCGTCGGTCGGGTTTTTAGTGTTGCCCAAAACTTTTCTGAGGACCAGGATCTCCTTGTTGAAAGGACCTCGGTCGAATGTTCTTGTTGTATCCCTTTTTCAGTTGCTGCTGGTAGGAGGCTAACCTGATCATTGCTTGTTCTCTTCTTTCTTCTAGTAAGTCTAGAGCCTGGGATTGAGCCAGATCGTTCCTTGTTGGTTCCCATTCCGACGTTCTGAGGGTGGGGAGTCCGATTTCTAATGGGATGACTGCTTCCGATCCATATGCTAATGAGAATGGGGTCTCCCCTGTTGATCTCCGTGGAGTGGTTCTGAAAGTCCACAGGACATTAGGTAATTCTTCCACCCATCTTCCCTTGGCATCTTCCAGCCTTTTCTTGATTCCGTCTAACACGGTTTTGTTCGAGGCTTCGGCTTGTCCATTACTCTGAGGATATGCCGGTGAACTGTACACGTTTTTTATACCGAGTTCTGAGCAATACTTCGTGAAAGGTTTACTGGTGAATTGTGTCCCATTATCAGAGATGATAGTCTTGGGTATTCCGAACCTGGTTATAATATTCTTCCAGACGAACTTAATTGAATCTCTGTCTCTGATGTTTGCCAGAGGTTCGGCCTCGACCCATTTTGTGAAATAGTCTGTAGCGACAATCAACCATCGTCTATTACCTGTTGCTTTAGGTAAGGGTCCGACCAGGTCCATGCCCCACTGTGCGAATGGCCACGGACTTACTAATGGCTGCAGCTCTCCGGCCGGTTGATGAACTGAATGTGAGAATCTTTGACATTTATCGCACTTTCTGACGTAGTCCACTGCGTCTTTCTGCATGTAGGGCCACCAATATCCCTGGGTAAGAGCTCGGTGTGCCAGAGATCTGCCCCCAGTATGACTTCCACAGATGCCTTCATGTATCTCGTATAGCAAATCCTCGATGATGTCAGGGTGAACGCATAAAAGATAGGGTCCCGAGAAAGACCGTCGGTAGAGCTTCAAGTCCTTTGACAACCAGAACCTCGCGGCTTTCCTTCTGATAATCTCGGCTTCCTTTTTCTGTTCTGGTAGAACACCCTCTTTAAGGTAGGTGACATAGGGATCCATCCAACACGGACCGACTGTAATAGCATTTATGTAGTTCGCAGGTTGGTCGATGCTGGGCGTTGTGAGGGTCTCAATTGGTATAAAACGTTTAAAATCTGCACTCAGAACAGATGCCAACGTTGCCAATGCATCCGCGTGATTGTTCAAGTTTCGACCGATCTGTTCGATTCTTACTGTTTCGAAATCGGTCATGGCCGTCTGAACTTTCAACAGATAGGCCGACATACGCTCATCCCGAGCCATGTACTCCCCATTGATTTGACTTGCTACTAACAACGAATCGCAGTAGACGATCAGACGTCTGGCTTCCCAACGTTTTTGCCGATTTCAATCCAGCCAGGACTGCTTCATATTCGGCCTCATTGTTAGAAGTTTTAAAATTAAGACGAATCGATTGTTCAATCACTGTTTCATCCGGCGTTATTATGACCACCCCGGTTCCTGATCCTTTGGAATTGGAAGCTCCATCTACATACACCTTCCACCACCTGTATGGTCGGGCGAGTCTTCTTCGGGGCGTTGATTCGCCTAAGTTATTTTGTTCCGAGGTCGGTGCGAATTCTGCAACAAAATCGGCCAGCACCTGCACAAGAATTTTCGGCCAGCACCTGCCCCTTTATGGCAGTTCTTGGCAGATATTTTACGCCTAACGCACTAATCTCTTCGCTCCCCATTTCCAAATCCGTCCCGTGAAGTCGGCCTTGTTAAACATGGCTTGCACCGGGTATTGCGTTACCAAGTAAACGGTGTGTGCTTGAAAATATTGTGGTAGCTTATCGGCCGCAGTGATCAATGCTAGGCCGACCTTCTCTAGAGGGGGATAGCGCGTTTCTGCCTCCGTCATAGTTTTGCTTGCATAATATACTGGACACTGGACGGTATCTTTGATTCGAATCAATACGGCACTTACAGCTCGGTCAGATACGGCCAAATACAGAAAAAGTGGTTCACCTGGTGTGGGATTGGACAAAGAGCAAGGAGGAAGAAAGATACCTCTTCAGATCTTCAAAGGCCGAAACGCATTTGTCGTCCCATTTGAAAGTAGTGCTCTTTTTCAGGAGCTGAAAGAAGGGCTGGCATCTGTCAGCGGATCTTGAAATGAATCTGCTCAAGGCTGCGGTCATACCTGTTAGGCGTTGGACTTCTTTGTGAGTTCGTGGTGCTTTTAGTTCTTGGATGACCTTGATTTGATCTGGGTTTACCTCAATACCTCTATGTGATACCATGAAACCTAGGAATTTTCCAGAGCCGACCCCAAATACGCATTTTGAAGCGTTCAATCGTAGTTTGTGCAGTCTTAATACCCGGAATGTCTCCGTCAAATCCTTTAAGTGGTCTTGGGACAACCTGCTTTTTACAACCATATCATCAATGTATATCTCCATTGTCTTCCCTATTTGATCTTTGAACATCTTAGTGACCATCCGTTGATATGTGGCGCCGGCGTTTTTTAGACCGAACGGCATTACTTTGTAGCAGTATATCCCCAGTGGGGT
>OU015761.1:46391765-46442675 GCA_907173295.1 Fagus sylvatica
TTTGGATTAAATGAGTAGCTTCAAGAAGAGAGATTAGTCTCAATCAATTCTAGCAATCATGACAAGTCAATGATATGCGTACTACTTAGATAGGAGGCTAGGAGTAGGAGTACTAGTTTGTGTAATAATTAATCAAGGAAAAAAGATAATGCAGCAAGAAACAAAACTTAAATTACAAAGAAAGACAGTGACTTACAGGCATTGCTCTGTTTTCCTTTCTGCCTTGATTCTTTAGTTTCACTAGACTACTGCACATCACTTAGCTCCTCATCACAGTCCTTGTACTCACTTGACTCCTCAGAATCAGAGTTACCAAATTCTGTGGGCCTTTCAATCCTTTTTGGGTGTGGTACGTCATTAGAGCTTCCTTCTCCACTCGGTCCAGCTCCATCATACTCATCTCGGCTTTGCTTGACTTTGTTACCTTCTGTTACCAATGTCGAATCAGAATCAGAATCAGTTGGGATGGGATCTTTTATGTCTTCCTTGTATAACAAGTGGAACCCGCATTTCTTCACCTCTTTGCTCCATTTGTCCCCATAATCAATTTCAAATCTAATGCCAATCTCACAGAATCCATTTGCATCATATTCCACCAATGATTTTGAAAATCTATCTCTGAGATATGTAGTAGAACAATAGGATAGCAAAATGTGATCCGATGCAATGGTAGTAATGTCCACTCCAGATTCTGGCATACGAATTTCGTTTCCATTGACTATAAGACTCCAGTTAATACCTTTATAAGGAGTAGCATCGGAACAAAACACAGCGCAAAGAGCAATTCCCATAAAGTCATTACATAAATGAGAATAATGTAGTTTTATATTTACTTGAGGCCCCATACTTTGATGGCTAAACCACTCCGGAATTTCACTTCCAGGGATAACAATGACCATGCAAGTATCAAATGGAAACAATCCCTGAAACATACAAAAACATGTTGTTTAGAAGTTGACGAGAGAGAGAGAGAGAGAGAGAGAGAGAGAGAGAGAGAGAGAGAGAGAGAGAGAGAGAGAGAGAGAGAGAGAGAGAGACCTGATGGTTCCTTTTTATAAATGCGATAAAATTGTCAAAGAGAAGCCTTGATTCTCAGACAATTTGAAGCAATTCTGAAGATCGAGTACTGCCACACGATTTTTTTCTTAATAGATCTGGAATCATTTCCAGCGACTTACAATCTTTTGCACGCATTGTAAAAATTTTGAATGGAAGCTTTGGCAATGATTTAAGACGTGTGCAATCTCTTACATCCATATCCCTCAATCCAGATAGTAGTTGACCAATGCTTTCGGGAAGGCTAACAAAATCATTTTCACATAGATTCAACTCCTCCAATTCAGTTAGTTGACCGAGGCTTTCAGGAAGGCATTTTAAATTATTTTCACGTAGATCCAAATGAAACAATTGAGCTAGTTGACCGATGCTTTCAGGAAAGCATTTTAAATTATTTTCATGTAGATCCAAATGAAGCAATTGAGTTAGTTGACCAATGCTTTCAGGAAGGCATTTTAAATTATTTCCATTTAGATGCAACTTGTACAATTCAGTTAGTTGACCGATGCTTTTGGGAAGGCATTTTAAATTATTTTCACGTAGATCCAAACGAAGCAATTGAGATAGTTGACCGATGCTTTCGGGAAGGCATTTTAAATTATTTTCACGTAGATCCAAACGAACTAATTGAGATAGTTGACCGATGCTTTCGGGAAGGCATTTTAAATTATTTTCACGTAGATCCAAACGAACTAATTGAGATAGTTGACCGATGCTTTCGGGAAGGTAAGCAAACTTATTTCCATCTAGATATAAAATTTTTAGAGAGAATAAGCTACCAATATCATTGGGGATTGCCTTGAGATTACAGTCGCTTAGATTCAATTTGGTCAAAGAACACAAACCAAATAGAGGGGACAATCCCACGGGATCTGGACTTATCGGCTTTGAATAAAAAGGGATGAGCTCATACCATGATTTATTAGACGATGATAACCCCTTACATCCCTCCAAAGATAGCCTTTTAAGATTTTTCAAGAGACCAATGGAAGAAGACACGTGTCTTATAGCAGTTCCACTCACATCAAGTTCCTCTACACTTTCTGCATTCCCCAGAATCTTTGGCAGTCTCTCAAATTTTGAGCATCCGGAAATATCCACATCTTTAAGCAACTTCAAATTAAAAATGGTGCTGGGTACACACACTAGATTTTTGCAATCCCTTAAAATCAATGAAGCTAGGCCGGTCAAATACTCAATTGATGCAGGTAGTTTTGAAATAGCAATACCATCCAAGTAAAGCTTGCATAAACATTTCATCTTTCCCCCAAATTCTGGAATTTTTTTTACTTTTGCACATCTGGAAAGAATAAGAATCTCAAGGGACTCCATTTCAAACTTGCTTGGAAGACTTTTGAGGTTTTTGCAACCTTTTAAATTCAAAACTTTAAGCTTTTTATGTACTCCAATTGATGGATGCACCCCAAGTAAATCTATACAATCTTCAAGAACCAATTCCTCAAGATTTGGGACTTTGGTTAAATCAGGGGTTTCAATCAGTTTATGGGAGCTATCCAAGCGGATGAATTTCAACTTCTCAAAAGGCTTAAAAGTTAAAAGCCCAAGTAAAAGGAAGTAAAACAATTAGCATCTACAAAACCATATAGCTTAATGAAACTTAAAAATAAAGTTGTATAAAAGTACTTAAATCACAATCTTACTTTTGTTCCTTTTCCAAAGTCGTTCAATCTTGCTGTAGCGCATGCAAAGTTCAATGAGCTCATTTGATTGGAAACTTATTGGCAATGATTTTAAAGGGCACCCCACTCCAATCAAGATATCTTAAGCTATTAGGAAGATGTTTGAGATCATGTATAAGTTGAACACCACGAATTTTGAGCAATTTTAGATATTGCATCTTTGAAAAGCCTTCAAAGATTCCAATCTACCTCCTTTGGTTCAAACAAATCTAGGACTATGCCTTGAACTGCCTTTGTTCCCTAATAATTGGAAGAAAAGAAGAAGAAGATTAGTATAAAATGCATGATTACTAGAACTATTATTTAAACTTGAACTTTGTTGTTCTTAAATAATATAATAAGTTATATGCTTAGATTCTTTAAAAAAATCTCTTACCGTATTTTCTGTCAGCACACTGTTAATGTCTTTATACAACCACAATCTACTACGCTTTCCAGGATCTTGGAGGCACTCTTGACGAACTATGTCCCGACCCATTTCTTGTAGCAAATCATGCATCCACAAATAATTGTGATTCATCTTTAAGAGAGATTTCTCATAAAGAACACTTAATCCAATTATAGGGTAAAGCTCAAGATAACCAAGAATTTTTATGACACTATCTTGATCCATGTGATTAAAAAAACATGCAATATTTAGGAAAATGTTCTTCTCTAGAGCTTCTAGTCCATCAAAACTTATTTTAAGTACATCAAGAATATCTCTTTTAGGAAATTCCTTGAGCCTATCTAATTCACATTTCCATTCATCAATACTTCTATTAAACAAGAAGGAACCCAAAACCTCAATGGCTAAAGGAAGGCCCTTAGCATAAGATACAAAAGCTTGAGACAACTCTGCATAATATTCAGCAGGATGGTCTTTTTTAAAAGCTTTCAAACTAAAAAGTTGAAGAGCTTCATCATCATCCAATGCTTCAACCTCATATATTTCATTTACTGAATGTGTCACCAACAACTGCTTATCTCTCGTTGTTATGATAACTCTACTACCTGGACCAAACCAACCATGTTCCCCAGCTAACTTCTTCAAATGGCCTAACTTATTTACATCATCAAGAACGAGAAGAATCTTTTTGTGACGTAACCTATTCTTGATCATGAGAACTCCATTATCAACATCATGTATATTCACATCTCTTTCCATCAAAAGTTCATTCAAAATTTGTTTTTGTAACTGAAGTAAACCATCTTTTCCAGCTTTTTCATAAACTTCCCTAACGTCAACGATAAAACTACAAGCTTCAAATTGTTTGGAAACCATTCCATAAACAACTCTGGCAAGAGTTGTCTTACCCATTCCCCCCGTCCCCCAAATTCCAATAATGCGAATATCGTTCAACCCTATAGCTAAAAGTGACTTCAATTCCTCCACTCGAGAATTTATTCCTACTAGTCCCTTGGTTTCTATTGGGAATGAACTCAAATTATATAATATCGCTTCCACAATTTCCTGTATTAATTTTGTCTCAGGTGCAAAGAAGAGGGAAAAATAAGTAATGAATCTGAACCTACCATGGCAGGATCTAAAATATAATTTTATTAGATATGTGGCGTTCAATTTAGTTGGTTAAAACTGAAATTTATAGGAATAAATGTAATTGAATGCTTCAAGCCAAAATTGAAAGAACTACCCATAGGGGCATATATTGTGTTACTAATTACTATATTTCATCTTAACAATAATTCAAAAGCTTTCAAAAATCTCTGGTTATGTTGGTTTTAAAACCAAAAAAAAAATGCAAATTTTACAGTAAAAAAAATCTGCTTAAATTAAGGGCAAGTCTTGAAACTTTCTTCAAACAAATTAGGGTAAATCAGCCACATGAATTCATAATTGCTATAGCTAAAGCAAGTAATCATTTCAAATTATTGAGAAAAAATACAAAATAAATACTGTAATAAAAAATTGTTAATGAAGCAAGTAGTTTGCTTAATCTTTTCAGGGCTCCACAAAGTCCTAGTGCATCTCAAACTATTGATGCATATAATATGTTCTATTTATATATACCAGTATATACCAGTGTATGCTATTGCAAAACTTCATTAAAAGTAATATGTAAATTATAACTATTTGACCAGCATCATTGAAATTAAACAATAAACAGTAAAAAATAATACAAGTAAGTTATGTTGTGGAAGCTGATCATGTAAGATTGGATTTTTATCAAATCATAAATTAATGTAAATAAATAATGATTTTTAATGATTAAAATCGTACTTTAAACTTTTTAGAATTTTGATAATAAAGTCAAAATTGAAAGAAGTACCATGAATGTAGCTGATTATATCCAAAAAAAAAAAATAAACCATGAAAAAAATGTAGCTTTGCTTTAAGATAATAATGTAGCTTTAAAAAAGAAAAAAAAAGCTATATTTTGAATATTTAAAAGAAAGACCATGAATTTGCTTATGTCAAATTGGATTACCTATCTTGTAAATGCCACCCTTTAAGATTGGCTACTTCTCTCAAAGCAATTCTCCATGTTTGCACCTTCTCTATGTTGTCTTTGAAATGTTCCATGTTCATGTTTAGCAAAGGCTTGAGCAAAAGTTCTTGCAAAAGTTTGTTTGTTTCCGTACATTTGATGGATCCACATCATAAAAAATCGGGAAAACTGTCATTTTCATCTCTTTCATGCATCTAATGATCTTTACTAGTTCATCCAAACACCATGTAGAAGATGCATAGTTTCTTGAGAGAATAATAATTGCAAACCTCGATTCTTCTATTGCTTTCAAGAGCTCCAGTGAAATAGATTTTCCTCTCTCAAGTTTTTCCTCATCTCTAAAGGTGTTAATTCCCCTATATTTCAAAGTAGCATATAGATGATCAGTAAAACTATTGCGAGTATCCTCACCTCTAAAACTAAGAAATACATCGTATTTCCATGGTGGTGTTGATGAAGATGAGGCTTTTTGAGTGCTCATGGTGCTCATGCCATTGGAAATATATTGGCAAATTTCTTGAGCTACAATAAAGATAAAAACGTAAATTCAATTAAAATTGAAGAAAAAAACTAAAAGGAAAACGATTAGGGAAGAAGAAAACGATTTGATGTGGGATTTTTTATTTCAAGGAGGGATTGAAAGTAGAGATATAAAAGAGATGGATGGGTGTGAAAAGTGAAAACTTACAGATTTGGGAAATGAAATTGCAATAGTGATTGTAAAGCTCAAAAACCCCTTGAAACAACGCCGGATTCAGTTGCTACTATGTAATTGCTTGTTTTCAGTTAAGTCAACAACTTTTGTTTTTTGTTTTTCATCAAAGTAGGTGTGCAAGTGGCCCTTTGCTTCTAGGAAGCGTCCTCGCAAAATGACAACTTAAAATTATTTAATGATTTCATTATTTTAAGCATCATTCCGTTCCTCTTGATCCTACAGGATAAACCCTTCACCAATACATGCACTCTTTATTTAATCTCACATTGACCAATCACAACGAAAAGAACAAAAATTATATTAGACTTACAACTATTCGCTAACAGGCCATAAATAAATAAAACTCTCCACAACGTCTCTTTTTCTTTAACGCTATGTGCAAGTCATTGATTCCCCCACTTTCTTTAATGCGTCCCTTCTTCTATTTTTCTAATGCCAGTCCCTTCTTAAGAGGCTATTTTTCTACCCAATAATTTCGTGGTGACTTGCTACAAATTTCGTGGTGACGTTTTTCTACGTTTTTCTTAAATAGTTTTATTTATTTTTTATTTTTATAAAATTTTGTACCTTTGTTTTTGTTAGTAAGATGTTTCCTCCCTCCCTAGTCTCTTCCTTTGGACAATTGAGTAGGTATTATTTTGGACATTAGCAATGCACAATTTTCTACATTTATCACAATTTTGGTTATCCTGTAACACAATATTTTTCACACAATATTTTCATTCAAAATTATTTATTTTATTTTTTTTATAACTATTAATATGGTCTGATGTAATTAAAATAATATCACTTCACTTTCATTTTAAGTTTGTTAATAACAAAACTTTTATTATGCATTGATCACACTAAATAATGTCAAACAGTTGAGAAAAAAGTAATAAACAAATGTGTTGTGTACTTAAACATTAGACTTATTGATTGTTATTTTGTGTTATGGTATCTTGCTCGTGCATATAAAAGTCTCTTTAAACAACGCGGCTTCAGTTCCTACTATGTAATTGGTAGTTTAAAGGGGTGAGCTGAGCATTCACATCCTTCTTCTATGCATCTCTCCAGGGCCAGCCCAGTCAAAAGGAGAACTTGAATATATAAGGAAAACAAAAACAAAAAGAAATAAAACAAAGGGACCAATTCAACTTCTATTTTTTTAATGAATAATTTAACTCCTGTTTATGTTTACTAAAAACAACTTCTGGTTTCGATTTGTTTATTCATTACAAAGCCGGATTCAGTTTATCTTCTAGAAAAAACCACTGAAAATGAGAGCTGCGAGAAAAAGAACAGAATTCATAGGAAAGCCACGTTGACATCAATTATACAATGTTTACCAATTCAAGCTGACGACTATGCCTCTTTAACCGTAGGAATCAGATGAAGCATACAGGGATTATTCTCCAAACGGCCTTTTGTTCTTTAAATGGGACTTCAATTTCTCCACTAACGAATTTATTCCTACTAGTCCCTTGGATTAAGCTTTTAATGTTGGACCATTCCATAACGTTCATTTGTAATCAAAATCAAATTCTTGCTGTATTTTGGACAGTTCAATCACACAAAATATATGATTCTTGCTGTGTTATGTGACATGATTGGTTTATAAACTAGTCCACAGGACCACAAGAATCTATTGGATGTGCCAAATGCAAATAGTTCATGTCTAACATGAAGCTCCAAACCTAAGCATGTAATGTGATGTCATTTAGAAAAATCAATGATGAAATTGTAGTGTTGTTTAGCCAATCACACAAATTTATTATGCAACTTCCTCTGTTTATAATTAAACTTATATGTAGTGTTTAGCTTATTCGTTACAGCTGAAAATACTTATGTCTAGTGTCGATTGCTTCATCCCTCATAGTCATCCAACAAGAACGTTGAGACACAAATTCGACCACAACTCTAATAACTGCTTGAGCTCGTCGCCAGCAATCAAAACTTCCCAAATTATGGCTTTTGAAATTTGGGTTTAGGTTAGAATTTTGTGAACAGTGTAGCCTAAATTAGCCTACTGAAACTTTTCATTAAATTGTTTCAGAATATCAACCCCCCCAATTCTCCATACGTAGTCTAAATATATTATGTTCTGTTTTTCTGTCGATTGACACTTTTATAGCTTATTGTCTATCACTTCTTGGGATTATATAGCTTTATATCTTTGTTTACCTGGTTCTCAATAATATCTCTACTTCTTTTTTCTTCATCTGCTTGCTTTGTATAAGTTTGCAAATTAATCCATTCATGATTGAGTTTGAGATATAATACTTCTTTTATGTATGCAGTTTCTTCATTCTTCAATAGTATTCAGCATTGACAGACTCAGCATTGTCACTCTTAATTACTTCTGAGGATTCCTTTTCCAAGTCTTCCTTTTCAGCTTCTGTTTTTTGCTCCCTCCCAACCTCTTTTTTCCCCCTCTAATAATCTGTTTCTTTCACTAAACCTGAAGTGGTATTTCTGCATCATTATGAGTACAATTGTGAAGGTTCTAAACCTTTTTCAATGCATTTGGGGCTATCAAGTCTATAATTTTACTGGAAGTAACAATTTCAATGGCCTTGACTCCTATATCATTTCGAATAACTGAGAAAAATAAATTTAGGGAGATGGTTGTATGTCTTTATCTCTCAAATAAATATATGATCAACAAATGACTGAATAGGTATTAAAAATATAACTTGTTTAGAGAGATCCTCAATATCTAATCAAGTATTTTACCCTGTAAAACTTTTTAGCTCAGAATTGGTTGACATTACACCTAAACCTAAATCCTGGTCTAATGATTGCACCCAAGTTCTTTGAAAGTTGAAGGATTATGTTATGTGATTAAACCTTTGACATTCCCCTTGCATTAATATTGATGATTGTAATAACCGCCTCGCTGATTTTCGTGTGTAGGTTAATCTATGTCATATGTTGCATTGCAGATCCAAGGCATTGCAAATGCCCAGAAATCACTTGAGATAGGACAGGAAGAGAAAGCTCGTCGTGTTCGATGAAAAAGAAAGAAAAAAGGGGGGAGGGGGGGGGGGATTTAGAAAGGCGGTTGAAGACATTATTGGTGATTTTAGATTTAACTGTTTTGTGTAGTTTATAATATCTAAAGATTGAGAATGTAATCTTTCAAATTAGTGGGAACCCCATCATCAAAATTTATGACTTTGCAAATGGATTTGCATCATGAGCTATGAGGGTTTCAGTATGTTCACTAATTATGCAATTTTCTTCCGTCCATTACCAAACAAGAGAAGGTATTATAAACTCCATTTCTCTTCTTATCACTAGTTCATTACCCTTCTCACCGATTTAATACAAATTATACAGTACAATTCACTGAAAGGGAATACATACATAAATAACTTGGCAAGAAAGACAATTCACATGATAATGAGATAATCAACCCAAAAGGTATAAAATGGAGAGGAAATTGAACATTTATTAATTTATTTATTAAGATGGAAACAGGAGAATTATACAGGAGTTTTCACATAAACACAAATCTCTTCCATAATGTCTTAAAAATGTTAATGATTGCATGTTGACATGTTCCAAAGGCATAAATTAGTCCAAAAAGGTGTAAAGATAATGTTTTTGCTTTTTTGATAAAGTAATGTTAGAAGAGTTAGCTAGTAATAGAGGGAGTTACAAGCCCCAAAAAATATCCACAAAAGACTTTGAAGCAAGAATGGCCAGGGACCTATCCTCCGCGTATATATACCATTCATGTTCTCCAGCTTCCATGCACTTGTGGTCTTCAATCAGTGCAGCAAGTTGCCAATGAACCTTCTTTCCTAAACAGAAGTCCTCCACTCTACTACTTATCATAACAAGTCTGCAAAAACCAAGCTGCATATGGCAGAATTGAAACAGCCTACCAAAAACCCTCTACAATTGGACACACTCGCCTTGATAGTTTCCTGTAGTTACTCTGATCCGCTTGTTGTGCATCATAGGATTGTGCATATCTGCAAAACAAAGCTTTACTGAGCATTAGCAATTCTTAAGCAGACCGTAAGGAACTGGAATGGAGAGATAATATGAGATTTGAGGTGACAAGACTAGTTAATATGTAGTCGTTCACAACAATTATGCTCTTTTTCTACCGTCCATCTCAAATCTCCCTTTGCTAGTTGCTACATGGGACTAAATGCTTTTAGCTTTAAAGATTGCTAGCTTACATAGGAATAATGGTTTTAGTTTTAAAGATTGTCTACTTTGAAAGCTTACTATTTACCGGTCTCTGAGGCTTGCGATTCCAGATCGCGATCGATGTGGAGAAGGTGAGATCGTGAGAGATGCGGCTAGGGTTTGAGTGGATGAGGTGAAGGCGGCTAGTGTTTTAGTGGATGAGGTGGCGGCGGCTAGGGTTTGATGAAGTGAGAGATGCGACGGCGGCTAGGGTTTGAGAAAATGAGAGATGCGGTGGTGGCTAGGGTTTGAGAAAGTGAGAGATGCGGCGGCGGCTAGGGTTTGAGAAAGTGAGAGATATGAGAGAATGAGGTCTGAGGGAGCTGAGAAGTAGAGTGAGAAGAGAGAGGCAGAGAGTGAGAAGAAACTTGAGATGGTGAGGAGTATGTGGTATGGGAAATGGGTTAGGTTGTAATTAAGTTTTTTATTTAATTAAATATTCTATAAGTAAATGGTCGGGGGATCGGGTATCCATCCGACCAAAAACCTTAAATCCATTATCCGTCCGATATTCGTATATAAAAAAAATCCATATCCGTATCCATCCATATATATGCTTATGGACGGGCGAACGGATCGAGCGCTTTGGTCAGGCGGGTCGAGTTTGGCGGGTTTTTGCCCACCTCTGGCTATGTATTTCTCCCACTTTTCTAAGTAGTTTCCCAAATATTCCAACTTTTAATTTCTTTTTTCCGTGCTACCCCGACTAGTTATACGTTATTAGCAATTAATTAACACTTTGTATTAATAATCTTAAACATTATCGTAAGATGATAACCAGCTATAAAATTTTGTTTACGCTTTATACTTCTTTTTGTAAAAACTTTTTTACTTGCTTGAAACTTTTAAATTTTCTTAGGCTTCGTTTGGGAGTTTAGAGGGGAATGGAATGGAATGGAATGAATAAATTATAAGAGAATGGAATAGAATGGAATGGAATGGAATGGAATAGAATGGAATGGAATGAAATGAAACTAAGTAATTTTATTTGGATGTTTTAAAATAGAGGAATGGAATGGAATAGAATGTAAGTAACTTTGTTTGGGAGTAATATTAGAAGGAATGGAAGTGAATCATTTTATAACAACATTACTATAATACCCTTTATTTTTATAAAATGTAGGATTAATCCATAGAATAATACTATAAAATTACCACAACATATACAACACCTTGTGGTGTCACAATAATATTATAGAAATACCATGAAAGTTTATTTCTATTTTTCTGACCCTTGCATACAGAGAAAGAAACCAAAACAGGACAACGGGTAGTATAAAATCTGTTTTATTATAAACAAGTACAAAATCTAAGCAATATAAATTAAAATATAATCCCAATAAATGGAAATTCGAAATTCATTGTCCACAAAATAAACTTTTAAAAGAAAATTGATATTGTTAAAGGTTTATTCATGGTCATTTAGAAATACAATATTATAGAAATACCATGGAAACTGAAGGAAAACAAAAGGTCAAATCTATAAAGGTAATTTAGGATTTTACAAAAATACTAAGGGCATTTTGGGACGTTTGGTGAAAAAATCATTAAACTTAAATCCATTCCCTCCTATTCCTCCCAATTTTAGGGGGAATGAAAATTTAGGGTTTGAAGGGAATAGGGAGGAATGAATGTTTCATTCCATTCCCTTTACTTAAACTCCCAAACAAGGGAATGGTCTTTCCATTCCCTCTTACTTAAACTTCCAAACAAGGGAAATGAGAAAATATTCTTTAAAGGGTAAACTACACTATTGGTCCCTAACATTTACCCAAATTGCGCGTTTGATCCCTAACGTTTAAAATGGGCAGAAATGGTCCCTAACGTTTCAAAACGATACACCATTAGTTTTTCCGTTAATCTCCGTTAATTTGGTGTATACGTGACTAACGGAATTATGACGTGGACAATTTTTAATTGACATGTATTTTTTTTTTTAATGACAACTAGGATATGACATGGCATACCCATTTAAAAATAACCTAGCCAAAAAAAAATTAACCCAATCCAAATTAAAATTAACCCACCCCACCCAAATCAAATTAACCCTCAAATTAGATTCTAACGCCTCCCACTACAGTGGACTCAAAACTCTGGAATCCTCCTACAAAACTTCTTCCATGAATGAACTTGCCCACAATCACCCAAAACTACGGCACTCCAATGAACTTTCTGGAGGTTTTCTACCAATGAACTCATTGCAAGAATCAAGTTCTGAGATTTAAAAGAAAATTTACTCAACTCAAAAGGTTTGAATAAACACAAGGATTTTCTGTTTATTCTCAAGTAGAAAGGAACTCTCAATCTTATGTATGCCGCAGCCTTCTTGTCTTGAAAATCGTGCCTCAAAGGGTATATATAGGTAGGTTAAAGTTTGGCTTGAATCAAACTTCAAGTAGAGTTAGGACTGTTGGTTCCATCATCTCGCTTGAGCTAAGGTCAAGCAAGTATCCCGTGAACTTTCTGTTTGGCTTTAATGCTTGCTCGAGTTTATCCCAATTTCACTCGACCGAACATTCAATCCTTCAATGTCTTGAAGCAACTCTTTGACAGATTTTTACAATCACCCTCTTGCCTCTAGCCCAAAAACATCAAGCGGCTGAGAAGGGAGATAACGTTAGAATCTAATTTGAGGGTTAATTTGATTTTGGTGGGGTGGGTTAATTTTAATTTGGATTGGGTTAATTTTTTTTGGGCTAAGTTATTTTTAAATGGGTATGCCATGTCATATCCTAGTTGTTATTAAAAAAAATACATGTCAATTAAAAATTATCCACGTCATAATTCCGTTAGCCACGTATACATTAGGTTAACGGAGACTAACAGAAAGACCAATGGTACATCGTTTTGAAACGTTAGAGGACCATTTCTGCCCATTTTAAACGTTAGGGATCAAACGCGCAACTTGGGTAAACGTTAGGGACCAATAGTGTAGTTTACCCTTCTTTAAATATATATTTTTTTCCATTCCATTCTATCCCTTTCTTCCCTCCCAAACGGAGTGTTTAGGATAAATATTTATTGAAAATTTGATGGCAAATACTCCTACACATTCTGCGTAACTTCCCTGATGGCCAGCTATTTAAGTCCTATTCATATTGCTTTTTGACCAGGTATAAAGTCATTTCATGAATAGAAGCGATGCTCAGAGTTTCACGTGGTGCGTTTCAATAATGCATACAGAACTTTTTGACTTTGCCTTCCCTTATTTTGTTTTATCCAATTATTTGCAGAACAGCACAAGAATCTGGCTCCTTTCATGCGTCTTCTTTACGCAGTTGATGATAATGTAACCACAAGTTTCTGCAATAATGAAAATTGAGTGTCGGGGTAATGCTGCCTATAGTTGTCTGCTTGCCTTTGGTTATATTCCAGTTTATCAAAAAAGAAAAAGGAAAATTGAGTGTCGGTGAGTAAAAAGAGAGTTACACAGTGCTAATGTCTAATATTGTTATGCACTAGAAAAGTGATTGCATTTTGATGCATGTATTTCTGCTGATAGTTTTGTTTAATTATTGAAAGTTTCCAGCAAAATAGTAAGTAAAAGTCTTCCCAATTCTATCTCTCTTTTTTATTTTTCATGCATGCGTCCCTTTTCTTAACTCTATGAGCAAGTCAATCAAAGTCATTGATTCCTCCACTTTCTTGAATGCGTTTCCTTTTCTACCAAGAAAACGAGTCTTTGAGTAATTTCGTGGTTGCCGTATGGGGTGGGGTATGTTGAAGAATTTAGGAAAGTTATAGGAAGTGTCCTCCCATTATTTACTTATTTTATTTTATTTTATTTTATTTTTATAGTAGAAAGTCTCCTCCCTAGTCTCCTCGTATGCACAATTGAGGTATTTTTAGGGTCTGGCTCACCTTCAATTCCCATCCCTCCCATTTCCTCCCATTTTCAAATAGATTGGCAACACGTGGCACATAAATAATCCAACGGTTGAAAAAAAGACCAAGCACAAATCACACGTTACTCTCTTTTTCTCTTCTCTGCCACTGCTGCCTCTCTTTCTCTTCTCTTCTTTGCAACTACAACATCACCCCAGTACCACTCCATAAACAACAAATCACTCACCTACAAAATGCAACAAAAATCAAAAGCCCCTCTTTGGTGGCCGAACTCCATGGAATATGCTTATTGGGAGAGATTAGATGAAGATATGGCTTTCAAAAATTAGAAACAAAGAAATCTAAGTGACTTTGGGGATGGATTGGAATCTCACCTAAAGAGAATGTAATGTGAAAATTGTCATCCTCTCAAGCTCTGCCATCACCTCAAATAATGATGTATTTTAGGTGTTTTACTTTTGGCCAAATAGTTTGTGGGGTCAACAATCTTGACTCTAGTCTTGACTTCAGGCCTTCAGCAACTATAATAGGAATTTGCTGCTAAGGTATTAGCATTACAACTTGTAGGGTGGGACCGTGGAGGTTGGATTTGAACTTTGAAACCCAGACAAGAAAATTTCTTCCTCTTTTCTGTTTTTTCCTTTTCTCCCCCTTCTTTCATAATCTATTTTTCTATGTGTTTTTGCTTTCTTGCAGTTCTTTGGGGAAAATTCAGGCGTGGGTTCTTTTAAGCAAGAATTAGTCACCACAAAAAGCTTGAAATTTGAGGAAGACGAAGCAAACTTTTCAACTCCATTGTTGGTGTTTTGAAATAAAAGAAAAGAGGATTTTTTGAAGGAGGAAAAAGGGTGAAAGGGGCTACGTGAAAAGAGGGTGTGACGTGGCTTTTTATCACCCTTTAGATTTTCTACCTGACATGTGTCTTCCATCTATTTAAAAATGGGAGGAAATGGGAGGGATGGGAATTGGAGGTGAGCCGGACCCGTATTTTTATTGCTCAAAAATACTCTTGGCTATCTGATATTGCAAATCTTCAATACCCAAGTCACCTAAGCCATTTAAAATTAAGATCGCACTAATTGGATAATGCTACTGATCTACCCGGTGTTAGAATATTAAAGTTTTTTTTTTTTTAAGTTTTTTTTTAATTAGTAAAATTAAATTTTTTTTTTTTAAGTAAAACTAATTCAGGTTTTATTAAATACACAAAAAATGATTGTGCCGGTCCATAAAATAAAGTAATAATAATAATTTTAACAGGACATTCATAGCAGAGCAATCAACTGAAGGATTATTAGACAATCAAATGAATACATATACAAGATTGTTTTGTATTTGGATTTTCTAAACAAGTATTTCACCATCACTATATATCTTGACATAAAAACAGGTGAAGGATCCTTCATAATTGGTATAACAGATTTCCACCATGCTTTCAAACTATATAGCTTATAAGCACTAGAAATTATCTAGAGTGTGCTTCCTCTGCTTGATTTTTTGATTACTTATATTTTCCTAATCTTTTATCACTATCAGTTTTATATATGATTTCTTTCTTGAGAAAATTAATCGAATAATCATGGCTTTTATATTTTTGTGAAAAAATCAATCCTTTCTCATATGTCAATTAATAATGGTTGCGTGTTGGATGTAGACATAAACTAATCCTGTCTCCTAAAGAAAATGTTGGTCTAATGATGTCGTGCATATAAATGTGAGAAAACTCACAAATTTCACACACCGTGTTTGATGAAATTGCTAAACGAAATTGTGAACTTCTTTTTATGTGCTTCATGTGGCTCACAATGCTTCCTCCCTCGTGCTTCGCTGTTTGATTTTAATGTTTAATAATACATACAATAATTTTAGGGGATCTTTTTTTTTAATTTTTTTTTAGTGTTTTACCTTGGCCCACTTTCAAGGAAAATGATCTCATGGGACAAGGAAAATCCTATCAACTTTTGGGAATAGGATCCTCTCCATTTCAAATGAAATGGAGAGTCTCCATTTCATGGTCTATTTTATTTCACAGTTAACAATAACAGAGTAATTTAAAATAATGATAAGATACATACCGTTATGATCAATAAATGGAGAGGATCATGCATTTTAATGTTTAATAAATACATAATTATCAATACATGCAATAATTTTCGGGGATCTTTTTTATTTTAGTGTTTTACCTGGCCTACTTTCAAAGAAAATTATCTCATGGAACAAGGAAAAATCTATCAACTTTCGGCACTCTCTTTGATTTTAATGTTTAATCTTGATCCACTTTTGGGGGAATTAATTTTTTATTTTTTTATTTTTGGTTCATGTTTTGGTTCTCCAAAGATAAAATCCCAGTTCCATCACATAATTATTGAATAAATCATAAAATAAAAAACACATATGAATCGTTTTTAAATTGACATATTGTATTGGAAGAATTTTCCTTCAAATGAATTCAATGGAAAATTCTACTACCTTTGGCTATGATTATAGACGTTAAGCCTAGCCCATTTTCCCGGTTGTTCTTGAAAAAAGTACAGTAGGATATAGCTAAAGTCATTCTTTCCGACTATAAGGTTTGTTAATATTGCTTTTCTTGAAGAAAGTACAGTAGGATATAGCTAATGTCATGGTTTCCAACTATAAAGTTTGTTAATATTGCTTTTTTCAATTTAAACGCCATTATAGTGTGGAGTCTGTGGTCAGCATAAATGTTTTAGTGGAAACTTGATGATCAATACATGCAATAATTTTGGGGGATTTTTTTATTTTAGTGTTTTACCTTGACCCACTTTCAAGGAAAATTATCTCATGGGATGAGGAAAAATCTATCAACTTTTGACGCTATGTTTTTATGGGGCAATATGAAACCACCTACTCATAGCATGTGAAATTGATAAGAACACTCTTTGATTTTAATGCTTAATCTTGATCCAAAGATGAACACTCAGTCAAAACCAGCCAAATGTAGGTCTTGGGATGATCGTTACTTTCATCATCCTTGCTCTGGCTAATGCAAGATATGGAAGGTGTAACGGTAACGGTTACAAGTAGGTTTTCAGGGATGCAGTCTGGAAATTCTGCACTTGCCTTTAATAGGATACCGTCGATTACTCTTGGAATGGTTGTCTGTCTAATCTCTATTCTTGATCATGATAGACGGACGGACATTCATGCTTGGACGATCTTTAATTAAATTATATTGCTTTTCTTTAATATAAAAGCCATTATGGAATGGGCTACATAATTTCTATAGTGGAAAATAGAAATTTTGTTTTTTAATGATTCTATCGTTGGTGGAGGCGAATAGACAATGTCAATTGAGATACAAGGTTGTTGGTGTAGAAACTGGAAACTTAATAACTAATACACCCACAAACCCAGTAAAAGTCGCATTGTTAAGGGAAGATAGATGTTGATAATTACAAATGCAATATACCAAGTGATTACATTAGAATGTGGACTCAACTCAGTATCCAAAGTATTTGGTTCTATAATGTCATTGATAGCAGATTTCCCGCATGCCTCTGCACTCATGATGTCATCCTTCTTATTCATTCACAACTTAATGTCTCAACTCTCCAGCAACTAGTGTGAAAGGAACCAACTATGCATTTGATGCAACATGTTATACCTGGAACCAGAAATAGAAATTAACCCGTGGTTTTAGCCTGATAATAAAATGTTCAAGCATGTTGAGATCACTAGAATTCATCAACTCGTTAGACAACATTCCTTGGAACATGACTATGAGCTAGTAAGCAAAATTATCTCACAGATTAGTTTCTTCTAGTGTTAAAATTTACATGGTGCAGACCTCAAACTGAAGGCTGACTTAATAGGCATCTACCAATACCAAACTTATCAATGGAGATTCCTTGCCCAATATCAATTGTATTTCAAAATCATATATCCCAAATTTCATTAATCTTATATGTATTATTCATCTTCATATGTATAAATACTTGTTACCTTTTTTTTTTATTTGCACTTCATGTAAAATATATAATAGAACATGAGGATTATGCACACTTTAAACAGGGTCAAATGTACACCTCAAAGTTACATCTTTGCAACTTAAACTTGCATTTTTCAATAAGATGACTCGAAAACATATTGTTATCACAATGAGGTTTCATAATCACAATATCACAAACAATACCTAATGCACATATATGACTACTATCTTAATAAATTGTATTGTAATTATAGTAGTAAACAACATTTAGAATAATTAAATTTATAATGATCCTGTAGTCTTGCTCAGAGCGAGGTACTTTTATTTAAAAACAAGATCAATGTCCAGTATACTCTTATTGGCAGTGGCAATTGCATATATTGAAACCCACAAGGCCATGCTATACTACTTTGAAATTAAAGTTAAAAGATTCCCCTGCCAATGCCATTAGTGAAAATGACATAAATTATGATCCCAAACAGTATTTCCCATCACCAAATAAGCATTGGAATCAATTTTGCAACGCATCACGTCATATAATCAAGTGCAAATTTAGCCAATTATATAGTGACTTTTAAAATTATATTTGTTTCAAGGCCACGTAACAAATCAAACTGTTGATCAATTAAATCTCCTTTCATGATATGCTTATGCTATAGGAATAGATATAATAGTTCACAGAAAATTTAATAAGGCCACTAGTCGATCTGTTAAGACGAAATTGTCGCCGTTAATAACTCCTACAGAAAAAAGGACAAGTCCAAACGCCACGTGACCTCTAGCTCCCTTTAATTACCAGGTCTCTATTTGGTGGATTTTTTTTATTTTTTTTTTTTTTTATTTTTTCAGTTGAGAGAATTCTAGATTACACACACAGATATATATCCCATGAGATTTTCAATATAAATATTATCTTATTTAATCCCATCACAGTAGCAACCATATTGATTTATCATAAAATACATGAATTAGGCCTTTTTGTAACTGTCTTTGGTATTAATAAAAAAAAGTATAACAGGTATATATGGTTTGTCTTGTATTATTTAACTTTGAGGATGACTCATACTCCAAATTAGGTAACTGACACCATTATTCCATGGATAAGGATCCTCTCCATTTGGAAATCTCTCCATTTGTCCATTTCATAGTCCAGATTAAATATCACAGATCTAATAGTGTACATTATTTCAAATGGAGAAGATCCTTATCCATTATTCCATATTCACCACATAATTTTCTCTCTTGTCGACTTTCTCCAATATTTCCATATAAACTTTTGAAAACTCATACGATGTCATTATTCTAATATTTATATAATTGAATTTATTCCTTATAAAATTTTCTTATTCACATCCTCCATTAAAATATTGCCACATGCATTTTCTTAATTTAAATGATATAATAAATAGTTTCATTTCATATATAAAAACGATCATATAAATGTCTATTAATAACTCTATACCATATTTAGAAAATAATAAAACAAAGAGAGAGAAAAATCATATTTTGTTAAACTTGATTATATGCATGGTTTTCTAACTAGTATATATATATTACTTTGCTCATACATGTATTTGCGTACCATTCTAACAACCCAAATAGGTGTATTAGAGGGAGAGAGAGAGGAGATCATGAATAAGTTGGCTGTCTTTCTCATGGTTTCTTTTGTTCTTGTATCAAGTCTACTTACCCTTTCTCAAGGTAAAGCTATTTTGATATCTTTGTCCAAATTTTAGCTGTGTTTTGTCATCTCAATTTTAGATAAAGTAATGAATATCAATTGATTTCTAACTCTATTTGCTAAAACAATTTGTATTTATTTCTTGTATTTGATTCTATAGGGCAGCTCAAATTGTGCCCTGAAAAGATGACCACACCGGGCACATGCGGCAACAATGGCAATTATGAATGCTTTCTTGACTTTCTGAACACATATGGAGCGAGCGCAATGCCCATGAAGTGCTCATGCCAACCAGCTTCTACGCCTGCTCAACGCCTATGTCAATGTCTCATTGTTTGCCGAGAAAATAACACCAATAATTGAACTGACCTCTTTTGGTGGTTAATTACTTTAGTTCATGAATGTGAAAGAATTTCTTGATAGTTGTAATAACAACAGTAATAGCAATTCCAGTGGACTCTTTTTGCCTCTAATGCAATACCATTCCTACAGCACGTTGCTTTTCATGATAATAGTAAAGTAATAACAATTGTAAACAAGAGCTCAAAACTTCACAAATAATTATTCAGTACTCCTAAAGTACAATAAATGTGTACTTCATTATCTCACATAAATAATGGGTATTACTAATTAAATTCATGGTAAGACTGATCATCATTCATGTGAGAAGAGGAAGTATGCATTTTTTCGTATTCTGAAAAT
This sequence comes from Fagus sylvatica, assembly GCA_907173295.1. NCBI lineage: Eukaryota > Viridiplantae > Streptophyta > Magnoliopsida > Fagales > Fagaceae > Fagus > Fagus sylvatica. Next base: position 46,412,053 of record OU015761.1, read on the forward strand.
ACTGAATAATTTTTCAAAGGTTTTTTTGCTAAATAAAGGCCACATCTTCTTCATTCACTTAAATGATGATACATTAATGAGAATTAGATACACAAGTCAATCACAATTTGAATTTTAAATTGATTGCTCCAATCCCACAATATCCTCTAGCCATTAATTTTTTGATTTATTCCAACTCCATAATGTTCTCCAATAATCAATGTCAACATACTCTTTCTGCTTCTAATATAACACCATGCATTCCTACAACAGTTGCTTTAGATGATTAAGAATCTCTGAGATTAAAAAAAAAAAAAAAGTAGTAATCTAATAGGATTAAGATTACATTATTAAGTAAACTTAGGATTATCAAAATTTGCTTGTACTATAAATTTTATAAACTAATATGCCAACTTTTAACACAACAAAAATAAAATTTATTTATTATATTATGGATGTGACATACACCAATCATATTTGTCATGTCAGTTTATAAGTTTTTTTTAGTCAATTGATAGTAATTTTATCATTCTCCTTAAAGTTAAGAAAAAAAAAATAGTTACAAATGGTACTTGTCAATAAATTCCATTACTGGCCATGGTTAGATATACAAATTTTTAATATGTTGGCATGTTGGGTCGGGTAAAGCTTCACTAGTCCATTTTCCCTTGTAGCTTTGTGCTTGTTGAGTTTAAAAGAACATTAGAGTGGTTGAAGAGTATGCATTGCCTGAGGACTCATAAGCAGGCAGATTTGAGTGCAATGTCATTAGAATTGAGCATGTGTATTAACTAATTTTTACCATAAGGTTTTAATATTCAGTTTATGTTAAGTTTTGAAACTTATTCTTTTTAATTTGTTCTTTTCGAACATATTATGTAGCTCAACTTCTAGGGTTTCCAAATTACATTCCACCCTATTCAAGGACTAGGGGCCCTGCACTTTTGAGGGGAGTGAATTATGCATCAGGAGCAGCTGGCATCCGAGATGAAACAGGAACTAATCTGGTATATATATAAAGAATCATTTACTCCCTAAATATTAATTATGATGAATAATCAAATGGACCATATCTAGTACTATTAATCTTGCAAGCAAATTCTAAGAATAAAAAAGTAGATATGGTCTTAACCTTTATATCATTGGAGGTGGGGAAATCTAAATATAAAATAGGCCCATAAATGAATAGCCCATATCAGGGAACAAGGTAAAGGCTCGGCCCATCTTATCAGAAAAGTATAAAGCTCGGCCCAAGCCCACGACAGAGGCCAAAGTATAAAGGTCGGCCCAAGCCTGTATCAGGGAATAAGGTATAAAACTCGACCCAGGCTCTTATCAGAGGCCAAAGTATAAAGCTCGGCCCAAGCCTACGACAAAGGCCAAAGTGTAAAGCTCGGCCCAAGCTCTTATCAGAGGCCAAAGTATAAAGCTCGGCCCAGCCTACGCAGAGGCTAAAGTATAAAGCTCGGCCCAAGCCTATCAAAGGTCAAAGTGTAAAGCTCGGCCCAAGCCTATATCAGAGGATGGAGATGGCGGTTAAAGAACAATAGGAGACAAATAGAATACTGTACTTTTCAATAGAAACTTTGTACTTTACTGTACTTCATTGTGTAAAGAATTGTCCCACATTGAGGAAAGGGAACAGAATACGAAGTACTGTGTACTATAAATTCAAAAGTGAACATTAATGAAAGGGGGTGGTTATTTTTGGAAAGTCTGACAAAAGTACTTTTTACTACTTTAAGAAATTAATTGTAGCACAAAAACTTACCCACTACAATTGGCGCCGTCTGTGGGAAAAGTACTTTGACAGATACAGAATTCCGAAGAAAATGACTAGCCGAATAGAAAAAGTGACCGGATACTCAGACCGAGGGAAAGAAACAATGATCCCAGAAGAGGAAAATCCCTTAATAGAAACCGACCTCTCCTCTAACAACGACAAAAGGTGGCCCGAAGGTTCTCCTTCTGAAAAAGCACTCCGAGGCCGAAAAATCGTCATTAGATCAGAGGTCAGGAGAGAACAAAAGCCTGAACCATCACACCGATATCGTGAACCCTCCAAAATGGACAGAAGAGCGAGACTAACCGAAGAACCAAGAGCGGGTAGTTCGACTAGCGACCGAACCTGGGATGAATATAATGAAGACACAGTGGAGGCACTACAACAACAGGTTCTTGACTTGAAGAAGAAGTTAAAGAAAAATAAACGGTCCAGAAGACCACAGCATTCTAGCCGATCCGAAGAATAGAACCAGACATGCAAGATGTTTGTCATCCGATAGCTCCAGCAGGTCAACCGCGGAAACTGATGAAGAAGAAAGCTCTGACAGGAAGAAATAAAGGGGGAAGAACTCTGGACAGAGGGTCCAGGGGCAACTGGTCCGAATCCCCCTCAACCGTAAGACAACCATACGGAGAAAGAATAGGGCGGGAAACAGTGTGGAAAGCCCTTCATCAAATATCACACTCTCCATTTTCGAAAGAAATAGAGAGCGCCCGCCTGCCAAGAAACTTTTCAGCCCCGACCTACGTAATGTACGACGGCAAGGCCGACCCTGTCGGACATATTAGCCATTATAGACAAAGCATGGCTATTACACCTCGGCAACAATGCTTTGATGTGCCGAATGTTCCCATCAAGCTTAGGACCGATGTCCCTTAGATGGTTCAACCGCCTCCCACATTCCTCGATTTACTCTTGGAACGAATTAGCTGAGGCATTTGTCTTCCCGATTCATAACCAACAGTCGGAAACCTAAGGAGTTTGCCTCCCTAATGTCTATGAGAATGAAGGACTCAGAATCGCTAAAGAACTATTCTGCCAGATACTGGGAAGTCTATAACGAGGTAGACGGTGGTACAGAAGATATGGCCATGAAAACCTTTAAAGAGGGTTTGCACCCCGAATCCGAGTTAAGACACAGTCTCTCCAAAAGATCGGCTAGAAGCATGCGAGATCTTATGTCGCGAATTGAACAATATGTACGGGTGGAGGAAGACAGAGCTAGAACTGGGGCATTATCCACACAAAGTCGACCCCAAAGAAGGCCCAACAATACGGAGCAAAAAAGGGCCGAAATACCGCCAAGGAATCCTGCCCGTTTTCCGCGACCAAAAGAAGCAGGCGGAGTGTATACAGTTTTTAATCAACCAATTTATCGTATCATGGGTGACATAAAGAATGAACCTTTCTTCATGGGGCCTGCGCCCCTGGCTGGAGATCCAACTAGAAGAGATCCCAACAAATACTGTTCCTATCATAGAGAAAAGGGGCATATGACCGAGAAATGTTTTACATTGAAAAAGCACCTAGATGACCTGGCTAAAGCCGGACACCTACGACGCTACATAAGTGATGGCCAGAGCCAGTATTACCATGAAGGACCAACGATCATCCACAACACCAAACCTGCTGTAAGGGTCATAGAAACAATCTATACATCTCGGTCGAATGGGCATTCATACGATCGACTGAAGTCCGACCTAAAGAAAGCTCAACACCTTCGAGAGGTTTTTCAAGTACATGAAGGATCGGTTATGTCCAAAAAACCGAGGATGGATTACCCAAAAAATGAACAGCAGATTTTCTTCTCCGACGAGGATTTGAGAGATGTCCAGACCCCACACGACGATCCATTAGTGATCAAATTAAGGATTGGGGACTCGGATGTCAAACGGGTACTAATAGACCAAGGCAGTTGTTCTGAGATAATGTACCCAGACTTGTTTCACGGACTAGGTCTCAAACAGTCCGACCTCCAACCTTACGACGCACCTCTATTTGGATTTTCAGGAGAAAGCATTCGGCCAATGGGCCGGATCACATTGAAAGTCCATACCGGACCAATCAGTTTGGAAACCGAATTCGTGGTAATAGACGTGCCGTCCCCCTACACAGGCAATTATGGGACGAAGATGGCTGCACAGGTTGAAAGCCGTGCCTTCCTCTTTCCATCAAAAACTGCCGTTTCCCAACAGATTTCGGTATAATGGAGATTAAGGGTGACCAAGTTGCCTCCAAGCAGTGCATCATGGCGGCTGTCAAACGGAATCCCCCAGAATCAAAACAAAAGGGGAAAATGGTGTCACAGTGCTCCAAGGACTTATAGCAGTCAGAGAAGGCGAGGAATACCTGCACAGAAACATACTCGCCCTGTGAAGAATTAGAAACGGTAACTTTCTCTTCCGATCCTGAGAAGCATTTTAAAATCGGCCGAGAACTCAGTCCAGTCGACCGAACCGAACTTATAGACTTCCTCGTAAACAACGTGGACGTGTTCGCTTGGGACCCCTACGAAGTATCAGGTGTAGATCCCAATTACATTGAACATCGGTTGAATACAGATCCTCACTCCAAACCAGTGCAACAGAAGGCAAGGAGATCGGCTCCGGTGCATGCGGAAGCAGTACAAAAGGAAGTAGAGAAACTATTGCAGGCTGGAGCAATACGGGAAATCCAATATCCTACTTGGCTCTCTAACACGGTGGTAGTAAAAAAGAAAAACGAGAAGTGGAGAGTATGTGTAGATTTCATAAACCTCAACCAAGCATGCCCAAAGGACCCCTTCCCTTTACCCAAGATCGATCAGTTGGTGGACGCAACAGCCGGGCACGACCGAATGAGTTTTCTAGACGCCTTCCAAGTGTATCATCAGATTGCCCTGTCAACTGAAGATCGAGAAAAAACCGCATTCATCACCCCACTGGGGATATACTGCTACAAAGTAATGCCATTCGGTCTAAAAAACGCCGGCGCCACATATCAGCGGATGGTCACGAAGATGTTCAAAGATCAAATAGGGAGGACAATGGAAATATACATTGATGATATGGTGGTAAAAAACAGGTTGTCCCAAAACCACTTAATGGATTTGACGGAGACATTCCGGGTATTAAGACTGCACAAGCTACGATTGAACGCTTCTAAATGCGTATTCGGGGTCGGCTCTGGAAAATTCCTAGGTTTCATGGTATCACATAGAGGTATTGAGGTAAACCCAGATCAAATCAAGGTCATCCAAGAATTAAAAGCACCACGAACTCACAAAGAAGTCCAACGGCTAACAGGTATGACCGCAGCCTTGAGCAGATTCATCTCAAGATCCGCCGACAGATGCCAGCCTTTCTTTCAGCTCCTGAAAAAGAGCACTACTTTCAAATGGGACGACAAATGCGTTTCGGCCTTTGAAGATCTGAAGAGGTATCTTTCTTCCTCCTTGCTTTTGTCTAATCCCACACCAGGTGAACCACTTTTTTTGTATTTGGCCGTGTCTGACCGAGCTGTAAGTGCCGTATTGATTCGAATTAAAGATACCGTCCAGTGTCCGGTATATTATGCAAGCAAAACTATGACGGAGGCAGAAACGCGCTATCCCCCTCTAGAAAAGGTCGGCCTAGCATTGATCACAGCGGCCGATAAGCTACCACAATATTTTCAAGCACACACCGTTTACTTGGTAACACAATACCCGGTGCAAGCCATGTTTAACAAGGCCGACTTCACGGGACGGATTTGGAAATGGGGAGCAAAGATTAGTGCCTTAGGCGTAAAATATCTCCCAAGGACTGCCATAAAGGGGCAGGTGCTGGCCGATTTTGTTGCAGAATTCGCACCGACCTCGGAACAAAATAACTTAGGCGAATCAACGCCCCGAGAAGACTCGCCCGAGCATACAGGTTGGTGGAAGGTATATGTAGACGGAGCTTCCAACGCCAAAGGGTCAGGAACCGGGGTGGTCATAATAACGCCGGATGAAACAGTGATTGAACAATCGATTCGTCTTGATTTTAAAACTTCTAACAATGAGGCCGAATATGAAGCAGTCCTGGCTGGATTGAAATCGGCAAAAACGTTGGAAGCCAGACGTCTGATCGTCTACTGCGATTCGTTGTTAGTAGCAAGTCAAATCAATGGGGAGTACATGGCTCGAGATGAGCGTATGTCAGCCTATCTGTTGAAGGTTCAGACGGCCATGACCGATTTCGAAACAGTAAGAGTCGAACAGATCGGTCGAAACTTGAATAATCACGCGGATGCATTGGCAACGTTGGCATCTGTTCTGAGTGCTGATTTTAAACGTTTTATACCAATTGAGACCCTCACAACGCCCAGCATCGACCAACCTGCGAACTACATAAACACTATTGCAGTCGGTCCATGTTGGATGGATCCCTATGTCACCTACCTGAAAGAGGGTGTTCTACCAGAACAGAAAAAGGAAGCCGAGATTATCAGAAAGGAAAGCCGCGAGGTTCTGGTTGTCGAAGGACTTGAAGCTCTACAGAACGGTCCTTCTCGGGACCCTATCTTTTATGCGTTCACCCTGACATCATCGAGGATTTATTATACGAGATACATGAAGGCATCTGTGGAAGTCATACTGGGGGCAGATCTCTGGCACACCGAGCTCTTACCCAGGGATATTGGTGGCCCTACATGCAGAAAGACGCTGTGGACTACGTAAGAAAGTGCGATAAATGTCAAAGATTCTCACATTCAGTTCATCAACCGGCCGGAGAGCTGCAGCCATTAGTAAGTCCGTGGCCATTCGCACAGTGGGGCATGGACCTGGTCGGACCCTTACCTAAAGCAACAGGTAATAGACGCTGGCTGATTGTCGCTACAGATTATTTCACAAAATGGGTCGAGGCCGAACCGCTGGCAAACATCAGAGACAGAGATTCAATTAAGTTCGTCTGGAAGAATATTATAACCAGGTTCGGAATACCCAAGACTATCATCTCTGATAATGGGACACAATTCACCAGTAAACCTTTCACGAAGTATTGCTCAGAACTTGGTATAAAAAACGTTTACAGTTCACCGGCATATCCTCAGAGTAATGGACAAGCCGAAGCCTCGAACAAAACCGTGTTAGACGGAATCAAGAAAAGGCTGGAAGATGCCAAGGGAAGATGGGTGGAAGAATTACCTAATGTCCTATGGACTTTCAGAACCACTCCACGGAGATCAACGGGGGAGACCCCATTCTCATTAGCATATGGATCAGAAGCAGTCATCCCATTAGAAATCGGACTGCCCACCCTCAGAACGTCGGAATGGGAACCGACAAGGAACGATCTGGCTCAATCCCAGGCTCTAGACTTACTAGAAGAAAGAAGAGAACAAGCAATGATCAGGTTAGCCTCCTACCAGCAGCAACTGAAAAAGGGATACAACAAGAACATTCGACCGAGGTCCTTTCAACAAGGAGACCTGGTCCTCAGAAAAGTTTTGGGCAACACTAAAAACCCGACCGACGGTAAGCTTGGGCCAAACTGGGAAGGACCGTACAGGGTGCGATTTGTCACAGGAACAGGAGCCTATCACCTAGAAGACTTAAATTCCTTACCCCTGCCCCGGCCATGGAATGTCAGCAATCTTCGGAAGTATTTCCATTAGTTCATATCCCTTTCTTCCCTTCAAAAAAAAAAAAAAAAAAAAGGGGGTGGTTTGGGATAGATGTTTAGCACAAGTTGTAAACCAATAATGAATAAGAAAAACAACTAGGTGGACGTAGGCCCCATTGGCCGAACCACGGTAAATCTGGTGTCCCTACCACTTCACTATCTTTGTATCTTTCCCTATAATCTTTGTTCATAAACACCTAAAAGTTTAAAAAATAACTTGACTTAGGCTTCGGTCAACCAAAACGGTTCCCAAGCACTGAGGCCCAGGGGGACTGGCAAGTTAAAAGTTAAAAAATAACTTGACTTAGGCTTCGGTCAACCGAAACGGTTCCCAAGCACTGAGGCCCAGGGGGACTGGCAAGTTAAAAGTTAAAAAATAACTTGACTTAGGCTTCGGTCAACCGAAACGGTTCCCAAGCACTGAGGCCCAGGGGGACTGGCAAGTTAAAAGTTAAAAAATAACTTGACTTAGGCTTCGGTCAACCGAAACGGTTCCCAAGCACTGAGGCCCAGGGGGACTGGCAAGTTAAAAGTTAAAAAATAACTTGACTTAGGCTTCGGTCAACCAAAACGGTTCCCAAGCACTGAGGCCCAGGGGGACTGGCAAGTTAAAAGTTAAAAAATAACTTGACTTAGGCTTCGGTCAACCGAAACGGTTCCCAAGCACTGAGGCCCAGGGGGACTGGCAAGTTAAAAGTTAAAAAATAACTTGACTTAGGCTTCGGTCAACCGAAACGGTTCCCAAGCACTGAGGCCCAAGGGGACTGGCAAGTTAAAAGTTAAAAAAGAACTTGATTTAGGCTTCGGTCAACCAAAACGGTTTCCAAGCACTGAGGCCCAGGGGGACTGGCAAGTTAAAAGTTAAAAAAGAACTTGACTTAGGCTTCGGTCAACCGAAACGGTTCCCAAGCACTGAGGCCCAGGGGGACTGGCAAGTTAAAAGTTAAAAAATAACTTGACTTAGGCTTCGGTCAACCGAAACGGTTCCCAAGCACTGAGGCCCAGGGGGACTGGCAAGTTAAAAGTTAAAAAAAACTTGACTTAGGCTTCGGTCAACCGAAACGGTTCCCAAGCACTGAGGCCCAGGGGGACTGGCAAGTTAAAAGTTAAAAAATAACTTGACTTAGGCTTCGGTCAACCGAAACGGTTCCCAAGCACTGAGGCCCAGGGGGACTGGCAAGTTAAAAGTTAAAAAATAACTTGACTTAGGCTTCGGTCAACCGAAACGGTTCCCAAGCACTGAGGCCCAGGGGGACTGGCAAGTTAAAAGTTAAAAAATAACTTGACTTAGGCTTCGGTCAACCGAAACGGTTCCCTAGCACTGAGGTCCAGGGGGACTGGCAAGTTAAAAGCTAAAAATATAATTTGACTTAGGCTTCGGTCAACCTAAAGGTTCCTAAGTGCTAAACCCCAAGAAGACTAATAAGCTAAAGTCGGAACGACCGACCCGGCTTAGGCCTCGGCCAAAACAAAACTTTCCAAATACTAAGCTCCTTAAAGAAGAGAAAGTTAGAAAAACCAACTTGACTCAGGCTTTGCTCGAACCTAAGGGATTACCAAGTGCTATAATCCAAGAAAACTGACAAGTTGAAAATAGAAACCAACTCAAAGTTCAGTAAATTTAAACAATCCCATACCCATCGGTATGCAAGGATATAAGTAGAAAACATGATCACGCAAATATGAGATTCACATAAGGCATAAGAGCACTAGTCATAAAATAACAAAATATATACCTTTCCCCCCTTCTTATGAAGGAAACAGGGAACACAAAAACAAATTGTATCATTCCCCCCTTCTTATGAAGGAAACGGGGAATACAAAATAACGGAGTTTGAAAGTTACATATTAAATTAATCTACCACATCGAATGGTCTCATCAACGTCCGAACCCTCTCCTCCTTCTTGAGATTCAGCAGTATGGATTTGATCATCAGGCCTATCTTCGGTCACCTTAGGATCATCAGCCAGCGCGGGCTCACTCAAGGCTTCATGGGACCCAGGAACTGTCGGATCTCCAGTGGCACCCTCTCCAGCCTCCAACTCGTTTCCTTCCTCTGGCACAGGATCCTCGTAAGGTTGGCGTGTATACGCCAAATCGTATAATTCAGAGTCATCATCAACCCCGGCATTATCAAGGGCCTTATGCCATCCTTGGACGAAAATACTTGTTGCACTCACCTTTCAGTTGTTCTAATAAGGATTCGGATGCCTGGTCAAAACCTTGGTCATAATAAGCCTGAGCCTCCTGCTCAGCCTTTACGACCTTCGCTTCGGCCTCGGTCAGAGCATCTTTAAGCTGGCTATTCTCAATCCGGACTTGAGAGGCAGATTTGTGTTCAGAGTCCAGCTTTCTCTGAAGCTCGGTCCAATTGATTCTGCAAATTTAGCAGACCAGCCTCGGCACTCTTTTGGGCACTCTCAGCAGCACGAATTCTTACAGAGGCCGAGCTCTCAAGATCCTTAAGGCGCTTGATCTCTTCTGCAGACCGGTTGAGGCGACGTTCGGTCTCCAAAAGTCGGTTGCCAGCCTCAAATATGCCTTGAACGGCCTAAAAAAGAAACAAAGAATAGGATAAAGTAAAATACGAGTGTGTGTCTGAATACTACATTTAACATGCATAACGAAACATTGGAGTACTAAACTTACCAGGATAGAGTCACGCTTAAGATTCTCCAACATATGCTTGGATCTCTTCTCCTGCCAGACCTTCATGTCTTCTGGAAGGAGGAGAGCCTTTCCAACCGCTTCGGCCACTTGTCCTCCTCGAACTCCTCTTCCGCTCTTGAGGACCGAGTCTCCTTCATCGACCGATCGATTCTCAAGAAGAAAAGAGTAGCTCCACGGTTGTTTCAAGTTGTCTTGACGCATACGACCTTAAGAAATTTGACCCGTGGCTTTCTGAAGAGCTCGGTCATTCTTACTCTTAGCCTTTTTAGGAGACTTAGCCTTTGAAGGTTGAGGTGGAGACGACCCCTCCTGACCGCAGCCGTCATCATCCTGCTCTGTTCCTCTCTTCCTTTTCTTCCTCATGACACCCTCTCCTTGAGAAAATCCAGGGGGAGGAGGGAGGGGAGAAGCAGATGGAGAAGTCCGTGACGTCTCTGGAGCCGACGTCCTAAGCACGTCCGCTATATTGACTGTTCTTTTCTGGATCGGCATTTCTTCGGTCGGTTTGGGATCGGGGTCAAAAATAGACAGAAACCGAATGATTGGAAGACCGGTTTCCGAAGACTCAAGGGAAGGGACGAAGTTGGGATTACTAAGAGGTGGCACAAGCTGAGGTACTTGCACTCCCCTTCTAACTGTGACAGGGACCGCCTTGGATGATGTCCTCCTGATCCCTCCCAGGCCGCACGACCGTAACCTCTTCCTGTCTAAAGTGTTTTACGGTGGGACCTTTTTGGAAGGACTTGTATGAAGGCACGTAGTCCAGTAAAACGGAAGCCGCACGAGGACGACCACCCGAGTCAATGAAACACGGCTTCTTTTAAGAGGTGTTCGACCGTCCTCCTTTCCACGAGTTCTATCTTCTTAGCTGTAAATTCCTTGTCTGAAAAAAGGAAGAAACGTACAGTCAAGATAGACAAAAATAGACAAAAATGCATTGCATAAAAGACGTGAAACAGTTAAAACCTGGTACACCGGGCCTCAAAGGGCAATTAATATGGGGGTTTTGCCAGTTCCCCGTGAACACCAAGAAATCTTCATCTCGGCCCTTGCTAGAGTCCGGAAGCCCGGTCACCAGTTTTCTATCAACATTACGGGCAAATAAGGTATACTGATCCCTACCGGTCGGTTGGAGACTATACACGTATGTTATATCATGTACAGTAAGGTTTAGGCCGAGTTTCTCCATGAGAACGGCCGTCCCCATTACTATCCTAAAAACGTTGGGGGCACACTGGAGAGGGGATAGCCTAAAGTGAGTTAAAAACCGTAGTAAGAAAGTATGCATGGGTATTCTAACCCCTCCCTCGACTATTGCTACAATGGGAAGCACGAGATCTTCATACTGGAGAAGTGCAAGATCATCATAAGGAACGTACCGAATATGTACGTCCTCAGGAATCCCATAACGATTTTTAAACTGTACGATTTTGTTTTCGGTATTTACGAGTTTAGCAAATTTACCCATAACATAAAAAACTAATGGACCGAAGAGTACTACTAGGACGACGGAAGGAAAATACAAGAGTAGAAAAAGACTTACTGACGTGAAGACGGCACAGAAGAGTTAGAAAAGTTTGACTCAAAGGATTGAGGGAGATGTTTTTTATCTCTAGAAGTGAAAGTAAAGAGTGAAAATGAAGTGGGGTCTTCCCCCTTTTATACGAGAGTTGATAGGCTACGGATACCGGGACTTAGCCGGTCATGGGCCGGTAAAACCAGAGAGCCAGTGAAATAACTTCTCTCGGCCCCCAAAAAACCCTCATAATGATTTGATGGCCTAGGGAACACATAACGGCGTAATAAATGACGCAAGCCGTCGTTCATTTATTAGCCGAAAATCGAAAAGACACCAATGTCAGATCTCCATTAATAAAAGAGTTGCTATACACTGAAACGGTGAAACTCTGCCTTCTCACTAATCATTTCAAAATCTGACCGACCTAGTGAATAAACCTATGGTCTTTGGACTACTTTATTTAAAGCGGTCTGATCAGACCGAACGTTCGCGCGGAGGATCTTATGATGGGTATGAAGCATGTTTTGATCCATTTATCTCAATTCAAACAAAATACACCCAAATTATATAGGCCGAGGATAGTTCGGGGCAACGAAATAAACTCGGCCCTAGCGATAAACGAACTAGCCTTTACAAAGCAAAAGATAAGACAAACTCATGCATAACTCAATTCAGATCTATAACGAAGCAAAAGCTTTTATCCATAAACAAAACGGGGCAACCAATTACATCGTAGCACTTCTCCCCCCTCCTTAAAAAAATAAAAAAATAAAAGGAAAAGAAAAGAAAAGAAAAGGAAGAGGGGACAATTATATAGACAAACCCTCCTTAATCATCCACGTTTACATTATCTTCTTTATCAGAGACACCTTTCTCCACAATCTTGAACCCCTTCGGTCAACGTTCATTTCCCCTCGGTGGCAACAAACTCTCCAAAAGTTCTGTCGTTGGTGTACATGGAAACCTTTATGCTGATCTCAAGGACATTCTTGCGATTCGAAGACCGAGAACCCCAAATGAATGGGATAATATGTCTGTTTGGTGCGATTTGCTTCAATGGAGAAATGAAATGTATAATGCAGTCATAGATGCATTCAAGGATCATAGGCAGATCCCCCTTAATCATCCACGTTTACATTATCTTCTTTATCAGAGACACCTTTCTCCATATCTTGAACCTCTTCGGTCTGAGCCCGCTCCTGGTGATCAAAAACTTCGGCGTTCTCCATGGCCGTAGGACCGTCAAAGGCTTCACAATCTCCCAAAACCTCAACATTCGTTTCTTCAAGATTCTCGGGGGTTCCTGAATCATAGGGTCGATAACGCCGGCCCAAAACGTAAAGCTCAGACTCATCATCAACCGCAGCCTGTTCAAGAGCCAAAGCCCACCCTTTCAGGAAATGAATGTTACACTCCCTACGCAGTTGAAGCCTCAAAGATCCTGCAGCATCTGCGAAACCCCGGTCGTAGGTGGCCTGAGCTTCATTCTCAGCATTGCTTGACACTTGCCGAGCTTCAGCCAACTCGGCCTTAAGTTTATCAATTTCCGCCTGAAATCCACTGGAACGTTCACATTCTCGTTCCAACTTAGCCGACATCTCCACCAGTTGACATTCAGCCTTCTGAAGCCCTTCTTCGGCAGTTTTGTGTTGACTCTCGACCTCCCGAATTCTAGCAGACGCCACCTTTTCGACTTCACGCAACCTATCGTTTTCAGCGAGAGATTCGTTAAGAAGACGTTCGGCTTCTATCAGTCGATACCCGGCCTCGAAAACCCCTTGGACGGCCTATAAATAATCGTCACAATGAGTAATGAGAATGACGGATTATCGTAATAAAAGAAAGGATATAAAACAAAACTCACCACGACCGAATCACGCTTCAGATTTTCGATCATCTGTGTTGAGTTATTTCCTTTCCAATTCTTCATGTCTTTGGGAAGGAGAAGGGCACTCCCAAGGGCATCAGCTATTTGTCCACCGCGGACGTCCTTACTTTTCCAGACCGAATCATCTTCATTCACCGGTCGACCATCTACATAGAATTCACACTGCCAGGGCGCTGGCAAGTCTTTTTGATGTTTGCGTTTATGTGAAACATGACCGACGGCTTTTTGGAGAGTTCGGCTATCCTTACTTCTACCCTTTTTGGACTAGGACCTGGCCGCGGGGGATTCGGTGTTAATCGCGACCTGTTGCTTTTCGGCTACTTCAGCTTCCTCTTCTCCCTTTTTCCTCTTTTTTATAACAGATTCTCCCTCAGGGAACCCGGAAGCAAGGGGAGCGTTAGGAACTCTCGGCAACTCTGGGGCACGCGTACCGAGCACCGATCGTATGTCGACGGTCCTCTTTTGGATAGGCATGTTTTTACTTGTGCTCTGAGTAAAAATGAGCTAGACGAAAGAAACCAAATTCAAATCAGTGAAAAAGTTCACGATTTGGGGCAGAGAATAGTTTTAAAGGTAAAAATGTAATGTGGGGTCTCCCTTTCTTATATACTGCCAAAGGAACCACAGGCAACCGGAATCCAGCCAGTCATGGGCCGGTAAAAAACCTGCAAGAAAAAGAAAAATAAATAAAAAATAATAACGAGGGAAAATGATTCTTCCGGTTTGCAATATATCCTTGGAAACAAAGCATCCTTGGGAACTCCAAACGTCGTCCTAATCGCAATAAAACATTAAAGACGAAATGACTTAGGGAACGCCAAACGTCGTTCCTTAATTATGACTTACAGTTGTTATCAAGTTAATATTGAATTAATTTATCCCCATCTCTTTTCATCATCCAATAAGTGTAACATTGAGTTGGAAGGTTCTACTTCATTGCCATAATGTTCTAGTTCGGACCTTTCAGGGATAGCAACCGAGTTATCAATCCGTAAACCAAACCCTATTCCTGACCGAACTTCGTTCAAAACTTTGAATAAGTACTATATATTTCTCCACTGTTTCGGTCAAATCTTTCTCTTCAATAAAGAGTAAAGATTTGAGGGGCAATTGGAGGTAGGGAAATCTAAATATAAAATAGGCCCATAAATGAATAGCCCATATCAGGGAACAAAATATAAAGCTCGGCCCAAGCCCACGACAGAGGCCAAAGTATAAAGGTCGGCCCAAGCCTGTATTAGGGAATAAGGTATAAAACTCGGCCCAGGCTCTTATCAGAGGCCAAAGTATAAAGCTCGGCCCAAGCCTACAACAGAGGCCAAAGTATAAAGCTCGGCCCAAGCCCGTATCAAAGGTCAAAGTGTAAAGCTCGGCCCAAGCCTATATCAGAGGATGGAGATAACGGTTAAAGCACAATAGGAGACAAATAGAATACTGTACTTTTCAATAGAAACTTTGTACTTTACTGTACTTCATTGGGTAAAGAATTGTCCCACATTGAGGAAAGGGAACAGAATACAAAGTACTGTGTACTATAAATTCAAAAGTGAACATTAATGAAGGGGGGTGGCTATATTTGGAAAGTCTGACAAAAGTATTTTTTACTACTTTAAGAAATTAATTGTAGCACAAAAACTTATCCACTACAATCATCTTTTCATAAAGTAATCACTCTTAAGAATTAAACTTAACACTTGCACTAGACAGCCTAAGATTTAACTTATAATTTCACTAAACAAAAATAATGAATGATTTTTATGTGATTTATGTACGTGTTTGATAGGGCGATCACACATCGATGAACCAACATTTAGCCAACTTTGCAAGTATAGTGCAAGATATGAGGAGGTTATTCAGAGGAGACAACAATGCACTCAATAGCCATCTAAGCAAGTGCATCTTTTCTTCCCACAGTCTTAACCGTGTCATGCAAGATGCAAAACCGCAAATACCTCTCCAAACGCTGCTTCCAGAACAGCCCCTCCAACAAATACTGCTACAGCCATAACTTTGCGTTGCAAACTGATTAACATGCTCCAATATAAAAAGAAAAGAAACCAAAGATACTGTATCCAATTTTGGTGGTCTGGAGCTTCCGTGCTTTTTGTAAAAGTAAGCACGTTTCTCAAGTGGTTATAAATAATTCATTTTCCTATGTAGTAGGAATGACTTATCAAAAGAGAATTAGACAAAAACATATATAGCAAAAAAAGAAAAAGGAATTAGAGAAAAACAGCTTGAACAATTATCCAATTTTTAATGTTTTCCACAGATAATGACTAACAACCACTATGGTTTGTCGTCCAACGATGTAACATTGTACAGTGGAAATGGATGTTGTTTACCATTCTATCATCATTATGGTAAAAGAAAAATCACAAAGGAGACAACTCAGACAAAGATAGAGAAAAATCAGGTTTTCATGGTTCTTTCTTGGGGGTAAGAAAGCCATTCCATTTGTCATGTTCCACATGTTCATGCTGAGACATAAGAAATTTGCCTGAAGCAGCAAGCTTGCAGAACTCTTCTCCCTCTTGGTTGCATATCTTGAATTTTTTTATAAAGTCAGACTTGATACAATTTTAGGTATACGTGAGAGATTTTCTTATTCGTTTGAGAGTTTTTGACTTAAAATTTTTTTATATTTTTATTACTAATAAAAGTATCAATAATAAAGTTACTCAATAAGTACAAACAGATTCACTTAAAATCCAATTCATAAGAATTCAAAAACCATATTTGATAGTTATCTTGAAATTTTATACTAAAAATAAATAATTAAATCGCCCCAAACCAAGCCCAAGTGTGCAGGTAAAAAAGATAAAGAATTGAAACCAAGGCGAAAAGTTTTTTTTAATGCTTTAAGTGCAGGAACGTTACCGATCGCCTCGACAACATCAAGTTGCCTTTACAAATTGACCACCGAAAATTGTACTATTGACTTGGAAAAATTTTAACCTATGATGTATTTGAGCAGCAAAGCATTTGAGAGTCATCTCAAAAAATTTCATGGAATCCAAAGAAAAGAAGAAGAAGAAGAATCAACTTAAATGGGTAAGCAAACCATGTGATACTTTCCTATTGCATGATTATAAAAATTTACACAGAATCGCAAAAAACAAAAATGTCTTCAATGAATAATTGAGTTTGTTATTCTTTAACATTTTTTTTACCACTTGCGGTGGTGGGTGACTTACTCGTAAGAAGTCAAGTCAAATCCCTCACTTTACTGGTCTGAGGTTGGAGGTTCAATTCTTAATACGCCTCATTAGTGCGTGGATGGTCCACCATTATACATGCATACATATAAATATATAATATTATATTTAATTAAATCAAACCTCATATTCACGAATTTATTCATAAACACATTATTATATCTGAGTTTGACTCGTTTAATAGTTGAACCTAAAATATGATTTGAACTTGATTCGTTTACTAAATCGAATATAAACAAACTTTTTTCTCGGGCCAAACATGAAACTATTTACTAGCTATTAGCTATATCTTTAAATTTGTAATGCCTAATTTAAACCAAAACATAAAATCTATTTCAAAATGGAGATGATCATTTTTCATTCATTTAGACTTTAGAGCCCTAAATTGATAAGTCTATATTCTCTCATATTTTCAGGTTACAATAAAACTGGAATAGGCTTAACCGTGACTAATTTGATTTCAGAGAATGTAAAGCAGTAACCCACATGGCCAAACAAAAACCTCATCACCAATACCTATACTACAACAACACCATCTTTCTCTCTCTCTCTGTCTCTCTGTGGCAGTATTTGAATAAAAAAAATTGCAAAAGGGAAGAAGAAGTTGATGTCATCGGCGCCATGGAGGGGCGAAGAGGAGGCAACGGAGGAGTTCCAAGACGCGAAGCTCAAAGTCACAAAGCAGCAGCCTGGAGCCGAATCAGTGATGCACGTGCCTCGCAAGAAGAAGGACAAGTCCAATCGCCACAACCATGACAATAACGATGATGATTCCCTCGTCGAGAGTGACCCTCAGCTCCGTTACAGCTTCCACCGCAACTACCAGGTTTCTTGGTTTTTTTTTTTTTTTCTTACCCAGATGAGAGAATTCTTGTTTACTTGCTTTAAATTGAGTATATTTCAATACCCAATTCTTAGTTTTTTGATTACTTGCTATTGGTTGTATAAAGTATATGTCTTTGTGATTAGTAGTAGACGCTTTTGCAGTGTTGGGACTTGGGACAGTTCCTTGTTGTTGTTGTTAATTGTTTAAGGCTTCGTTTGGGAGTTTAGAGGGGAATGTGAATAAATATAAGGGAATGGAATGGAATGGAATGGAATTAATGGAATGAAATGAAACTAAGTAATCTTGTTTGGATGTTTTAAAATAGAGGAATGGAATGGAATGGAATGTAAGTAACTTTGTTTGGGAGTAATATTAGAAGGAATGGAAATGAATCATTTTATAACAATATTACTATAATACCCTTTATTTTTATAAAATGTAGGATTAATCTATAGAATTACCACACTATAAATGACACCTTGTGGTGTCACAATAATATTATAGAAATACCATGGGAGTTTATTTCTATTTTTCTAGCCCTTGCTAACAGAGAAAGAAACCAGTACAGGACAACATGTGGTATAAAATCCGCTTAATTATAAACAAGTACAAAATCTAAGCAATATAAACTAAAATATAATCCCAATAAATGGAAATTCGAGATTCATTGTCCACAAAATAAACTTTTAAAAGAAAATTGACATTGTTAAAGGTCCATGCATGGTCATTTAGAAATACAATATTATAGAAATACCATGGAAACTGAGGAAAATAAAATGTCAAATCTATAAGGGTAATTTAGGATTTTACAAAAATACTAAGGGCATTTTGGGACGTTTGGTGAAAAAATCATTAAACTTAAATCTATTCCCTCCTATTCCTCCCAATTTTGGGGGGAATGAAAATTTGGGATTTTGAGGGAATAGGGAGGAATGAGTGTTCCATTCCATTCCCCTCACTTAAACTTCCAAACAAGGGAATGGTCTTTCCATTCCATTCCATTCCCTCCTACTTAGACTTCCAAACAGGAGAAAGGAAAGAATATTCTTAAAATATTCTTATTTTTCCATTCCATTCCATTCTATTCCATTCCTTTCCCCCCTCCCAAACGGAGTGTAAGGGTAGATTTGATTTATGTGTTATATGAAGAATCTATTCTACCCAATATAGATTGTCAAGTGATAGGCCATGGCAGGTCATGCTGTTTCAAACATTTTCCTTTCATGCAAAGCAAGTTAGAAATACAGTGGGGGATACCCCTTTATGTGGTTAACAAGAAAAAAAACTGATCAAAGACTTGTAAGTGGAGTCTTGACTGTGTGTTTCATTGTTTAGTATGGATGGAACTCCACATATAAAAAACTTTATTAGTATACAATTTTTTTTTTTTTTTTAATGGGAGTGTTATGCATTTAATAAGATATATGTGAGGCATATGTGAGATGTTTCAGTATTCGTGTAAATAAGGCCAGTCTCCATTATTATGTGATTTATTGATTTGTTTGAAAATTTTGTTCGCACGTGTATGTGGTCACTAACCATGTATTTTTGTTTGTAGGGACAGGTTTGTGGGGGCAAGCTATTATTTTGTGTTGTTGTGTAATGTGTTCATGTGTTTATCTAATGATTTTTTTTATGACTTTTAATTTATTATTAGTATTAATTTTGTTGTGCTTTATAAGACCGTGATTTTTTTTTTTTTTATTAACACTAAGGAATTTTTTAGTTAAAAAACTATTAGACATATAATTATTATAATCGAGATTACATTTTGTTTTAATTGTTTTTTTCAATGTAATTCAAGCTAAAAACATAATGTAACATTTATTTTGCATAAAAAAAATTTTTGGGACTTTTATGATGTTTTTTAATATTTAATAATAAGTGGACAATTAAAATTGTGATGGGCTTGGGCAACCCAAATTTCGGGACCGGCCCTGGTTGAGATTGTCAATTATAATTCATTCTATGAGATATGTATGTTATAATTTTTTTCTTCTTAAATATTCAGGTTGAGATTGGAAACTATGATTTATATTTATAAGCTATAGTTAGTCAAATTTTTTATTTGTTGTAAAGGTGGATTTTTTAGATTAAAATTGACATATGGGCTAGTCCAATTTGACCCAAGCCCAAACCGTAAGACCGCACCTACACTATACTGCACCGCGCCAAAACCGATCTTAATAGGTGTTGGTGCAAGTTCATGTAATAGGAAAACTGTACTATAAGGTGTAGGTGTATAAATCCGGAGAAAACCGCACCGCACCTCACCGATTATATCTCTATTCAAAACTGCTTCATTAACTAATTATTAACAAAAATCTTAAGTATTAATGTTTGATATAAAATCAAACTTTTTCAAAGTTTGTTACAAACCTTGAATTAGAATTGCTAATCTAATTTCGAACTTCAAAATGGTGTGCTTGGTCTGAATTATGCCTCAATTAAGAGGACTTTTTTCATATAGTACCAAGCAAAGTATGAAGGATGAAGTAAAATTATAGATCTAATAAGATAAATAAATAGATATTTTGCATTAAATATTACAAAGTACAAGTATAATAAGAACAACTAATGAACACACTTGAATACACTTGGAGAACACACTTTGAACACACTTAGAACACACTTTAGATCACAATAGATCTCTTGCACATGGATTGTGGAAGATGAGTTGTAGAGAGATCTTTGAAGAATAAACCTTCTTATTAATAGTCAAAAGAGTGGTTATTTTCATCAAATAACTACCCATCAATAACTACTTTTGGTGGTTTATTTTTAGGAAAATAACTACTCCCAATAGTTTGGAGATCATGATACATGTCATCCACATCATAGAAGTTATTGGTGGTTATATCCTACCATTAACTTCATTCATGAAGTTTGGAAATAATGACACATGTAAATGGAAGTTATAAATAATTTTATTTCTATATAATTACACATATAATATGACTACAAATTTAATATATTATGGTGGTCAATATTATATATATAACACTATATAATAAAATTATTTTTATGTGTAAACACATGCCCCCTCGTCCATTTAGATGACTTTAGGAATCTAAAATAGACGATAGACAATTCAATTCACAATAATATTTTGGCCAAAATGACTATGTGATCCTCATATTTGAGTTTGCCAAGAATAAGTTAACCACTTCAAATGGCTGTCAACTTAGTGCATTTTGTTTGATTTTTCATGGCCCGAAGTTCAGACCAATTATATGAACAAAATTGTGGCCTATTAGCCACTCTCAAACCAAGTGTAGCAATTATATATCAACCAAAGTTTCTGCCTAAAGCCATTTTGAAATCAGAACAAATGAATGCTCCAAATTTGCTGGCTTGGAAGCTTTGAATTGCTGCCAATTTTGGTACTTCGAATTTGCTATTCCTAATTGTTCCTTGCTCGAGGCATGGACTTCGAACTTGCTACTAAGTTATGAAAGACTAAGACATGCCAAATCAACTTCGAGACTTTGAATCACTACCTTAGAGACTTCGAATCGATGAATGAAAAGCTTCAAATTGTTACCTCGAATTGATGGACATGGAGGATCGAAGTTAACTGTTTGGAGTTTCATCAAGACAACTAAGAAGACTGATAGATGTTAATCTATTTTTCACTTAATTAATTATGGCCATTCAGATTTTATGAGATCTGGCATCATCATTCATGGCCCAGTCTTCTTTTTGCTGAAACATTAATAAAACTCATTTGGAAATTTGGAAAAATCTCTTCTTTATTCGTATGTGGCTTTCATAAACACGGCAACATTTAAACCATGCACATCTTTAAGACCAATACATAACAGCCAATTTTGCTTAAAACAACATGCTTACACCTAACATCAATTGGCCAAAGTAGCAATGCTATACTGCCAAAGACGTCATGGATATAATGGTCTTACTTTGAACTCAAATACATGATAAAGTATAACAAGTTTTTAAGAGACCATTCTTTGCACGACAGATTTTTCACAAATGTGCTATTAAAGTAGCAAAATCCGCTTTTAGCATTATTATAGTCTTTCAATTGCAGTAACCATTTCGAATAAATTTTTAGATCATGAGATCCAAGCAACCAATGTGGGTGCTCAATTTCAAAGACATTATTAGAAAATTGGATGGTCATCCACCATTTTTCATATGCTTTGTCTTTGAATAAAATACTTAATGATTTTTTGGCACTTTCTTGCCATTCTCTAAAAATAAAATCGTAGGACATTTGTTGCCCCACAAATTTTAATTCTTGAGTTAAATCATTAGTGAATTTTTCATCACTAATCTCTTCATCTTTGGCAAGTTGATCATTATTTTCCATAGAAAAATCATTTTTCTCAAGATTAACTTCACAAGTCATTTCATGCCCCCTAGTATTAATTCTTGAGTTAAAATAGATTTTTCCTCAATCAATGTTTCATCTTTGGAAAATTGATCGGTATTTTTCTTGGATTCCACCTTTGGTGCAAACACTTTTTGTAGTTCTTGCCCAATAATGAATTTTTCTCCATTCCATTCAAGATTAGATTCATTAAACATTTCATGCCCATTAAATTCTAACACTTGATCATTAATGGATTGGCCATATTGATCATTTTCTATTAGATGATCATGGCCATATTGTTGTGGGAAGATATCTTTTGGTGAATTTCCATAAAGATATTGATATGTCTCATGGTAATCTCTCCATAATTCAATATTTTTTTCACATAAATATTGAAGAATGTCAATTTGATACCAAAAAAAAAAAAAGAAAAAAGGAAAGGAAATAAGAAATGTCTTTACCAAGCAAATGCTGATAGATAGATTGGATGAAACTGATGATGAGTGATTACAAGGTGGAGATGATCAATGATGGCACTCAATAGTTCTATGTGGATTTTCATGGACCTAAACACAGTAAATCTTCCTTGCCCATTAACGATTTTTTATTTTTTTGAGGGCAGGGGGGTCTTTTTCCTAGTGATTTGTATGTGTCTTTGTATGAAGTTGAGCTATTGTTTATAAAAAAAAAAATGTTTTTGTGTGTCTTTCCATTACTTTGGTTGATTTTGTGTTTCAAGTTTCAATTGTGTTGATCACATGAAAAATATAATCATGTTTTGATTTATCCTTTATTTGGATAGACATACTATAGTTGCTAACCAATTTAAGGTTTTTTTTCTGAATTGGGTTTGGTTGAATTGTTGATTGGAGTATACCTTTTGAGCATTTGTGGTTTTCCTCTCCTTGAGTGTATGTGTTGCAGTGTTTTGAAGGTTTTCTTTGGATTTGGGTTGAATATTGGTTTGCTTGAAGTTAAGATACCCTTCTGAGCTTTTTGAGATAGTGACTCTATATTTTAATTTTTCTACTAAGAGTTTTTAGCAGTGGTGTTTGTCTTTTTGCATGTTAAATTTGTAGAAATCAAGGTTCCTTTTCTCCCATTCAAAATTAGGTTCTTTTGGTCTTGCCGGAAGTTATATGAAAATACCCTTTTTAAAGTTCATTAAAAATGTGATTTTTTTCTTTATTGAAATTTTGTGTTGTTACAATTGCTATTTGTGAGCTAAATTTGATAATTTGTAGAGACAATGTTTCATGCCTATAGTTTTTTCGGGTTTGCTTTAGCTGATAAAGCCCAATATGATTTTGTGAGCAAACATTACTGAGACGAAATGCTTTTTATTGGCTTATTTTCAAGCAAAAGAGGGAAGAGAGCACTTGATTCCTTAGCAATCTACATTTTGATATGCAGGTTCCAGAATATTATTCATTTCTGTTCCAGAATGCTAAGTTAAGTGAGCTAAATGTATTTTGGTGGAAAAATTATATTAAAGAGAGTGAAATGACTTGTGAGAAAGTATAGTGCAAGAACTTCAATATTTCAGTTACAGCATCAATTGATTTTCAGTTGGAATCCAATTGATAGATTTCCAAAGTATTGTAGAGAAAGAGACTCATTAGACTCTTACAATTAACATTTTGAATTTGCTCACAGTATATCTACATAAGGAGAGTGAAAGAGACAGGATAATTGTTTAGGTTCATTTTGGGAATTAAGGAAGTAATGCTGGTATAATTCTCCAAGGATGCAGCATAATATACTCAAGTTCATAAGTCAGATTCTGCTTCATGCACTTTTTGAAAATAATTAAGTAAACTAGTAAAATATTTGTATTGTATTGGCATTTTCTTCACTAATCTCGCTGCCTCTTCAAAGTGGCCTAACCATAATGCTCAATTTCTGGCTCTATGCCATAAACTTCTGTCATTGTGGTGAAATGTCTTTGGCCCTCTTCAACCAACCCAACATGGCTTCATGCACATAGAATGCCATATGAGATTGAAGAACACGAAAGATAATTCTTAAGTTTAGAATAACGATATTTAGAAACAATTGAATATATTCTTAGGAAAGATAAAAAGTATAGTTACTTAAATTCTCTTGGCTTCTTCATGTCATTGATTATTTTCTTTCAAATCAAGAAAGAATCACAAAAGGCACTAAGAAACTTGTCAATAAATGAAAATGTTAAGATAATAAGAATATAGAGAAAAGAAAAAGAAGAAGATGACATATGAGATAAAGAAAGGAATATAAATGTAGTTCAGGTTGAAGTTTCTATTATTTTCTCTCGACTTCTTAATGTCAGAAATTATTTTCTTTCAAATCAAGAAAGAATCACAAAAGAGACTAAGAAAACTTGTCTATGAATGAAAACATTAAGATAATAAAATATAGAAAAAAGGTAACATATGAGATAAAGAAAAGCATATGAATCTAGTGTGTTTATCAAGTTGAAGTTTCTTATCTTTGTCAACATCCTTGTAACTTAACTGACACCTTCTTGGTGTTTTCAACGAAGACGTCCAAAGTTCAAATCCTCTCTCCCCCAAGTATCGATTTATCAAAAAAAAAAAGAAGGTTTTTTATCTTTGAATTTTTATGTAATGATTTCGTGGTGGTAGTGGTGACAACATTAACTTAACAATGACAATGGTGGTGGCGGCAATATGATGACTAGTTAGGGGGGAAACTAGAATTTCAAGATTAGGGTCTAAAGTAATAACAATTATATAAACAAACTTTAAAGGGTCACATAAGAACTAAGATATATTGGTACAAAATTAAATTAAAATATAAACATGAAGTTTGACATTTTAAAAAGTTTGGATGCCCAAAGCATATATGTAGTTTTACCCATGAGATCAATAATTAAGGATTGGTTGGTGGTATGACAATTGTAATGTTGGTAGAATTTGTAAATGAGGCATTCCTCCATAGAATTTGATCTTCAAATTTGGATGCTTCGAAATATCAAATCTAAAATTCTGGAATTTTTTTAATTACCTAATTTCTTGTTAACATTAATAAAGAAAGTCAATATTGGAAATTTTCAAATTACATTTTTGAGTAAATTCCACCTCGAATTCATCATCCAAATAAAAAATAAGTGATAGAACCTCACGTATGCATAATCTAGATAGAGATGCATAAATAAAAGCTCATAAATGAATGAGAAAATAAAATGTTAGTATGAACATGTTTAGAAACCAAAAAGTAATATAATTAAAAGGAATGTTAGCATAAATTTTGGACAAGGATAAAAAATGAGATTAGATAAAAGAGAAAGAGAAGTATATATATTTAAATTGGCAAAACATAAATTCCCTGCCCAAAGTGAAGTATATACATTTAAGTTGGCAAGCATAAATGTCTTGCCAACTTTCTTTCTTTTCTTTTTCTTTCTTTCTTTCTTTCTATATATATATAGAACTTATGAAGTGCATTCCACATAAACTTAGCTTTAACAAAATTGAAATTGGGGTTAACTTGGAGCTTCCCTAGGTGTGTTTTGAAGCCAAATTTGGATTCTTGTTAATGTAAGTATTGACACTTGTTTCTATAGCTTTGCTTGTATGTGTGTATTTATATTGTCATTCATAATCACTAGTTGTTTTGCTTGCTTAATATTTTCATATAGATGTTAAATGCAATAATATTTTGGACCTATTGAGTTGCTAATGTGCACTTGAATTAACAATAGATTTTCACGAGATATGTTATTGTTAAATATGTTTGATTCCTGTTATATTTTAAGTAACTTTGATTAAAGGGATATCACTCAATTTCTTTTTATAAATCACTATTTTCTCCAAATCCAAGTTTTTGTTAAATACCTATTATAGGTTAATCACCGCAAAATTTCACAACAATCGTGGTGCCATTTACTATTAAATCTATAAGGTTATTTGTTATTAAGAATACAAAAAACTATAATTTTGAGCTCTTTTATAAATTACTAAGTTTTTAATGCCTAATTACCTTGATATTTGGAAATCATGATATCACCTTAATATTTGGTAAGCATCATATTTAATTCAATGTTGGGTTTAGCAAAATAATTATTATTGAAAAATGTTATTGAGTAGTATAACTTTTGTAATAGTCAATTTTAATCTATTTTGAACCAATTCCCTGTCAAATATTCATTATATCAATTTTAACACATATCACATATGTTGAATTTTGGAAATTTATATTTGTAAATTTTCTAAAAGATACAAAATAAATGTAGATTTACAATTTAAGTTCTATCTTATATTTGCAATTTGTTACCCTTAATAAAATAAAATAAAAAATAGACTAACCATTTAAAAGATCACACCAAATCACTAGCTCCATATATTTGACTAACCCAAATCATTTTATAAGACCCAATCAAACACTAGTGTCACGCCCCCACAAAACAATCCAAACAGCAAACTCCCAGTCACGTGATTAGGCCCAAAAGTGAAAGCCTACCAGACCCAACTCCCAGTCACGTAGGATGTGTTTGATTAGGCTCCAATAGTCTCTCTTGCATCTAATCTTTGTTTAAATCCCTAAACTCAAATTAATTCTGTCTCTGTCTCCACCTAATTCTCCATCTTCTATCTATTAACTCCTTTTCTAAACAACAACTTTCATGTTTTCTCTGCATCTTATCTTATAATACAAGATGGAGGACCTTCAACATTTTCTTCACGATGAACCCCCGTTGGTATTCAATGAAGACAAGAGAAGCGGAGATCGTTGTTGGGGGTGCTGGGAACCAGTTTATGGTCCTAGTTACTAATGTAAAAAATGCTATGGAGCATACCTTCATCATAAATCATGTGCCGAACTACCCCTTGGGTTGCACCATCCCTTGCACCCAAAACATCCTCTTATTCTCTTTCCCAAATGGAGATATCAAAAGAAAGAATTTCCTTACGAAAGATGGCAAATGTGAAGTCTGCAAAGAAGTGAGATACGGTGGTTATCGTTATTGTTGTTCACGGTGCGATTTTAACCTTCACATCAGATGTGCTGATTTACCGCTCACCATAGAATCTGAAGTCCACAACCACCCATTGACCCCCTTTTGGAAGTTTGAGAAGTTCACTTGCGACCTTTGTGGCAAAGAAAGCAGCAATGTTGTGCGTTATCTATGTGCCCCATGCCATTTCTGGACACATAAAAGCTGTGCTTCTTTTCTACGCAGAGTCAAAGTTATACGCCACAAGCACCCCCTCTACCTCATCCATTCTCTTGAAGTCCATCAATTTGATTCTCGATTTTGTCAAATCTATGTTCAGAAAGTGGACACAGACTATGGGCTTTACTATTGCTCAAGATGCGATTTTGTTGCCCACCTCGATTGTGCTATCGATTCAAGAAACAGGGAGGAACTTAAAGATGAGGAGTCCACCGAACAATCGGTTGACTCAGCAGCTTACAAAGTCAAAAAACATAATGTGGGGAAGGATAGAACTAAAATAGCTACAGAAATTAAACACTTCAGTCATGAGCATGACTTAAAGCTTAGTGATGAGGTTCAGAATAACAAAATATGCGATGGGTGTGTAAGAGCCATTCACCCTCCATTTTACAGTTGTTGTAACTTGTAAGTGTAGCTTCTTTCTCCATAAATCTTGTGTTGAATTACCTAGAAGAAAGCAACACCCACTTCATCAACACTGACTCACACTCCTCACAAAGACAAGTGAGTTTTATGATGGCTGTTGGCAAAATTACAATGGCTTTAGCTATAGTTGTGGGAAGTGCTGGTTTAATCTCAATGTTCAATGTAGTTTGATGTCAGAAATCCTTACCCATGAAGGTCACGAGCATCATCTTATCCTCTC
Organism: Fagus sylvatica; assembly: GCA_907173295.1. Lineage (NCBI taxonomy): Eukaryota > Viridiplantae > Streptophyta > Magnoliopsida > Fagales > Fagaceae > Fagus > Fagus sylvatica. The sequence goes on from OU015761.1 coordinate 46,439,731, forward strand.
CAATACACCATATACGCAGACATGTAATGGTTGTGATTCTAAAAGTTACAATGTATTCCGTTGTACCACTTGTGGATTTGCATTGGACTTCAGATGCGCTACACTACCACTTACCGAAAGGTACGAACAACATGAGCATCCCTTCACTCTTTGTTATACTGCTGAAGATGACCGTGGTGAATACTACTGTGATATTAGTGAAGAAGAACGAAACCCGAAACATTGGTTCTATTACTGTGCAGATTGCAGTTTTCCTACTCATCCCAAATGTATTCTTGGGCAATACCCAAATGTCAAGAAACAAAATAATGGCCATTTGTTTAAAGGTGCTTACATTTGACTGTCATCCACACCCATTGACTTTAATTGAGGAAACTAAAGACTACCCTCAATGTCACAGTTCTAGTTGTATTTGCAAAGAGTTGATCTATCAATGTGCCCAATGTAATTTCAACATGCACTACTATTTTGTATAGAAAGGAAAAATGTGGTTTTAATTTTTATTTTATATCATACTTATTCCATAGGATTTTTGGTTTGTGAAATTTGTCAAATGGAAATCCAGTAATTCTTTTTAATGCTCTCTCTTGGCATCATGGTTCAAATATTTCAACAGTATTTCAGGTTATTACATACTTGCATGTTTATCAACATCTTTTTTTTTTTAGTTTTAGTTATTGTTATTATTATTGTTACTATTATTTCTATGAAAGCTCAATTATGCATGATTAACAACTGCCCTTCCTCTTATCATAGATGGTGAGGTTCTTTTCCTTTTTTCTTTTCACAACATAAATGGTATTGTTGTGAAAATTAACTGTTTGCGCAAGATTAAAGAAGAGAGAAAGAGATCAAACACACAAATAAAGAACACAAGAATTTACGTGGTTTGGCAATATGCCTACATCCACCGGCGGCGACAGGGAGAAAGTTTCATTAAGAAATAGGGAGATTACAACAGTGGTACCAGGACTCTCTCAAAGAACCCAAACCCCAAATTACACCCTAACCTCTCTCTCACATAAAGAATAAACCTAGAGAACAAACCCTTCTCTAATTATTCTATATATGCTGGCACGGCACATTAACCTAAACAAAAGACCTATATATATAGCAATATGTTAGGTTTGCCGTACTGAGCACATAACCTTGCTAGTAAGTCGGCTATAGAACTCTAATATTGAATAGGAAGACTCTGGTCAACATTGGTTGACTAATTCAACCACCGACATAACAAATCTTCCACCTTGGCCTTGAATTTGGTCAAGCCTCACGAACTTCTCCTCCATCGTCCGCCACCATAGCCCCAAAGGGCTATCACAAGCTGCTAACATTGACCAAGTCCAAGCAATGCTTGAACTTGGCTGTGGTAACCGGCTTCGTCAACATATCAGCTTGCATTCTCTTGAAGTGTGCACTTTCTCCAGAACAATATCTCCTGTAACAATCAACTCTCTTATCTTGTGGAACCTAACATTGATGTGTTTCGTCCTGGCATGATAAACCTTGATTCTTTGCCAAGTAAATGGCACTCTGACTGTCACAATGCATCTGAACTCCACCTTGATTCAAACCAAGCTCTTTGACTAGCCCCTTTAACCATAATGCTTCCTTTGCAGCTTCAGCTACAGCCATGTATTCAGCTTCTGTAGTGGACATGGCTACTATAGATTGTAATGTGGATTTCCAATAAATAGGTCCTCCTGATAGTGTAAACACATAACCTGTAGTAGACCTCCTGTCATCCACCTCACCTGCGTAGTCTGCATCCACGTATCCTACAACTGAATTAGTCCCTGGCTGTCTTGAAAATAAAATCCCATGTTCCGCAGTGCCTTTCAAGTATCTGAAAATCCACTTCACTGCATTCCAGTGCTCTCTCCCTGGGTTCGCCATGTACCTGCTAACAGTACTCACTGCATGAGCCAAATCCGGCCTGGTGCAAACCATTGCATACATTAAGCACCCCACTGCACTAGCATATGGAACCTTTGACATATTTTCAATTTCTTCCTCATTCTTTGGACACTGACTACCAGATAATCTGAAGTGAATTCGCCAATGGTGTGCTCACAGGCTTAGCATCCAACATGCTAAATTTTTCAAGCACCTTCCTGATGTAGTTTTTCTGAGACAACCACAGCTTTCTTGCCTCCTCTGTCTCTGCGAATCTCCATACCCAGAATTTTCTTAGCAGCACCCAGGTCTTTCATTTCAAACTCTTTGTGTAGCAAAGATTTTAACCTGTTAACCTCACACATGCTCTTAGCAGCAATTAACATATCGTCCACATACAGTAGCAGAAAAATATAAGAACCGTCTTCAAGTATACGAACATATACGCAGCAATCATATTCACAACGGGTATAACCAATCTGGATCATATACGAATCAAACCTTTTGTACCACTGTCTAGGAGACTGCTTGAGCCCATAAAGTGACTTCTTCAATCTGCAGACAAGATTCTCTGTACCAGGTTGCTTGAACCCCTCTGGTTGTACCATGAAAATCTCTTCCTCCAAATTCCCATGAAGGAAAGCCGTCTTCACATCTAGTTGTTCCAATTCCAGATCCTGATCTGCTACCAAAGCCAATACCGCTCTAATAGATGTATGCCTGACTACAGGTGAAAATACCTCATCGTAGTCAATCCCATGTCTCTGTGAATATCCTTTTGCTACCAATCGTGCCTTGAATCTTTCCCCTTCTTTTTCTGATACTGCTTTCCTTCTTCTTGAACACCCACTTGCAACCTATAGGTTTCTTTCCTTTTGGAAGTTCCGTTAACTCCCAAGTTTTGTTCTTGCTCAAAGACTCATTCTCCTCCACCATAGCTTCCATCCACTTATCCTTTTCAGAGCTTTCAATTGCTTCCTGAAATGTAGAAGGATCCTCGCTACTGGTAAGTAAAGCATAAGAGACAAGATCCTCGAAACCATACCTGA